>CM075752.1:1675020-2132520 GCA_037974335.1 Prionace glauca | reverse complement strand
CAGACCCTATCCCCATATCCCTACACATTTACCTGCTAATCCCTCTAACCTACACATCCCAGGACACTAAGGGGCAATTTTAGCATAGCCAATGAACCTAACCCGCACATCTTTGGACTGTGGGAGGAAACCGGAGCACCCGGAGAAAACCCACGCAGACACGAGGAGAATGTGCAAACTCCACACAGGCAGTGACCCGAGCCGGGAATCGAACCCAGGACCCTGGAGCTGTGAAGCAGCAGTGCTAACCACTGTGCTACCGTGCCGTGTACTCTATGAACAGTATGCTTTGTCTGTATAGTGTGCGAGAAACAATATTTTCACTGTATCTCAATACATAGGGTGGTGTGGTGGCACAGTAATTAGCACTGCTGCCTCACAGCTCCAGGGACCGGGGTTCGATTCCCAGCTCGGGTCCCTGTCTGTGAGGAAGTTGCGCATTCTCCCCGTGTCTGCGTGGGTTTCCTCCAGGTGCTCTGGTTCCCTCCCACAGTCTAAAAGACGTGCTGGTTCGACGGACCCCTCAGTGTAACCCGAACAGACTCCGGAGTGTGGTGACGAGGGGATTTTCACAGTAACTTCATTGCAGTGTTAATGTAATCCTACTTGTGACACTAATAAATAAACTTTATGTGACAATAATAAACTAAATGTGAATGTGATGATGTTCTAGAAATTCACCCCGAGTCTGTACAGAGGAACTGTGAGGTCGCAGACATTGGCAGAGAGGAGTATCTGACCCCTCGTTACAGGTACAAAGAACAAAGAACAGTACAGCACAGGAAACAGGCCCTTCGGCCCTCCGAGCCTGTGCCACTCATTGGTCCATTCATTTGTATCCCTCCATTCCCAGTCTGCTCATGTGACCATCCGGATAAGTCTTAAACGATCCCAGTGAGTCCGCCTCCACCACCCCGTGGCAGTGCATTCCAGACCCCCACCCCGCGCTGTGTAAAATACCTCCCTCTGATATTGGAGTTAAACCTCACCCCCCTCACCCTGAACCTGTTGTGATCGTCTCCTCCGACCTGGGAAAAAGTTTCCCACGTTCCACCCTATCCATGCCCCTTATAACTTTATACATCTCTATTAGGCCTCCCCTCATTCTTTCCGGGGAGATCAACCCCAGTTTACCCAATCTCTCCTCGTAGTTAAGACCTACATCAAACCAGCAGATTTCCCGCTTGTCGTTACGATGAGAGAGTTGAACGCAGACGGTTCAGGAGACAGAGAGAGATAAGAGTCTGGGTGAACGATAAGAGTCGGATGCACTGACCTTCTTTACAGTTCAGGCCATTCTGATGCAACATAAAGCCATTACGACACTGGCAGACGTAACTTCCAAGTGTGTTTAGACACTCGTGTTCACATCTCCCATTATCCACTGAGCACTCGTCCTTATCTGAAATGAACACGTGGACATTGTTAGTTATTAACATCAGAATCTGCAGTCCTGAGACTGAGGCCCAGGGGGCGACACTCGGTCAGGTATATAGAGGCCAATGAGAGTCAGCGACAATCATGTGGGAGAATCTCACTGTAACGTTATTCCTGAGGGACTGACCCTCACCCTGATCCACTCACTGTCCCTCACCCTGACCCGGTCACTGTCCCTCACCCTGACCCACTCACTGTCCCTCACCCTGACCCGGTCACTGTCCCTCACCCTGATCCACTCACTGTCCCTCACCCTGACCCACTCACTGCCCCTCACCCTGACCCACTCACTGTCCCTCACCCTGACCCACTCACTGCCCCTCACCCTGACCCGGTCACTGCCCCTCACCCTGACCTAGTCACTGTCCCTCACCCTGACCCAGTCACTGTCCCTCACCCTGACCCACTCACTGTCCCTCACCCTGACCCGGTCACTGTCCCTCACCCTGATCCACTCACTGTCCCTCACCCTGACCCACTCACTGTCCCTCACCCTGACCCGGTCACTGACCCTCACCCTGACCCGGTCACTGTCCCTCACCCTGACCCGGTCACTGTCCCTCACTCTGACCCGGTCACTGTCCCTCACCCTGACCCGGTCACTGTCCCTCACCCTGACCCGGTCACTGACCCTCACCCTGACCCAGTCACTGTCCTTCACCCTGACCCGGTCACTGACCCTCACCCTGACCCAGTCACTGTCCTCACCCTGACCCGGTCACTGCCCCTCACCCTGACCCGGTCACTGTCCCTCACCCTGACCCGGTCACTGTCCCTCACCCTGACCCAGTCACTGTCCCTCACCCTGACCCGGTCACTGTCCCTCACCCTGACCCGGTCACTGTCCCTCACCCTGACCCGGTCACTGACCCTCACCCTGACCCGGTCACTGTCCCTCACCCTGACCCGGTCACTGACCCTCACCCTGACCCGGTCACTGTCCCTCACCCTGACCCGGTCACTGTCCCTCACCCTGACCCGGTCACTGACCCTCACCCTGACCCGGTCACTGACCCTCACCCTGACCCGGTCACTGACCCTCACCCTGAATATTAAGGAGGAGGATGTGTTGGAACTTTTGAGTTCTATCAAGATAGATAAGTCGCCTGGACCAGATGGGATGTACCCCAGGATACTGTGGGAGGCGAGGGAAGAGATTGCGGAGCCCCTGGCGATGATCTTTGCATCGTCAATGGAGATGGGAGAGGTTCCGGAGGATTGCGGATGTAGTTCCTATTTTCAAGAAAGGGAACAGAGATAGCCCGGGAAATTACCGACCGGTGAGTCTGACCTCAGTGGTTGGTAATCTGATGGAGAGGCTTCTGAGGGACAAGATTTACGAACATTTGGAGAGGTTTGACATGATCAGGAATAGTCAGCATGGATTTGTCAAGGGCAGGTCGTGCCTTACGAGCCTAGTTGAGTTCTTCGATAATGTGACTGAACACATTGACGAAGGAAGTGCCGTGGACGTAGTGTACATGGACTTCAGCAAGGCGTTTGATAAGGTCCCCCATGCAAGACTTCTTGAGAAGGTGAGAGGGCATGGGATACAAGGGCCTTTGGCCTTGTGGATCCAGAACTGGCTTGCCTGCAGAAGGCAGAGAGTGGTTGTGGATGGGGCTTTTTCTGAATGGAGGTCAGTCACCAGCGGAGTGCCTCAAGGATCTGTTCTGGGATCCTTGTTGTTTGTCATTTTCATAAATGACCTGGATGAGGAAGTGGAGGGATGGGTAAGTAAGTTCGCTGATGACACTAAGGTCGGTGGTGTTGTGGATGGACTGGAAGGATGGCAAAAGTTGCAGCAGGACATTGATAGGATGCAGGATTGGGCGGAGAAGTGACAGATGTACTTCAACGCGGATAAATGCATAGTCGTCCATTTTGGCAGAACCAACGGGATGAACGACTACACTATCAAGGGCAGGAGTCTTAATAGCATTGAAGAGCAGAAGGATCTCGGGGTCCGGGTCCACAGGACTCTTAAATCGGCCTCGCAAGTGGAGGAAGTGGTCAAGAAGGCGTATGGTGTACTGGCCTTCATTAATCGAGGGATTGAGTTTAGGAATCGGGAGGTAATGCTGCAACTTTATAAGACCCTTGACAGGCCTCATTTGGAGTACTGTGCGCAGTTCTGGTCGCCTCACTATAGGAAAGACGTAGAAGCTATTGAAAGGGTGCAGAGGAGATTTACAAGGATGTTGCCTGGACTGGGAGGCATGCCTTATGAAGATAGGTTGAGGGAGCTGGGACTCTTTTCCCTAGAGAGGCGAAGGTTGAGAGGCAACCTGATAGAAGTTTATAAAATGTTGAGAGGAATAGATAGGGTGGATTCTCAGAGGCTATTTCCCCGGGTTGAAATGGTCGCTACGAGAGGACACAGATTTAAGGTGCGGGGAGGGAAGTACAGAGGTGATGTTAGGGGTAAGTTTTTCACTCAGAGGGTGTTGAGTGAATGGAATCGGCTGCCGTCATCGGTGGTGGAGGCAAACTCGCTGGGGTCTTTTAAAAGACTTCTGGATGAGTATATGGGGTTTAATGGGATTGGGGGTTATAGATAGGTCTGTAGGTTGGTGGGGTTGATGTGATCGGCGCAACTCGAGGGCCGAAGGGCCTGTTTGTGCTGTAATGTTCTATGTTCTGACCCGGTCACTGCCCCTCACACTGACCCAGTCACTGTCCCTCACCCTGACCCGGTCACTGTCCCTCACCCTGACCCGGTCACTGTCCCTCACCCTGACCCAGTCACTGTCACTCACCCTGACCCGGTCACTGTCCCTCACCCTGACCCGGTCACTGTCCCTCACCCTGACCCAGTCACTGTCCCTCACCCTGACCCAGTCACTGTCCCTCACCCTGACCCGGTCACTGTCCCTCACCCTGACCCGGTCACTGTCCCTCACCCTGACCCAGTCACTGTCCCTCACCCTGACCCAGTCACTGTCCCTCACCCTGACCCGGTCACTGTCCCTCACCCTGACCCACTCACTGTCCCTCACCCTGACCCGGTCACTGTCCCTCACCCTGACCCGGTCACTGTCCCTCACCCTGACCCGGTCACTGACCCTCACCCTGACCCACTCACTGTCCCTCACCCTGACCCGGTCACTGTCCCTCACCCTGACCCGGTCACTGTCCCTCACCCTGACCCGGTCACTGACCCTCACCCTGACCCACTCACTGTCCCTCACCCTGACCCGGTCACTGTCCCTCACCCTGACCCGGTCACTGTCCCTCACCCTGACCCGGTCACTGTCCCTCACCCTGACCCACTCACTGCCCCTCACCCTGACCCACTCACTGCCCCTCACCCTGACCCACTCACTGTCCCTCAACCTGACCCGGTCACTGTCCCTCACCCTGACCCGGTCACTGTCCCTCACCCTGACCCACTCACTGTCCCTCACCCTGACCCGGCCACTGTCCCTCACCCTGACCCGGTCACTGTCCCTCATCCTGACCCGGTCACTGCCCTCACCCTGACCCGGTCACTGCCCCTCACCCTGACCCGGTCACTGTCCCTCACCCTGACCCGGTCACTGCCCCTCACCCTGACCCACTCACTGTCCCTCACCCTGACCCGGTCACTGCCCCTCACCCTGACCCACTCACTGTCCCTCACCCTGACCCACTCACTGTCCCTCACCCTGACCCACTCACTGTCCCTCACCCTGACCCGGTCACTGCCCCTCACCCTGACCCACTCACTGTCCCTCACCCTGACCCACTCACTGTCCCTCACCCTGACCCGGTCACTGTCCCTCACCCTGACCCAGTCACTGTCCCTCACCCTGACCCGGTCACTGTCCCTCACCCTGACCCGGTCACTGTCCCTCACCCTGACCCGGTCACTGTCCCTCACCCTGACCCACTCACTGTCCCTCACCCTGACCCACTCACTGTCCCTCACCCTGACCCGGACACTGTCCCTCACCCTGACCCACTCACTGTCCCTCACCCTGACCCGGTCACTGTCCCTCACCCTGACCCGGTCACTGTCCCTCACCCTGACCCACTCACTGTCCCTCACCCTGACCCACTCACTGTCCCTCACCCTGACCCGGTCACTGTCACTCACCCTGACCCGGTCACTGCCCCTCACCCTGACCCGGTCACTGCCCCTCACCCTGACCCGGTCACTGTCCCTCACCCTGACCCGGTCACTGTCCCTCACCCTGACCCGGTCACTGTCCCTCACCCTGACCCATTCACTGTCCCTCACCCTGACCCACTCACTGTCCCTCACCCTGACCCACTCACTGTCCCTCACCCTGACCCACTCACTGTCCCTCACCCTGACCCGGTCACTGTCCCTCACTCTGACCCGGTCACTGTCCCTCACCCTGACCCACTCACTGTCCCTCACCCTGACCCGGTCACTGCCCCTCACCCTGACCCGGTCACTGTCCCTCATCCTGACCCGGTCACTGCCCCTCACCCTGACCCGGTCACTGTCCCTCACCCTGACCCGGTCACTGCCCCTCACCCTGACCCGGTCACTGTCCCTCACCCTGACCCGGTCACTGTCCCTCACCCTGACCCGGTCACTGACCCTCACCCTGACCCACTCACTGTCCCTCACCCTGACCCGGTCACTGTCCCTCACCCTGACCCGGTCACTGTCCCTCACCCTGACCCGGTCACTGTCCCTCACCCTGACCCGGTCACTGACCCTCACCCTGACCCACTCACTGTCCCTCACCCTGTCCCGGTCACTGTCCCTCACCCTGACCCGGTCACTGTCCCTCACCCTGACCCACTCACTGCCCCTCACCCTGACCCAGTCACTGTCCCTCACCCTGACCCACTCACTGTCCCTCACCCTGACCCACTCACTGTCCCTCACCCTGACCCGGTCACTGTCCCTCACCCTGACCCACTCACTGTCCCTCACCCTGACCCACTCACTGTCCCTCACCCTGACCCACTCACTGTCCCTCACCCTGACCCACTCACTGCCCCTCACCCTGACCCGGTCACTGTCCCTCACCCTGACCCACTCACTGTCCCTCACCCTGACCCGGCCACTGTCCCTCACCCTGACCCGGTCACTGTCCCTCACCCTGACCCGGTCACTGCCCCTCACCCTGACCCGGTCACTGCCCCTCACCCTGACCCACTCACTGTCCCTCACCCTGACCCGGTCACTGCCCCTCACCCTGACCCACTCACTGTCCGTCACCCTGACCCACTCACTGTCCCTCACCCTGACCCACTCACTGTCCCTCACCCTGACCCGGTCACTGCCCCTCACCCTGACCCACTTACTGTCCCTCACCCTGACCCACTCACTGTCCCTCACCCTGACCCGGTCACTGTCCCTCACCCTGACCCGGTCACTGCCCCTCACCCTGACCCGGTCACTGCCCCTCACCCTGACCCACTTACTGTCCCTCACCCTGACCCACTCACTGTCCCTCACCCTGACCCGGTCACTGTCCCTCACCCTGACCCGGTCACTGTCCCTCACCCTGACCCGGTCACTGTCCCTCACCCTGACCCAGTCACTGTCCCTCACCCTGACCCGGTCACTGTCCCTCACCCTGACCCGGTCACTGTCCCTCACCCTGACCCACTCACTGCCCCTCACCCTGACCCAGTCACTGTCCCTCACCCTGACCCGGCCACTGTCCCTCACCCTGACCCGGTCACTGTCCCTCACCCTGGCCCGGTCACTGCCCCTCACCCTGACCCGGTCACTGCCCCTCACCCTGACCCGGTCACTGTCCCTCACCCTGACCCGGTCACTGCCCCTCAACCTGACCCACTCACTGTCCCTCACCCTGACCCGGTCACTGCCCCTCACCCTGACCCACTCACTGTCCGTCACCCTGACCCACTCACTGTCCCTCACCCTCACCCACTCACTGTCCCTCACCCTGACCCGGTCACTGCCCCTCACCCTGACCCACTCACTGTCCCTCACCCTGACCCACTCACTGTCCCTCACCCTGACCCGGTCACTGTCCCTCACCCTGACCCGGTCACACACAGTGAGCACGTGACACTCACTGTCCCTCACCCTGACCCACTCACTGTCCCTCACCCTGACCCACTCACTGTCCCTCACCCTGACCCGGCACTGTCCCTCACCCTGACCCGGTCACTGTCCCTCACCCTGACCCGGTCACTGTCCCTCACCCTGACCCGGTCACTGTCCCTCACCCTGACCCAGTCACTGTCCCTCACCCTGACCCGGTCACTGTCCCTCACCCTGACCCGGTCACTGTCCCTCACCCTGACCCAGTCACTGTCCCTCACCCTGACCCGGTCACTGTCCCTCACCCTGACCCGGTCACTGTCCCTCACCCTGACCCGGTCACTGTCCCTCACCCTGACCCAGTCACTGTCCCTCACCCTGACCCGGTCACTGTCCCTCACCCTGACCCGGTCACTGTCCCTCACCCTGACCCGGTCACTGTCCCTCACCCTGACCCACTCACTGCCCTCACCCTGACCCAGTCACTGTCCCTCACCCTGACCCACTCACTGTCCCTCACCCTGACCCACTCACTGTCCCTCACCCTGACCCACTCACTGTCCCTCACCCTGACCCGGTCACTGTCCCTCACCCTGACCCAGTCACTGTCCCTCACCCTGACCCAGTCACTGTCCCTCACCCTGACCCGGTCACTGTCCTCACCCTGACCCGGTCACTGCCCCTCACCCTGACCCGGTCACTGTCCCTCACCCTGACCCGGTCACTGCCCCTCACCCTGACCCGGTCACTGTCCCTCACCCTGACCCACTCACTGTCCCTCACCCTGACCCGGTCACTGCCCCTCACCCTGACCCGGTCACTGTCCCTCATCCTGACCCGGTCACTGCCCCTCACCCTGACCCGGTCACTGTCCCTCACCCTGACCCGGTCACTGCCCCTCACCCTGACCCGGTCACTGTCCCTCACCCTGACCCGGTCACTGTCCCTCACCCTGACCCGGTCACTGACCCTCACCCTGACCCACTCACTGTCCCTCACCCTGACCCGGTCACTGTCCCTCACCCTGACCCGGTCACTGTCCCTCACCCTGACCCGGTCACTGTCCCTCACCCTGACCCGGTCACTGACCCTCACCCTGACCCACTCACTGTCCCTCACCCTGTCCCGGTCACTGTCCCTCACCCTGACCCGGTCACTGTCCCTCACCCTGACCCACTCACTGCCCCTCACCCTGACCCAGTCACTGTCCCTCACCCTGACCCACTCACTGTCCCTCACCCTGACCCACTCACTGTCCCTCACCCTGACCCGGTCACTGTCCCTCACCCTGACCCACTCTCTGTCCCTCACCCTGACCCACTCACTGTCCCTCACCCTGACCCACTCACTGTCCCTCACCCTGACCCACTCACTGCCCCTCACCCTGACCCGGTCACTGTCCCTCACCCTGACCCACTCACTGTCCCTCACCCTGACCCGGCCACTGTCCCTCACCCTGACCCGGTCACTGTCCCTCACCCTGACCCGGTCACTGCCCCTCACCCTGACCCGGTCACTGCCCCTCACCCTGACCCACTCACTGTCCCTCACCCTGACCCGGTCACTGCCCCTCACCCTGACCCACTCACTGTCCGTCACCCTGACCCACTCACTGTCCCTCACCCTGACCCACTCACTGTCCCTCACCCTGACCCGGTCACTGCCCCTCACCCTGACCCACTCACTGTCCCTCACCCTGACCCACTCACTGTCCCTCACCCTGACCCGGTCACTGTCCCTCACCCTGACCCGGTCACTGCCCCTCACCCTCTGACCCACTCACTGTCCCTCACCCTGACCCACTCACTGTCCCTCACCCTGACCCACTCACTGTCCCTCACCCTGACCCGGCCACTGTCCCTCACCCTGACCCGGTCACTGTCCCTCACCCTGACCCGGTCACTGTCCCTCACCCTGACCCGGTCACTGTCCCTCACCCTGACCCGGTCACTGTCCCTCACCCTGACCCAGTCACTGTCCCTCACCCTGACCCGGTCACTGTCCCTCACCCTGACCCGGTCACTGTCCCTCACCCTGACCCACTCACTGCCCCTCACCCTGACCCAGTCACTGTCCCTCACCCTGACCCGGCCACTGTCCCTCACCCTGACCCGGTCACTGTCCCTCACCCTGACCCACTCACTGTCCCTCACCCTGACCCGGTCACTGCCCCTCACCCTGACCCACTCACTGTCCGTCACCCTGACCCACTCACTGTCCCTCACCCTGACCCACTCACTGTCCTCACCCTGACCCGGTCACTGCCCCTCACCCTGACCCACTCACTGTCCCTCACCCTGACCCACTCACTGTCCCTCACCCTGACCCGGTCACTGTCCCTCACCCTGACCCGGTCACTGCCCCTCACCCTGACCCACTCACTGTCCCTCACCCTGACCCACTCACTGTCCCTCACCCTGACCCACTCACTGTCCCTCACCCTGACCCGGCCACTGTCCCTCACCCTGACCCGGTCACTGTCCCTCACCCTGACCCGGTCACTGTCCCTCACCCTGACCCGGTCACTGTCCCTCACCCTGACCCGGTCACTGTCCCTCACCCTGACCCAGTCACTGTCCCTCACCCTGACCCGGTCACTGTCCCTCACCCTGACCCGGTCACTGTCCCTCACCCTGACCCACTCACTGCCCCTCACCCTGACCCAGTCACTGTCCCTCACCCTGACCCGGCCACTGTCCCTCACCCTGACCCGGTCACTGTCCCTCACCCTGACCCGGTCACTGCCCCTCACCCTGACCCGGTCACTGCCCCTCACCCTGACCCGGTCACTGTCCCTCACCCTGACCCGGTCACTGCCCCTCAACCTGACCCACTCACTGTCCCTCACCCTGACCCGGTCACTGCCCCTCACCCTGACCCACTCACTGTCCGTCACCCTGACCCACTCACTGTCCCTCACCCTGACCCACTCACTGTCCCTCACCCTGACCCGGTCACTGCCCCTCACCCTGACCCACTCACTGTCCCTCACCCTGACCCACTCACTGTCCCTCACCCTGACCCGGTCACTGTCCCTCACCCTGACCCGGTCACTGCCCCTCACCCTGACCCACTCACTGTCCCTCACCCTGACCCACTCACTGTCCCTCACCCTGACCCACTCACTGTCCCTCACCCTGACCCGGCCACTGTCCCTCACCCTGACCCGGTCACTGTCCCTCACCCTGACCCGGTCACTGTCCCTCACCCTGACCCGGTCACTGTCCCTCACCCTGACCCAGTCACTGTCCCTCACCCTGACCCGGTCACTGTCCCTCACCCTGACCCGGTCACTGTCCCTCACCCTGACCCAGTCACTGTCCCTCACCCTGACCCAGTCACTGTCCCTCACCCTGACCCGGTCACTGTCCCTCACCCTGACCCAGTCACTGTCCCTCACCCTGACCCGGTCACTGTCCCTCACCCTGACCCGGTCACTGTCCCTCACCCTGACCCGGTCACTGTCCCTCACCCTGACCCACTCATTGCCCCTCACCCTGACCCAGTCACTGTCCCTCACCCTGACCCACTCACTGTCCCTCACCCTGACCCACTCACTGTCCCTCATCCTGACCCACTCACTGTCCCTCACCCTGACCCGGTCACTGTCCCTCACCCTGACCCAGTCACTGTCCCTCACCCTGACCCAGTCACTGTCCCTCACCCTGACCCGGTCACTGTCCCTCACCCTGACCCGGTCACTGTCCCTCACCCTGACCCAGTCACTGTCCCTCACCCTGACCCACTCACTGTCCCTCACCCTGACCCGGTCACTGTCCCTCACCCTGACCCACTCACTGTCCCTCACCCTGACCCGGTCACTGTCCCTCACCCTGACCCGGTCACTGTCCCTCACCCTGACCCACTCACTGCCCCTCACCCTGACCCAGTCACTGTCCCTCACCCTGACCCACTCACTGTCCCTCACCCTGACCCACTCACTGTCCCTCACCCTGACCCGGTCACTGTCCCTCACCCTGACCCGGTCACTGTCCCTCACCCTGACCCACTCACTGTCCCTCACCCTGACCCACTCACTGTCCCTCACCCTGACCCGGTCACTGTCCCTCACCCTGACCCGGTCACTGTCCCTCACCCTGACCCGGTCACTGTCCCTCACCCTGACCCGGTCACTGCCCCTCACCCTGACCCGGTCACTGTCCCTCACCCTGACCCGGTCACTGCCCCTCACCCTGACCCGGTCACTGCCCCTCACCCTGACCCGGTCACTGTCCCTCACCCTGACCCGGTCACTGTCCCTCACCCTGACCCGGTCACTGTCCCTCACCCTGACCCACTCACTGTCCCTCACCCTGACCCACTCACTGTCCCTCACCCTGACCCACTCACTGTCCCTCACCCTGACCCGGTCACTGTCCCTCACTCTGACCCGGTCACTGTCCCTCACCCTGACCCGGTCACTGTCCCTCACCCTGACCCACTCACTGTCCCTCACCCTGACCCGGTCACTGCCCCTCACCCTGACCCGGTCACTGTCCCTCACCCTGACCCGGTCACTGCCCCTCACCCTGACCCGGTCACTGTCCCTCACTCTGACCCGGTCACTGTCCCTCACCCTGACCCAGTCACTGTCCCTCACCCTGACCCACTCACTGTCCCTCACCCTGACCCGGTCACTGTCCCTCACTCTGACCCGGTCACTGTCCCTCACCCTGACCCACTCACTGTCCCTCACCCTGACCTGGTCACTGTCCCTCACCCTGACCCGGTCACTGTCCCTCACTCTGACCCGGTCACTGTCCCTCACCCTGACCCACTCACTGTCCCTCACTCTGACCCAGTCACTGTCCCTCACCCTGACCCACTCACTGTCCCTCACCCTGACCCGGTCACTGTCCCTCACCCTGACCCACTCACTGTCCCTCACCCTGAGCCGGTCACTGTCCCTCACTCTGACCCGGTCACTGTCCCTCACCCTGACCCACTCACTGTCCCTCACCCTGACCCAGTCACTGTCCCTCACCCTGACCCACTCACTGTCCCTCACCCTGACCCGGTCACTGCCCCTCACCCTGACCCGGTCACTGTCCCTCTCCCTGACCCACTCACTGCCCCTCACCCTGACCCACTCACTGTCCCTCACCCTGACCCGGTCACTGCCCCTCACCCTGACCCGGTCACTGTCCCTCACCCTGACCCACACACTGCCCCTCACCCTGACCCACTCACTGCCCCTCACCCTGACCCGGTCACTGTCCCTCACCCTGACCCGGTCACTGTCCCTCACCCTGACCCACTCACTGTCCCTCACCCTGACCCGGTCACTGTCCCTCACCCTGACCCGGTCACTGTCCCTCACCCTGACCCACTCACTGCCCCTCACCCTGACACATTCACTGTCCCACACCCTGACCCGGTCACTGTCCCTCACTCTGACCCGGTCACTGTCCCTCACCCTGACCCGGTCACTGTCCCTCACCCTGACCCGGTCACTGCCCCTCACCCTGACCCATTCACTGTCCCACACCCTGACCCGGACACTGTCCCTCACCCTGACCCACTCACTGCCCCTCACCCTGACCCATTCACTGTCCCACACCCTGACCCAGTCACTGTCTCTCACCCTGACCCGGTCACTGTCCCTCACCCTGACCCACTCACTGCCCCTCACCCTGACCCGGTCACTGCCCCTCACCCTGACCCGGTCACTGCCCCTCACCCTGACCCGGTCACTGTCCCTCACCCTGACCCGGTCACTGTCCCTCACCCTGACCCAGTCACTGCCCCTCACCCTGACCCGGTCACTGTCCCTCACCCTGACCCACTCACTGTCCCTCACCCTGACCCGGTCACTGTCCCTCACCCTGACCCAGTCACTGTCCCACACCCTGACCCGGTCACTGCCCCTCACCCTGACCCGGTCACTGTCCCTCACTCTGACCCAGTCACTGTCCCTCACCCTGACCCGGTCACTGCCCCTCACCCTGATCCGGTCATTGTCCCTCACCCTGACCCACTCACTGCCCCTCACCCTGACCCACTCACTGCCCCTCACCCTGACCCGGTCACTGTCCCTCACCCTGACCCGGTCACTGTCCCACACCCTGACCCACTCACTGTCCCTCACCCTGACCCACTCACTGTCCCTCACCCTGACCCACTCACTGTCCCTCACCCTGACCCGGTCACTGTCCCTCACCCTGACCCGGTCACTGTCCCTCACCCTGACCCACTCACTGTCCCTCACCCTGACCCGGTCACTGTCCCTCACCCTGACCCGGTCACTGTCCCTCACCCTGACCCACTCACTGCCCCTCACCCTGACACATTCACTGTCCCACACCCTGACCCGGTCACTGTCCCTCACTCTGACCCGGTCACTGTCCCTCACCCTGACCCGGTCACTGTCCCTCACCCTGACCCACTCACTGCCCCTCACCCTGACCCATTCACTGTCCCTCACCCTGACCCACTCACTGTCCCTCACCCTGACCCGGTCACTGTCCCTCACCCTGACCCACTCACTGCCCCTCACCCTGACCCACTCACTGTCCCTCACCCTGACCCGGTCACTGCCCCTCACCCTGACCCACTCACTGTCCCTCACCCTGACCCACTCACTGTCCCTCACCCTGACCCGGTCACTGTCCCTCACCCTGACCCAGTCACTGTCCCTCACCCTGACCCAGTCACTGTCCCTCACCCTGACCCGGTCACTGTCCCTCACCCTGACCCGGTCACTGTCCCTCACCCTGACCCGGTCACTGTCCCTCACCCTGACCCGGTCACTGTCCCTCACCCTGACCCAGTCACTGTCCCTCACCCTGACCCAGTCACTGTCCCTCACCCTGACCCACTCACTGTCCCTCACCCTGACCCGGTCACTGTCCCTCACCCTGACCCACTCACTGTCCCTCACCCTGACCCGGTCACTGTCCCTCACCCTGACCCGGTCACTGTCCCTCACCCTGACCCACTCACTGCCCTCACCCTGACCCAGTCACTGTCCCTCACCCTGACCCACTCACTGTCCCTCACCCTGACCCGGTCACTGTCCCTCACCCTGACCCGGTCACTGTCCCTCACCCTGACCCACTCACTGTCCCTCACCCTGACCCGGTCACTGTCCCTCACCCTGACCCGGTCACTGTCCCTCACCCTGACCCGGTCACTGCCCCTCACCCTGACCCGGTCACTGCCCCTCACCCTGACCCGGTCACTGTCCCTCACCCTGACACGGTCACTGTCCCTCACCCTGACCCGGTCACTGTCCCTCACCCTGACCCATTCACTGTCCCTCACCCTGACCCACTCACTGTCCCTCACCCTGACCCACTCACTGTCCCTCACCCTGACCCACTCACTGTCCCTCACTGTGACCCGGTCACTGTCCCTCACCCTGACCCGGTCACTGTCCCTCACCCTGACCCACTCACTGTCCCTCACCCTGACCCGGTCACTGCCCCTCACCCTGACCCGGTCACTGTCCCTCACCCTGACCCGGTCACTGACCCTCACCCTGACCCGGTCACTGTCCCTCACCCTGACCCAGTCACTGTCCCTCACCCTGACCCAGTCACTGTCCCTCACCCTGACCCGGTCACTGTCCCTCACCCTGACCCACTCACTGTCCCTCACCCTGACCCGGTCACTGTCCCTCACCCTGACCCGGTCACTGTCCCTCACCCTGACCCGGTCACTGACCCTCACCCTGACCCACTCACTGTCCCTCACCCTGACCCACTCACTGTCCCTCACCCTGACCCGGTCACTGTCCCTCACCCTGACCCGGTCACTGTCCCTCACCCTGACCCGGTCACTGTCCCTCACCCTGACCCACTCACTGCCCCTCACCCTGACCCAGTCACTGTCCCTCACCCTGACCCACTCACTGTCCCTCACCCTGACCCACTCACTGTCCCTCACCCTGACCCGGTCACTGTCCCTCACCCTGACCCGGTCACTGTCCCTCACCCTGACCCACTCACTGTCCCTTACCCTGACCCACTCACTGTCCCTCACCCTGACCCGGCCACTGTCCCTCACCCTGACCCGGTCACTGTCCCTCACCCTGACCCGGTCACTGCCCCTCACCCTGACCCGGTCACTGCCCCTCACCCTGACCCGGTCACTGTCCCTCACCCTGACCCCGGTCACTGCCCCTCACCCTGAGCCGGTCACTGTCCCTCACTCTGACCCGGTCACTGTCCCTCACCCTGACCCGGTCACTGTCCCTCACCCTGACCCACTCACTGCCCCTCACCCTGACCCAGTCACTGTCCCTCACCCTGACCCACTCACTGTCCCTCACCCTGACCCACTCACTGTCCCTCACCCTGACCCGGTCACTGTCCCTCACCCTGACCCGGTCACTGTCCCTCACCCTGACCCACTCACTGTCCCTCACCCTGACCCACTCACTGTCCCTCACCCTGACCCACTCACTGCCCCTCACCCTGACCCGGTCACTGCCCCTCACCCTGACCCACTCACTGTCCCTCACCCTGACCCGGCCACTGTCCCTCACCCTGACCCGGTCACTGTCCCTCACCCTGACCCGGTCACTGCCCCTCACCCTGACCCGGTCACTGCCCCTCACCCTGACCCACTCACTGTCCCTCACCCTGACCCGGTCACTGCCCCTCACCCTGACCCACTCACTGTCCGTCACCCTGACCCACTCACTGTCCCTCACCCTGACCCACTCACTGTCCCTCACCCTGACCCGGTCACTGCCCCTCACCCTGACCCACTCACTGTCCCTCACCCTGACCCACTCACTGTCCCTCACCCTGACCCGGTCACTGTCCCTCACCCTGACCCGGTCACTGCCCCTCACCCTGACCCACTCACTGTCCCTCACCCTGACCCACTCACTGTCCCTCACCCTGACCCACTCACTGTCCCTCACCCTGACCCGGCCACTGTCCCTCACCCTGACCCGGTCACTGTCCCTCACCCTGACCCGGTCACTGTCCCTCACCCTGACCCGGTCACTGTCCCTCACCCTGACCCGGTCACTGTCCCTCACCCTGACCCGGTCACTGTCCCTCACCCTGACCCGGTCACTGTCCCTCACCCTGACCCACTCACTGCCCCTCACCCTGACCCAGTCACTGTCCCTCACCCTGACCCGGCCACTGTCCCTCACCCTGACCCGGTCACTGTCCCTCACCCTGACCCGGTCACTGCCCCTCACCCTGACCCGGTCACTGCCCCTCACCCTGACCCGGTCACTGTCCCTCACCCTGACCCGGTCACTGCCCCTCAACCTGACCCACTCACTGTCCCTCACCCTGACCCGGTCACTGCCCCTCACCCTGACCCACTCACTGTCCGTCACCCTGACCCACTCACTGTCCCTCACCCTGACCCACTCACTGTCCCTCACCCTGACCCGGTCACTGCCCCTCA
This sequence comes from Prionace glauca, assembly GCA_037974335.1. Classification (NCBI taxonomy): domain Eukaryota; kingdom Metazoa; phylum Chordata; class Chondrichthyes; order Carcharhiniformes; family Carcharhinidae; genus Prionace; species Prionace glauca. The sequence goes on along the minus strand of CM075752.1, from coordinate 2,115,728 downwards.
CCCTGACCCACTCACTGTCCCTCACCCTGACCCACTCACTGTCCCTCACCCTGACCCGGTCACTGTCCCTCACCCTGACCCGGTCACTGCCCCTCACCCTGACCCACTCACTGTCCCTCACCCTGACCCACTCACTGTCCCTCACCCTGACCCACTCACTGTCCCTCACCCTGACCCGGCCACTGTCCCTCACCCTGACCCGGTCACTGTCCCTCACCCTGACCCGGTCACTGTCCCTCACCCTGACCCGGTCACTGTCCCTCACCCTGACCCAGTCACTGTCCCTCACCCTGACCCGGTCACTGTCCCTCACCCTGACCCGGTCACTGTCCCTCACCCTGACCCAGTCACTGTCCCTCACCCTGACCCGGTCACTGTCCCTCACCCTGACCCGGTCACTGTCCCTCACCCTGACCCAGTCACTGTCCCTCACCCTGACCCAGTCACTGTCCCTCACCCTGACCCAGTCACTGTCCCTCACCCTGACCCGGTCACTGTCCCTCACCCTGACCCAGTCACTGTCCCTCACCCTGACCCGGTCACTGTCCCTCACCCTGACCCGGTCACTGTCCCTCACCCTGACCCGGTCACTGTCCCTCACCCTGACCCACTCACTGCCCCTCACCCTGACCCAGTCACTGTCCCTCACCCTGACCCACTCACTGTCCCTCACCCTGACCCACTCACTGTCCCTCACCCTGACCCACTCACTGTCCCTCACCCTGACCCGGTCACTGTCCCTCACCCTGACCCAGTCACTGTCCCTCACCCTGACCCAGTCACTGTCCCTCACCCTGACCCGGTCACTGTCCCTCACCCTGACCCGGTCACTGTCCCTCACCCTGACCCAGTCACTGTCCCTCACCCTGACCCACTCACTGTCCCTCACCCTGACCCGGTCACTGTCCCTCACCCTGACCCACTCACTGTCCCTCACCCTGACCCGGTCACTGTCCCTCACCCTGACCCGGTCACTGTCCCTCACCCTGACCCACTCACTGCCCCTCACCCTGACCCAGTCACTGTCCCTCACCCTGACCCACTCACTGTCCCTCACCCTGACCCACTCACTGTCCCTCACCCTGACCCGGTCACTGTCCCTCACCCTGACCCGGTCACTGTCCCTCACCCTGACCCACTCACTGTCCCTCACCCTGACCCACTCACTGTCCCTCACCCTGACCCGGTCACTGTCCCTCACCCTGACCCGGTCACTGTCCCTCACCCTGACCCGGTCACTGTCCCTCACCCTGACCCGGTCACTGCCCCTCACCCTGACCCGGTCACTGTCCCTCACCCTGACCCGGTCACTGCCCCTCACCCTGACCCGATCACTGCCCCTCACCCTGACCCGGTCACTGTCCCTCACCCTGACCCGGTCACTGTCCCTCACCCTGACCCGGTCACTGTCCCTCACCCTGACCCACTCACTGTCCCTCACCCTGACCCACTCACTGTCCCTCACCCTGACCCGGTCACTGTCCCTCACTCTGACCCGGTCACTGTCCCTCACCCTGACCCGGTCACTGTCCCTCACCCTGACCCACTCACTGTCCCTCACCCTGACCCGGTCACTGCCCCTCACCCTGACCCGGTCACTGTCCCTCACCCTGACCCGGTCACTGCCCCTCACCCTGACCCGGTCACTGTCCCTCACTCTGACCCGGTCACTGTCCCTCACCCTGACCCAGTCACTGTCCCTCACCCTGACCCACTCACTGTCCCTCACCCTGACCCGGTCACTGCCCCTCACCCTGACCCGGTCACTGTCCCTCACTCTGACCCGGTCACTGTCCCTCACCCTGACCCACTCACTGTCCCTCACCCTGACCCGGTCACTGTCCCTCACCCTGACCCGGTCACTGTCCCTCACTCTGACCCGGTCACTGTCCCTCACCCTGACCCACTCACTGTCCCTCACTCTGACCCAGTCACTGTCCCTCACCCTGACCCACTCACTGTCCCTCACCCTGACCCGGTCACTGTCCCTCACCCTGACCCACTCACTGTCCCTCACCCTGAGCCGGTCACTGTCCCTCACTCTGACCCGGTCACTGTCCCTCACCCTGACCCACTCACTGTCCCTCACCCTGACCCAGTCACTGTCCCTCACCCTGACCCACTCACTGTCCCTCACCCTGACCCGGTCACTGCCCCTCACCCTGACCCGGTCACTGTCCCTCTCCCTGACCCACTCACTGCCCCTCACCCTGACCCACTCACTGTCCCTCACCCTGACCCGGTCACTGCCCCTCACCCTGACCCGGTCACTGTCCCTCACCCTGACCCACACACTGCCCCTCACCCTGACCCACTCACTGCCCCTCACCCTGACCCGGTCACTGTCCCTCACCCTGACCCGGTCACTGTCCCTCACCCTGACCCACTCACTGTCCCTCACCCTGACCCGGTCACTGTCCCTCACCCTGACCCGGTCACTGTCCCTCACCCTGACCCACTCACTGCCCCTCACCCTGACACATTCACTGTCCCACACCCTGACCCGGTCACTGTCCCTCACTCTGACCCGGTCACTGTCCCTCACCCTGACCCGGTCACTGTCCCTCACCCTGACCCGGTCACTGCCCCTCACCCTGACCCATTCACTGTCCCACACCCTGACCCGGACACTGTCCCTCACCCTGACCCACTCACTGCCCCTCACCCTGACCCATTCACTGTCCCACACCCTGACCCAGTCACTGTCTCTCACCCTGACCCGGTCACTGTCCCTCACCCTGACCCACTCACTGCCCCTCACCCTGACCCGGTCACTGCCCCTCACCCTGACCCGGTCACTGCCCCTCACCCTGACCCGGTCACTGTCCCTCACCCTGACCCGGTCACTGTCCCTCACCCTGACCCAGTCACTGCCCCTCACCCTGACCCGGTCACTGTCCCTCACCCTGACCCACTCACTGTCCCTCACCCTGACCCGGTCACTGTCCCTCACCCTGACCCAGTCACTGTCCCACACCCTGACCCGGTCACTGCCCCTCACCCTGACCCGGTCACTGTCCCTCACTCTGACCCAGTCACTGTCCCTCACCCTGACCCGGTCACTGCCCCTCACCCTGATCCGGTCATTGTCCCTCACCCTGACCCACTCACTGCCCCTCACCCTGACCCACTCACTGCCCCTCACCCTGACCCGGTCACTGTCCCTCACCCTGACCCGGTCACTGTCCCACACCCTGACCCACTCACTGTCCCTCACCCTGACCCACTCACTGTCCCTCACCCTGACCCACTCACTGTCCCTCACCCTGACCCGGTCACTGTCCCTCACCCTGACCCGGTCACTGTCCCTCACCCTGACCCACTCACTGTCCCTCACCCTGACCCGGTCACTGTCCCTCACCCTGACCCGGTCACTGTCCCTCACCCTGACCCACTCACTGCCCCTCACCCTGACACATTCACTGTCCCACACCCTGACCCGGTCACTGTCCCTCACTCTGACCCGGTCACTGTCCCTCACCCTGACCCGGTCACTGTCCCTCACCCTGACCCACTCACTGCCCCTCACCCTGACCCATTCACTGTCCCTCACCCTGACCCACTCACTGTCCCTCACCCTGACCCGGTCACTGTCCCTCACCCTGACCCACTCACTGCCCCTCACCCTGACCCATTCACTGTCCCACACCCTGACCCGGTCACTGTCTCTCACCCTGACCCGGTCACTGTCCCACACCCTGACCCACTCACTGCCCCTCACCCTGACCCGGTCACTGCCCCTCACCCTGACCCGGTCACTGCCCCTCACCCTGACCCGGTCACTGTCCCTCACCCTGACCCAGTCACTGCCCCTCACCCTGACCCGGTCACTGTCCCTCACCCTGACCCACTCACTGTCCCTCACCCTGACCCGGTCACTGCCCCTCACCCTGACCCACTCACTGTCCCTCACCCTGACCCACTCACTGTCCCTCACCCTGACCCGGTCACTGTCCCTCACCCTGACCCAGTCACTGTCCCTCACCCTGACCCAGTCACTGTCCCTCACCCTGACCCGGTCACTGTCCCTCACCCTGACCCGGTCACTGTCCCTCACCCTGACCCGGTCACTGTCCCTCACCCTGACCCAGTCACTGTCCCTCACCCTGACCCAGTCACTGTCCCTCACCCTGACCCACTCACTGTCCCTCACCCTGACCCGGTCACTGTCCCTCACCCTGACCCACTCACTGTCCCTCACCCTGACCCGGTCACTGTCCCTCACCCTGACCCGGTCACTGTCCCTCACCCTGACCCACTCACTGCCCCTCACCCTGACCCAGTCACTGTCCCTCACCCTGAACCACTCACTGTCCCTCACCCTGACCCGGTCACTGTCCCTCACCCTGACCCGGTCACTGTCCCTCACCCTGACCCACTCACTGTCCCTCACCCTGACCCGGTCACTGTCCCTCACCCTGACCCGGTCACTGTCCCTCACCCTGACCCGGTCACTGCCCCTCACCCTGACCCGGTCACTGCCCCTCACCCTGACCCGGTCACTGTCCCTCACCCTGACACGGTCACTGTCCCTCACCCTGACCCGGTCACTGTCCCTCACCCTGACCCATTCACTGTCCCTCACCCTGACCCACTCACTGTCCCTCACCCTGACCCACTCACTGTCCCTCACCCTGACCCACTCACTGTCCCTCACTGTGACCCGGTCACTGTCCCTCACCCTGACCCGGTCACTGTCCCTCACCCTGACCCACTCACTGTCCCTCACCCTGACCCGGTCACTGCCCCTCACCCTGACCCGGTCACTGTCCCTCACCCTGACCCGGTCACTGACCCTCACCCTGACCCGGTCACTGTCCCTCACCCTGACCCAGTCACTGTCCCTCACCCTGACCCAGTCACTGTCCCTCACCCTGACCCGGTCACTGTCCCTCACCCTGACCCACTCACTGTCCCTCACCCTGACCCGGTCACTGTCCCTCACCCTGACCCGGTCACTGTCCCTCACCCTGACCCGGTCACTGACCCTCACCCTGACCCACTCACTGTCCCTCACCCTGACCCACTCACTGTCCCTCACCCTGACCCGGTCACTGTCCCTCACCCTGACCCGGTCACTGTCCCTCACCCTGACCCGGTCACTGTCCCTCACCCTGACCCACTCACTGCCCCTCACCCTGACCCAGTCACTGTCCCTCACCCTGACCCACTCACTGTCCCTCACCCTGACCCACTCACTGTCCCTCACCCTGACCCGGTCACTGTCCCTCACCCTGACCCGGTCACTGTCCCTCACCCTGACCCACTCACTGTCCCTTACCCTGACCCACTCACTGTCCCTCACCCTGACCCGGCCACTGTCCCTCACCCTGACCCGGTCACTGTCCCTCACCCTGACCCGGTCACTGCCCCTCACCCTGACCCGGTCACTGCCCCTCACCCTGACCCGGTCACTGTCCCTCACCCTGACCCGGTCACTGCCCCTCACCCTGACCCACTCACTGTCCCTCACCCTGACCCGGTCACTGCCCCTCACCCTGACCCACTCACTGTCCCTCACCCTGACCCACTCACTGTCCCTCACCCTGACCCACTCACTGTCCCTCACCCTGACCCGGTCACTGCCCCTCACCCTGACCCACTCACTGTCCCTCACCCTGACCCACTCACTGTCCCTCACCCTGACCCGGTCAATGTCCCTCACCCTGACCCGGTCACTGTCCCTCACCCTGACCCAGTCACTGTCCCTCACCCTGACCCGGTCACTGTCCCTCACCCTGACCCGGTCACTGTCCCTCACCCTCACCCGGTCACTGTCCCTCACCCTGACCCGGTCACTGTCCCTCACCCTGACCCACTCACTGTCCCTCACCCTGACCCGGTCACTGTCCCTCACCCTGACCCGGTCACTGTCCCTCACCCTGACCCACTCACTGTCCCTCACCCTGACCCGGTCACTGTCCCTCACCCTGACCCGGTCACTGTCCCTCACCCTGACCCACTCACTGCCCCTCACCCTGACCCAGTCACTGTCCCTCACCCTGACCCACTCACTGTCCCTCACCCTGACCCACTCACTGTCCCTCACCCTGACCCGGTCACTGCCCCTCACCCTGACCCGGTCACTGTCCCTCACCCTGACCCAGTCACTGTCCCTCACCCTGACCCAGTCACTGTCCCTCACCCTGACCCGGTCACTGTCCCTCACCCTGACCCACTCACTGTCCCTCACCCTGACCCGGTCACTGTCCCTCACCCTGACCCGGTCACTGTCCCTCACCCTGACCCGGTCACTGACCCTCACCCTGACCCACTCACTGTCCCTCACCCTGACCCACTCACTGTCCCTCACCCTGACCCGGTTACTGTCCCTCACCCTGACCCGGTCACTGTCCCTCACCCTGACCCGGTCACTGTCCCTCACCCTGACCCACTCACTGCCCCTCACCCTGACCCAGTCACTGTCCCTCACCCTGACCCACTCACTGTCCCTCACCCTGACCCACTCACTGTCCCTCACCCTGACCCGGTCACTGTCCCTCACCCTGACCCGGTCACTGTCCCTCACCCTGACCCACTCACTGTCCCTTACCCTGACCCACTCACTGTCCCTCACCCTGACCCGGCCACTGTCCCTCACCCTGACCCGGTCACTGTCCCTCACCCTGACCCGGTCACTGCCCCTCACCCTGACCCGGTCACTGCCCCTCACCCTGACCCGGTCACTGTCCCTCACCCTGACCCGGTCACTGCCCCTCACCCTGACCCACTCACTGTCCCTCACCCTGACCCGGTCACTGCCCCTCACCCTGACCCACTCACTGTCCCTCACCCTGACCCACTCACTGTCCCTCACCCTGACCCACTCACTGTCCCTCACCCTGACCCGGTCACTGCCCCTCACCCTGACCCACTCACTGTCCCTCACCCTGACCCACTCACTGTCCCTCACCCTGACCCGGTCACTGTCCCTCACCCTGACCCGGTCACTGTCCCTCACCCTGACCCAGTCACTGTCCCTCACCCTGACCCGGTCACTGTCCCTCACCCTGACCCGGTCACTGTCCCTCACCCTCACCCGGTCACTGTCCCTCACCCTGACCCGGTCACTGTCCCTCACCCTGACCCACTCACTGTCCCTCACCCTGACCCGGTCACTGTCCCTCACCCTGACCCGGTCACTGTCCCTCACCCTGACCCACTCACTGTCCCTCACCCTGACCCGGTCACTGTCCCTCACCCTGACCCGGTCACTGTCCCTCATCCTGACCCACTCACTGCCCCTCACCCTGACCCAGTCACTGTCCCTCACCCTGACCCACTCACTGTCCCTCACCCTGACCCACTCACTGTCCCTCACCCTGACCCGGTCACTGTCCCTCACCCTGACCCGGTCACTGTCCCTCACCCTGACCCACTCACTGTCCCTCACCCTGACCCACTCACTGTCCCTCACCCTGACCCGGTCACTGTCCCTCACCCTGACCCGGTCACTGTCCCTCACCCTGACCCGGTCACTGTCCCTCACCCTGACCCACTCACTGTCCCTCACCCTGACCCACTCACTGTCCCTCACCCTGACCCGGTCACTGTCCCTCACCCTGACCCGGTCACTGTCCCTCACCCTGACCCACTCACTGTCCCTCACCCTGACCCACTCACTGTCCCTCACCCTGACCCACTCACTGTCCCTCACCCTGACCCGGTCACTGTCCCTCACCCTGACCCACTCACTGTCCCTCACCCTGACCCACTCACTGTCCCTCACCCTGACCCGGTCACTGCCGCTCACCCTGACCCGGTCACTGTCCCTCACCCTGACCCGGTCACTGCCCCTCACCCTGACCCGGTCACTGTCCCTCACCCTGACCCAGTCACTGTCCCTCACCCTGACCCGGTCACTGTCCCTCACCCTGACCCACTCACTGTCCCTCACCCTGACCCGGTCACTGTCCCTCACCCTGACCCGGTCACTGTCCCTCACCCTGACCCGGTCACTGACCCTCACCCTGACCCACTCACTGTCCCTCACCCTGACCCGGTCACTGTCCCTCATCCTGACCCGGTCACTGTCCCTCACCCTGACCCACTCACTGTCCCTCACCCTGACCCGGTCACTGTCCCTCACCCTGACCCGGTCACTGTCCCTCACCCTGACCTGGTCACTGTCCCTCACCCTGACCCACTCACTGCCCTTCACCCTGACCCAGTCACTGTCCCTCACCCTGACCCACTCACTGTCCCTCACCCTGACCCACTCACTGTCCCTCACCCTGACCCGGTCACTGACCCTCATCCTGACCCGGTCACTGTCCCTCACCCTGACCCGGTCACTGCCCCTCACCCTGACCCACTCACTGTCCCTCACCCTGACCCGGTCACTGCCCCTCACCCTCACCCACTCACTGTCCCTCACCCTGACCCACTCACTGTCCCTCACCCTGACCCGGTCACTGCCCCTCACCCTGACCCACTCACTGTCCCTCTCCCTGACCCACTCACTGTCCCTCACCCTGACCCGGTCACTGTCCCTCACCCTGACCCGGTCACTGTCCCTCACCCTGACCCAGTCACTGTCCCTCACCCTGACCCGGTCACTGTCCCTCACCCTGACCCGGTCACTGTCCCTCACCCTGACCCACTCACTGTCCCTCACCCTGAGCCGGTCACTGTCCCTCACTCTGACCCGGTCACTGTCCCTCACCCTGACCCACTCACTGTCCCTCACCCTGACCCAGTCACTGTCCCTCACCCTGACCCACTCACTGTCCCTCACCCTGACCCGGTCACTGCCCCTCACCCTGACCCGGTCACTGTCCCTCTCCCTGACCCACTCACTGCCCCTCACCCTGACCCACTCACTGTCCCTCACCCTGACCCGGTCACTGCCCCTCACCCTGACCCGGTCACTGTCCCTCACCCTGACCCACACACTGCCCCTCACCCTGACCCACTCACTGCCCCTCACCCTGACCCGGTCACTGTCCCTCACCCTGACCCGGTCACTGTCCCTCACCCTGACCCACTCACTGTCCCTCACCCTGACCCGGTCACTGTCCCTCACCCTGACCCGGTCACTGTCCCTCACCCTGACCCACTCACTGCCCCTCACCCTGACACATTCACTGTCCCACACCCTGACCCGGTCACTGTCCCTCACTCTGACCCGGTCACTGTCCCTCACCCTGACCCGGTCACTGTCCCTCACCCTGACCCGGTCACTGCCCCTCACCCTGACCCATTCACTGTCCCACACCCTGACCCGGACACTGTCCCTCACCCTGACCCACTCACTGCCCCTCACCCTGACCCATTCACTGTCCCACACCCTGACCCAGTCACTGTCTCTCACCCTGACCCGGTCACTGTCCCTCACCCTGACCCACTCACTGCCCCTCACCCTGACCCGGTCACTGCCCCTCACCCTGACCCGGTCACTGCCCCTCACCCTGACCCGGTCACTGTCCCTCACCCTGACCCGGTCACTGTCCCTCACCCTGACCCAGTCACTGCCCCTCACCCTGACCCGGTCACTGTCCCTCACCCTGACCCACTCACTGTCCCTCACCCTGACCCGGTCACTGTCCCTCACCCTGACCCAGTCACTGTCCCACACCCTGACCCGGTCACTGCCCCTCACCCTGACCCGGTCACTGTCCCTCACTCTGACCCAGTCACTGTCCCTCACCCTGACCCGGTCACTGCCCCTCACCCTGATCCGGTCATTGTCCCTCACCCTGACCCACTCACTGCCCCTCACCCTGACCCACTCACTGCCCCTCACCCTGACCCGGTCACTGTCCCTCACCCTGACCCGGTCACTGTCCCACACCCTGACCCACTCACTGTCCCTCACCCTGACCCACTCACTGTCCCTCACCCTGACCCACTCACTGTCCCTCACCCTGACCCGGTCACTGTCCCTCACCCTGACCCACTCACTGTCCCTCACCCTGACCCGGTCACTGTCCCTCACCCTGACCCGGTCACTGTCCCTCACCCTGACCCACTCACTGCCCCTCACCCTGACACATTCACTGTCCCACACCCTGACCCGGTCACTGTCCCTCACTCTGACCCGGTCACTGTCCCTCACCCTGACCCGGTCACTGTCCCTCACCCTGACCCACTCACTGCCCCTCACCCTGACCCATTCACTGTCCCTCACCCTGACCCACTCACTGTCCCTCACCCTGACCCGGTCACTGTCCCTCACCCTGACCCACTCACTGCCCCTCACCCTGACCCATTCACTGTCCCACACCCTGACCCGGTCACTGTCTCTCACCCTGACCCGGTCACTGTCCCTTACCCTGACCCACTCACTGCCCCTCACCCTGACCCGGTCACTGCCCCTCACCCTGACCCGGTCACTGCCCCTCACCCTGACCCGGTCACTGTCCCTCACCCTGACCCAGTCACTGCCCCTCACCCTGACCCGGTCACTGTCCCTCACCCTGACCCACTCACTGTCCCTCACCCTGACCCGGTCACTGCCCCTCACCCTGACCCACTCACTGTCCCTCACCCTGACCCACTCACTGTCCCTCACCCTGACCCGGTCACTGTCCCTCACCCTGACCCAGTCACTGTCCCTCACCCTGACCCAGTCACTGTCCCTCACCCTGACCCGGTCACTGTCCCTCACCCTGACCCGGTCACTGTCCCTCACCCTGACCCGGTCACTGTCCCTCACCCTGACCCGGTCACTGTCCCTCACCCTGACCCAGTCACTGTCCCTCACCCTGACCCAGTCACTGTCCCTCACCCTGACCCACTCACTGTCCCTCACCCTGACCCGGTCACTGTCCCTCACCCTGACCCACTCACTGTCCCTCACCCTGACCCGGTCACTGTCCCTCACCCTGACCCGGTCACTGTCCCTCACCCTGACCCACTCACTGCCCCTCACCCTGACCCAGTCACTGTCCCTCACCCTGAACCACTCACTGTCCCTCACCCTGACCCGGTCACTGTCCCTCACCCTGACCCGGTCACTGTCCCTCACCCTGACCCACTCACTGTCCCTCACCCTGACCCGGTCACTGTCCCTCACCCTGACCCGGTCACTGTCCCTCACCCTGACCCGGTCACTGCCCCTCACCCTGACCCGGTCACTGCCCCTCACCCTGACCCGGTCACTGTCCCTCACCCTGACACGGTCACTGTCCCTCACCCTGACCCGGTCACTGTCCCTCACCCTGACCCATTCACTGTCCCTCACCCTGACCCACTCACTGTCCCTCACCCTGACCCACTCACTGTCCCTCACCCTGACCCACTCACTGTCCCTCACTGTGACCCGGTCACTGTCCCTCACCCTGACCCGGTCACTGTCCCTCACCCTGACCCACTCACTGTCCCTCACCCTGACCCGGTCACTGCCCCTCACCCTGACCCGGTCACTGTCCCTCACCCTGACCCGGTCACTGACCCTCACCCTGACCCGGTCACTGTCCCTCACCCTGACCCAGTCACTGTCCCTCACCCTGACCCAGTCACTGTCCCTCACCCTGACCCGGTCACTGTCCCTCACCCTGACCCACTCACTGTCCCTCACCCTGACCCGGTCACTGTCCCTCACCCTGACCCGGTCACTGTCCCTCACCCTGACCCGGTCACTGACCCTCACCCTGACCCACTCACTGTCCCTCACCCTGACCCACTCACTGTCCCTCACCCTGACCCGGTCACTGTCCCTCACCCTGACCCGGTCACTGTCCCTCACCCTGACCCGGTCACTGTCCCTCACCCTGACCCACTCACTGCCCCTCACCCTGACCCAGTCACTGTCCCTCACCCTGACCCACTCACTGTCCCTCACCCTGACCCACTCACTGTCCCTCACCCTGACCCGGTCACTGTCCCTCACCCTGACCCGGTCACTGTCCCTCACCCTGACCCACTCACTGTCCCTTACCCTGACCCACTCACTGTCCCTCACCCTGACCCGGCCACTGTCCCTCACCCTGACCCGGTCACTGTCCCTCACCCTGACCCGGTCACTGCCCCTCACCCTGACCCGGTCACTGCCCCTCACCCTGACCCGGTCACTGTCCCCTCACCCTGACCCGGTCACTGCCCCTCACCCTGACCCACTCACTGTCCCTCACCCTGACCCGGTCACTGCCCCTCACCCTGACCCACTCACTGTCCCTCACCCTGACCCACTCACTGTCCCCTCACCCTGACCCACTCACTGTCCCTCACCCTGACCCGGTCACTGCCCTCACCCTGACCCACTCACTGTCCCTCACCCTGACCCACTCACTGTCCCTCACCCTGACCCGGTCAATGTCCTCACCCTGACCCCGGTCACTGTCCCTCACCCTGACCCAGTCACTGTCCCTCACCCTGACCCGGTCACTGTCCCTCACCCTGACCCGGTCACTGTCCCTCACCCTCACCCGGTCACTGTCCCTCACCCTGACCCGGTCACTGTCCCTCACCCTGACCCACTCACTGTCCCTCACCCTGACCCGGTCACTGTCCCTCACCCTGACCCGGTCACTGTCCCTCACCCTGACCCACTCACTGTCCCTCACCCTGACCCGGTCACTGTCCCTCACCCTGACCCGGTCACTGTCCCTCACCCTGACCCACTCACTGCCCTCACCCCTGACCCAGTCACTGTCCCTCACCCTGACCCACTCACTGTCCCTCACCCTGACCCACTCACTGTCCCTCACCCTGACCCGGTCACTGCCCCTCACCCTGACCCGGTCACTGTCCCTCACCCTGACCCAGTCACTGTCCCTCACCCTGACCCAGTCACTGTCCCTCACCTGACCCGGTCACTGTCCCTCACCCTGACCCACTCACTGTCCCTCACCCTGACCCGGTCACTGTCCCTCACTCCTGACCCGGTCACTGTCCCTCACCCTGACCCGGTCACTGACCCTCACCCTGACCCACTCACTGTCCCTCACCCTGACCCACTCACTGTCCCTCACCCTGACCCGGTTACTGTCCCTCACCCTGACCCGGTCACTGTCCCTCACCCTGACCCGGGTCACTGTCCCTCACCCTGACCCACTCACTGCCCCTCACCCTGACCCAGTCACTGTCCCTCACCCTGACCCACTCACTGTCCCTCACCCTGACCCACTCACTGTCCCTCACCCTGACCCGGTCACTGTCCCTCACCCTGACCCGGTCACTGTCCCTCACCCTGACCCACTCACTGTCCCTTACCCTGACCCACTCACTGTCCCTCACCCTGACCCGGCCACTGTCCCTCACCCTGACCCCGGTCACTGTCCCTCACCCTGACCCCGGTCACTGCCCCTCACCCTGACCCGGTCACTGCCCCTCACCCTGACCCGGTCACTGTCCCTCACCCTGACCCGGTCACTGCCCCTCACCCTGACCCACTCACTGTCCCTCACCCTGACCCGGTCACTGCCCCTCACCCTGACCCACTCACTGTCCCTCACCCTGACCCACTCACTGTCCCTCACCCTGACCCACTCACTGTCCCTCACCCTGACCCGGTCACTGCCCCTCACCCTGACCCACTCACTGTCCCTCACCCTGACCCACTCACTGTCCCTCACCCTGACCCGGTCACTGTCCCTCACCCTGACCCGGTCACTGTCCCTCACCCTGACCCAGTCACTGTCCCTCACCCTGACCCGGTCACTGTCCCTCACCCTGACCCGGTCACTGTCCCTCACCCTCACCCGGTCACTGTCCCCTCACCCTGACCCACACACTGCCCCTCACCCTGACCCACTCACTGCCCCTCACCCTGACCCGGTCACTGTCCCTCACCCTGACCCGGTCACTGTCCCTCACCCTGACCCACTCACTGTCCCTCACCCTGACCCGGTCACTGTCCCTCACCCTGACCCGGTCACTGTCCCTCACCCTGACCCACTCACTGCCCCTCACTCCTGACACATTCACTGTCCCACACCCTGACCCGGTCACTGTCCCTCACTCTGACCCGGTCACTGTCCCTCACCCTGACCCGGTCACTGTCCCTCACCCTGACCCGGTCACTGCCCCTCACCCCTGACCCATTCACTGTCCCACACCCTGACCCGACACTGTCCCTCACCCTGACCCACTCACTGCCCCTCACCCTGACCCATTCACTGTCCCACACCCTGACCCAGTCACTGTCTCTCACCCTGACCCGGTCACTGTCCCTCACCCTGACCCACTCACTGCCCCTCACCCTGACCCGGTCACTGCCCCTCACCCTGACCCGGTCACTGCCCCTCACCCTGACCCGGTCACTGTCCCTCACCCTGACCCCGGTCACTGTCCCTCACCCTGACCCAGTCACTGCCCCTCACCCTGACCCGGTCACTGTCCCTCACCCTGACCCACTCACTGTCCCTCACCCTGACCCCGGTCACTGTCCCTCACCCTGACCCAGTCACTGTCCCACACCCTGACCCGGTCACTGCCCCTCACCCTGACCCGGTCACTGTCCCTCACTCTGACCCAGTCACTGTCCCTCACCCTGACCCGGTCACTGCCCCTCACCCTGATCCGGTCATTGTCCCTCACCCTGACCCACTCACTGCCCCTCACCCTGACCCACTCACTGCCCCTCACCCTGACCCGGTCACTGTCCCTCACCCTGACCCGGTCACTGTCCCACACCCTGACCCACTCACTGTCCCTCACCCTGACCCACTCACTGTCCCTCACCCTGACCCACTCACTGTCCCTCACCCTGACCCGGTCACTGTCCCTCACCCTGACCCGGTCACTGTCCCTCACCCTGACCCACTCACTGTCCCTCACCCTGACCCGGTCACTGTCCCTCACCCTGACCCGGTCACTGTCCCTCACCCTGACCCACTCACTGCCCCTCACCCCTGACACATTCACTGTCCCACACCCTGACCGGTCACTGTCCCTCACTCTGACCCGGTCACTGTCCCTCACCCTGACCCGGTCACTGTCCCTCACCCTGACCCACTCACTGCCCCTCACCCTGACCCATTCACTGTCCCTCACCCTGACCCACTCACTGTCCCTCACCCTGACCCGGTCACTGTCCCTCACCCTGACCCACTCACTGCCCCTCACCCTGACCCATTCACTGTCCCACACCCTGACCCGGTCACTGTCTCTCACCCTGACCCGGTCACTGTCCCTTACCCTGACCCACTCACTGCCCTCACCCTGACCCGGTCACTGCCCCTCACCCTGACCCGGTCACTGCCCCTCACCCTGACCCGTCACTGTCCCTCACCCTGACCCAGTCACTGCCCCTCACCCTGACCCGGTCACTGTCCCTCACCCTGACCCACTCACTGTCCCTCACCCTGACCCGGTCACTGCCCCTCACCCCTGACCCACTCACTGTCCCTCACCCTGACCCACTCACTGTCCCTCACCCTGACCCGGTCACTGTCCCTCACCCTGACCCAGTCACTGTCCCTCACCCTGACCCAGTCACTGTCCCTCACCCTGACCCGGTCACTGTCCCTCACCCTGACCCGGTCACTGTCCCTCACCCTGACCCGGTCACTGTCCCTCACCCTGACCCAGTCACTGTCCCTCACCCTGACCCAGTCACTGTCCCTCACCCTGACCCACTCACTGTCCCTCACCCTGACCCGGTCACTGTCCCTCACCCTGACCCACTCACTGTCCCTCACCCTGACCCGGTCACTGTCCCTCACCCTGACCCGGTCACTGTCCCTCACCCTGACCCACTCACTGCCCCCTCACCCTGACCCAGTCACTGTCCCTCACCCTGAACCACTCACTGTCCCTCACCCTGACCCGGTCACTGTCCCTCACCCTGACCCGGTCACTGTCCCTCACCCTGACCCACTCACTGTCCCCTCACCCTGACCCGGTCACTGTCCCTCACCCTGACCCGGTCACTGTCCCTCACCCTGACCCGGTCACTGCCCCTCACCCTGACCCGGTCACTGCCCCTCACCCTGACCCGGTCACTGTCCCTCACCCTGACACGTCACTGTCCCTCACCCTGACCCGGTCACTGTCCCTCACCCTGACCCATTCACTGTCCCTCACCCTGACCCCACTCACTGTCCCTCACCCTGACCCACTCACTGTCCCTCACCCTGACCCACTCACTGTCCCTCACTGTGACCCGGTCACTGTCCCTCACCCTGACCCGGTCACTGTCCCTCACCCTGACCCACTCACTGTCCCTCACCCTGACCCGGTCACTGCCCCTCACCCTGACCCGGTCACTGTCCCTCACCCTGACCGCGTCACTGACCCTCACCCTGACCCGGTCACTGTCCCTCACCCTGACCCAGTCACTGTCCCTCACCCTGACCCAGTCACTGTCCCTCACCCTGACCCCGGTCACTGTCCCTCACCCTGACCCACTCACTGTCCCTCACCCTGACCGGTCACTGTCCCTCACCCTGACCCGGTCACTGTCCCTCACCCTGACCCGGTCACTGACCCCTCACCCTGACGCCACTCACTGTCCCTCACCCTGACCCACTCACTGTCCCTCACCCTGACCCGGTCACTGTCCCTCACCCTGACCCGGTCACTGTCCCTCACCCTGACCCGGTCAACACAGTGAGCACGTGAACTCACTGCCCCTCACCCTGACCCAGTCACTGTCCCTCACCCTGACCCACTCACTGTCCCTCACCCTGACCCACTCACTGTCCCTCACCCTGACCCGGTCACTGTCCCTCACCCTGACCCGGTCACTGTCCCTCACCCTGACCCACTCACTGTCCCTTACCCTGACCCACTCACTGTCCCTCACCCTGACCCGGCCACTGTCCCTCACCCTGACCCGGTCACTGTCCCTCACCCTGACCCGGTCACTGCCCCTCACCCTGACCCGGTCACTGCCCCTCACCCTGACCCGGTCACTGTCCCTCACCCTGACCCGGTCACTGCCCCTCACCCTGACCCACTCACTGTCCCTCACCCTGACCCGGTCACTGCCCCTCACCCTGACCCACTCACTGTCCCTCACCCTGACCCACTCACTGTCCCTCACCCTGACCCACTCACTGTCCCTCACCCTGACCCGGTCACTGCCCCTCACCCTGACCCACTCACTGTCCCTCACCCTGACCCACTCACTGTCCCTCACCCTGACCCGGTCAATGTCCCTCACCCTGACCCGGTCACTGTCCCTCACCCTGACCCAGTCACTGTCCCTCACCCTGACCCGGTCACTGTCCCTCACCCTGACCCGGTCACTGTCCCTCACCCTCACCCGGTCACTGTCCCTCACCCTGACCCGGTCACTGTCCCTCACCCTGACCCACTCACTGTCCCTCACCCTGACCCGGTCACTGTCCCTCACCCTGACCCGGTCACTGTCCCTCACCCTGACCCACTCACTGTCCCTCACCCTGACCCGGTCACTGTCCCTCACCCTGACCCGGTCACTGTCCCTCACCCTGACCCACTCACTGCCCCTCACCCTGACCCAGTCACTGTCCCTCACCCTGACCCACTCACTGTCCCTCACCCTGACCCACTCACTGTCCCTCACCCTGACCCGGTCACTGCCCCTCACCCTGACCCGGTCACTGTCCCTCACCCTGACCCAGTCACTGTCCCTCACCCTGACCCAGTCACTGTCCCTCACCCTGACCCGGTCACTGTCCCTCACCCTGACCCACTCACTGTCCCTCACCCTGACCCGGTCACTGTCCCTCACCCTGACCCGGTCACTGTCCCTCACCCTGACCCGGTCACTGACCCTCACCCTGACCCACTCACTGTCCCTCACCCTGACCCACTCACTGTCCCTCACCCTGACCCGGTTACTGTCCCTCACCCTGACCCGGTCACTGTCCCTCACCCTGACCCGGTCACTGTCCCTCACCCTGACCCACTCACTGCCCCTCACCCTGACCCAGTCACTGTCCCTCACCCTGACCCACTCACTGTCCCTCACCCTGACCCACTCACTGTCCCTCACCCTGACCCGGTCACTGTCCCTCACCCTGACCCGGTCACTGTCCCTCACCCTGACCCACTCACTGTCCCTTACCCTGACCCACTCACTGTCCCTCACCCTGACCCGGCCACTGTCCCTCACCCTGACCCGGTCACTGTCCCTACACAGTGAGCACGTGAGCCCCTCACCCTGACCCGGTCACTGTCCCTCACCCTGACCCACTCACTGTCCCTCACCCTGACCCGGTCAC
Source organism: Prionace glauca (assembly GCA_037974335.1). Taxonomy (NCBI): domain Eukaryota; kingdom Metazoa; phylum Chordata; class Chondrichthyes; order Carcharhiniformes; family Carcharhinidae; genus Prionace; species Prionace glauca. The sequence goes on along the minus strand of CM075752.1, from coordinate 2,097,633 downwards.
TGTCCCTCACCCTGACCCGGTCACTGTCCCTCACCCTGACCCGGTCACTGCCCCTCACCCTGACCCACTCACTGTCCCTCACCCTGACCCACTCACTGTCCCTCACCCTGACCCGGTCACTGTCCCTCACCCTGACCCGGTCACTGTCCCTCACCCTGACCCAGTCACTGTCCCTCACCCTGACCCGGTCACTGTCCCTCACCCTGACCCGGTCACTGTCCCTCACCCTGACCCGGTCACTGTCCCTCACCCTGACCCGGTCACTGTCCCTCACCCTGACCCAGTCACTGTCCCTCACCCTGACCCGGTCACTGTCCCTCACCCTGACCCGGTCACTGTCCCTCACCCTGACCCGGTCACTGTCCCTCACCCTGACCCAGTCACTGTCCCTCACCCTGACCCGGTCACTGTCCCTCACCCTGACCCGGTCACTGTCCCTCACCCTGACCCAGTCACTGTCCCTCACCCTGACCCAGTCACTGTCCCTCACCCTGACCCACTCACTGTCCCTCACCCTGACCCGGTCACTGTCCCTCACCCTGACCCACTCACTGTCCCTCACCCTGACCCGGTCACTGTCCCTCACCCTGACCCGGTCACAGTCCCTCACCCTGACCCACTCACTGTCCCTCACCCTGACCCACTCACTGCCCCTCACCCTGACCCAGTCACTGTCCCTCACCCTGACCCACTCACTGTCCCTCACCCTGACCCACTCACTGTCCCTCACCCTGACCCGGTCACTGTCCCTCACCCTGACCCGGTCACTGTCCCTCACCCTGACCCACTCACTGTCCCTCACCCTGACCCACTCACTGTCCCTCACCCTGACCCGGTCACTGTCCCTCACCCTGACCCGGTCACTGTCCCTCACCCTGACCCGGTCACTGCCCCTCACCCTGACCCGGTCACTGCCCCTCACCCTGACCCGGTCACTGTCCCTCACCCTGACCCGGTCACTGTCCCTCACCCTGACCCATTCACTGTCCCTCACCCTGACCCACTCACTGTCCCTCACCCTGACCCACTCACTGTCCCTCACCCTGACCCACTCACTGTCCCTCACCCTGACCCGGTCACTGTCCCTCACTCTGACCCGGTCACTGTCCCTCACCCTGACCCGGTCACTGTCCCTCACCCTGACCCACTCACTGTCCCTCACCCTGACCCACTCACTGTCCCTCACCCTGACCCACTCACTGTCCCTCACCCTGACCCGGTCACTGCCCCTCACCCTGACCCGGTCACTGTCCCTCACCCTGACCCGGTCACTGCCCCTCACCCTGACCCGGTCACTGTCCCTCACCCTGACCCAGTCACTGTCCCTCACCCTGACCCGGTCACTGTCCCTCACCCTGACCCGGTCACTGTCCCTCACCCTGACCCACTCACTGTCCCTCACCCTGACCCGGTCACTGTCCCTCACCCTGACCCGGTCACTGACCCTCACCCTGACCCGGTCACTGACCCTCACCCTGACCCACTCACTGTCCCTCACCCTGACCCGGTCACTGTCCCTCACCCTGACCCGGTCACTGTCCCTCACCCTGACCCGGTCACTGTCCCTCACTCTGACCCGGTCACTGTCCCTCACCCTGACCCACTCACTGTCCCTCACCCTGACCCACTCACTGCCCCTCACCCTGACCCAGTCACTGTCCCTCACCCTGACCCACTCACTGTCCCTCACCCTGACCCACTCACTGTCCCTCACCCTGACCCGGTCACTGTCCCTCACCCTGACCCACTCACTGTCCCTCACCCTGACCCACTCACTGTCCCTCACCCTGACCCGGCCACTGTCCCTCACCCTGACCCGGTCACTGTCCCTCACCCTGACCCGGTCACTGCCCCTCACCCTGACCCGGTCACTGTCCCTCACCCTGACCCGGTCACTGCCCCTCACCCTGACCCACTCACTGTCCCTCACCCTGACCCGGTCACTGCCCCTCACCCTGACCCACTCACTGTCCCTCACCCTGACCCACTCACTGTCCCTCACCCTGACCCACTCACTGTCCCTCACCCTGACCCGGTCACTGCCCCTCACCCTGACCCACTCACTGTCCCTCACCCTGACCCACTCACTGTCCCTCACCCTGACCCGGTCACTGTCCCTCACCCTGACCCAGTCACTGTCCCTCACCCTGACCCAGTCACTGTCCCTCACCCTGACCCGGTCACTGTCCCTCACCCTGACCCAGTCACTGTCCCTCACCCTGACCCAGTCACTGTCCCTCACCCTGACCCACTCACTGTCCCTCACCCTGACCCGGTCACTGTCCCTCACCCTGACCCACTCACTGTCCCTCACCCTGACCCACTCACTGTCCCTCACCCTGACCCGGTCACTGTCCCTCACCCTGACCCGGTCACTGTCCCTCACCCTGACCCGGTCACTGTCCCTCACCCTGATCCACTCACTGTCCCTCACCCTGACCCAGTCACTGTCCCTCACCCTGACCCACTCACTGTCCCTCACCCTGACCCACTCACTGTCCCTCACCCTGACCCGGTCACTGTCCCTCACCCTGACCCGGTCACTGTCCCTCACCCTGACCCACTCACTGTCCCTCACCCTGACCCGGTCACTGTCCCTCACCCTGACCCATTCACTGTCCCTCACCCTGACCCACTCACTGTCCCTCACCCTGACCCACTCACTGTCCCTCACCCTGACCCACTCACTGTCCCTCACCCTGACCCGGTCACTGTCCCTCACCCTGACCCACTCACTGTCCCTCACCCTGACCCGGTCACTGCCCCTCACCCTGACCCGGTCACTGTCCCTCACCCAGACCCGGTCACTGCCCCTCACCCTGACCCGGTCACTGTCCCTCACTCTGACCAGGTCACTGTCCCTCACCCTGACCCAGTCACTGTCCCTCACCCTGACCCACTCACTGTCCCTCACCCTGACCCGGTCACTGTCCCTCACCCTGACCCGGTCACTGTCCCTCACCCTGACCCGGTCACTGTCCCTCACCCTGATCCACTCACTGTCCCTCACCCTGACCCAGTCACTGTCCCTCACCCTGACCCACTCACTGTCCCTCACCCTGACCCACTCACTGTCCCTCACCCTGACCCGGTCACTGTCCCTCACCCTGACCCGGTCACTGTCCCTCACCCTGACCCACTCACTGTCCCTCACCCTGACCCGGTCACTGTCCCTCACCCTGACCCATTCACTGTCCCTCACCCTGACCCACTCACTGTCCCTCACCCTGACCCACTCACTGTCCCTCACCCTGACCCACTCACTGTCCCTCACCCTGACCCGGTCACTGTCCCTCACCCTGACCCACTCACTGTCCCTCACCCTGACCCGGTCACTGCCCCTCACCCTGACCCGGTCACTGTCCCTCACCCTGACCCGGTCACTGCCCCTCACCCTGACCCGGTCACTGTCCCTCACTCTGACCAGGTCACTGTCCCTCACCCTGACCCAGTCACTGTCCCTCACCCTGACCCACTCACTGTCCCTCACCCTGACCCGGTCACTGCCCCTCACCCTGACCCGGTCACTGTCCCTCACTCTGACCCGGTCACTGTCCCTCACCCTGACCCACTCACTGTCCCTCACCCTGACCCGGTCACTGTCCCTCAGCCTGACCCGGTCACTGTCCCTCACCCTGACCCGGTCACTGTCCCTCACTCTGACCCGGTCACTGTCCCTCACCCTGACCCACTCACTGTCCCTCACTCTGACCCAGTCACTGTCCCTCACCCTGACCCACTCACTGTCCCTCACCCTGACCCGGTCACTGTCCCTCACCCTGACCCACTCACTGTCCCTCACCCTGAGCCGGTCACTGTCCCTCACTCTGATCCGGTCACTGTCCCTCACCCTGACCCGGTCACTGCCCCTCACCCTGACCCGGTCACTGTCCCTCACCCTGACCCGGTCACTGCCCCTCACCCTGACCCACTCACTGTCCCTCACCCTGACCCGGTCACTGCCCCTCACCCTGACCCGGTCACTGTCCCTCACCCTGACCCACTCACTGTCCCTCACCCTGACCCACTCACTGTCCCTCACCCTGACCCGGTCACTGCCCCTCACCCTGACCCACTCACTGTCCCTCACCCTGACCCACTCACTGTCCCTCACCCTGACCCGGTCACTGTCCCTCACCCTGACCCGGTCACTGTCCCTCACCCTGACCCGGTCACTGTCCCTCACCCTGACCCAGTCACTGTCCCTCACCCTGACCCGGTCACTGTCCCTCACCCTGACCCGGTCACTGTCCCTCACCCTGACCCAGTCACTGTCCCTCACCCTGACCCACTCACTGTCCCTCACCCTGACCCAGTCACTGTCCCTCACCCTGACCCACTCACTGTCCCTCACCCTGACCCGGTCACTGTCCCTCACCCTGACCCACTCACTGTCCCTCACCCTGACCCGGTCACTGTCCCTCACCCTGACCCGGTCACTGTCCCTCACCCTGACCCGGTCACTGTCCCTCACCCTGACCCACTCACTGCCCCTCACCCTGACCCAGTCACTGTCCCTCACCCTGACCCACTCACTGTCCCTCACCCTGACCCACTCACTGTCCCTCACCCTGACCCGGTCACTGTCCCTCACCCTGACCCACTCACTGTCCCTCACCCTGACCCACTCACTGTCCCTCACCCTGACCCGGTCACTGTCCCTCACCCTGACCCGGTCACTGTCCCTCACCCTGACCCGGTCACTGCCCCTCACCCTGACCCGGTCACTGCCCCTCACCCTGACCCGGTCACTGTCCCTCACCCTGACCCGGTCACTGTCCCTCACCCTGACCCATTCACTGTCCCTCACCCTGACCCACTCACTGTCCCTCACCCTGACCCACTCACTGTCCCTCACCCTGACCCACTCACTGTCCCTCACCCTGACCCGGTCACTGTCCCTCACCCTGACCCGGTCACTGTCCCTCACCCTGACCCGGTCACTGCCCCTCACCCTGACCCGGTCACTGTCCCTCACTCTGACCCGGTCACTGTCCCTCACCCTGACCCAGTCACTGTCCCTCACCCTGACCCACTCACTGTCCCTCACCCTGACCCGGTCACTGCCCCTCACCCTGACCCGGTCACTGTCCCTCACTCTGACCCGGTCACTGTCCCTCACCCTGACCCACTCACTGTCCCTCACCCTGACCCGGTCACTGTCCCTCACCCTGACCCGGTCACTGTCCCTCACCCTGACCCGGTCACTGTCCCTCACTCTGACCCGGTCACTGTCCCTCACCCTGACCCACTCACTGTCCCTCACTCTGACCCAGTCACTGTCCCTCACCCTGACCCACTCACTGTCCCTCACCCTTACCCGGTCACTGTCCCTCACCCTGACCCACTCACTGTCCCTCACCCTGAGCCGGTCACTGTCCCTCACTCTGACCCGGTCACTGTCCCTCACCCTGACCCACTCACTGTCCCTCACCCTGACCCGGTCACTGTCCCTCTCCCTGACCCACTCACTGCCCCTCACCCTGACCCACTCACTGTCCCTCACCCTGACCCGGTCACTGCCCCTCACCCTGACCCGGTCACTGTCCCTCACCCTGACCCACTCACTGCCCCTCACCCTGACCCACTCACTGCCCCTCACCCTGACCCGGTCACTGTCCCTCACCCTGACCCGGTCACTGTCCCTCACCCTGACCCGGTCACTGTCCCTCACCCTGACCCACTCACTGCCCCTCACCCTGACCCGGTCACTGCCCCTCACCCTGACCCGGTCACTGCCCCTCACCCTGACCCGGTCACTGTCCCTCACCCTGACCCGGTCACTGTCCCTCACCCTGACCCAGTCACTGCCCCTCACCCTGACCCGGTCACTGTCCCTCACCCTGACCCACTCACTGTCCCTCACCCTGACCCACTCACTGTCCCTCACCCTGACCCACTCACTGCCCCTCACCCTGACCCGGTCACTGTCCCTCACCCTGACCCAGTCACTGTCCCACACCCTGACCCGGTCACTGTCCCTCACCCTGACCCACTCACTGTCCCTCACCCTGACCCACTCACTGTCCCTCACCCTGACCCACTCACTGTCCCTCACCCTGACCCGGTCACTGTCCCTCACCCTGACCCGGTCACTGTCCCTCACCCTGACCCACTCACTGCCCCTCACCCTGACACATTCACTGTCCCACACCCTGACCCGGTCACTGTCCCTCACTCTGACCCGGTCACTGTCCCTCACCCTGACCCGGTCACTGTCCCTCACCCTGACCCGGTCACTGTCCCTCACCCTGACCCAGTCACTGCCCCTCACCCTGACCCGGTCACTGTCCCTCACCCTGACCCACTCACTGTCCCTCACCCTGACCCGGTCACTGTCCCTCACCCTGACCCAGTCACTGTCCCACACCCTGACCCGGTCACTGCCCCTCACCCTGACCCGGTCACTGTCCCTCACTCTGACCCAGTCACTGCCCCTCACCCTGACCCGGTCACTGTCCCTCACCCTGACCCAGTCACTGCCCCTCACCCTGACCCGGTCACTGTCCCTCACCCTGACCCACTCACTGTCCCTCACCCTGACCCAGTCACTGTCCCACACCCTGACCCGGTCACTGCCCCTCACCCTGACCCGGTCACTGTCCCTCACTCTGACCCAGTCACTGCCCCTCACTCTGACCCGGTCACTGCCCCTCACCCTGACCCACTCACTGTCCCACACCCTGACCCGGTCACTGCCCCTCACCCTGACCCACTCACTGTCCCTCACCCTGACCCGGTCACTGCCCCTCACCCTGACCCGGTCACTGTCCCTCACCCTGACCCGGTCACCATGTTCAGTTTGACCAGTACAATCTCACAGCATTTCAGTCATTCGTCCGTAGACTCTCCGTGTCTCAGCCCACAGTTCAGGAGTGTGATGGGACACTCTACACTTGGCCTGGATGAATGCAGCTCTAACAACACCCAAAAAGCTTGGCACAGTGGGTTCGCACTGCTGTCTCACAGTGCCAGGGACTTGGGTTCCATTCCAGCCTTGGGTCTCTGTCTGCGCGTATTCTCCCCATGTCTGCGTGGGTTTTCTCTGGTGCTTGAGTTTCCTCCCACAGTCCAAAGATGTGTTGGTTCGGTGGATTGGCCATGGTAAATGTGTGGAGTTACAGGAATTGGGCGGGGAGGTGGGCCTGGGTAAGAATTGGAGAATTGGTGCAGATTCGATGGGCTGAATGGCCTCCTTGTGCACTGTAGGGTTACTATGATCTCTGAATTCTATTATCCAGGACAAAGCAGCCCACTTGATTGCTGTCACTTTGACAAACATTCACTCCCTCCATCACGAATGCACAGTTGGAGCCGTGTGTACCATCTCCAAGATTCCTTAGGCAGCACCTTCCAAATCCATGACCACTTCCATCCAGAAGGACAAGGACAGCAGATACAATGGGAATTCCACCACCTGAATGTAAATGTAAATGCCCCTAGTTTGGGGGCGTTTAAGAGATCCGTGGATAGGTTTATGGACGAAAAGGGATTGGTTTAGGCTAGTGGGTCATTGTTTTGTAACTGGTCGGCGCAACATCGTGGGCCGAAGGGCCTGTTCTGCGCTGTAATGTTCTATGTTCTATGAGGTTCCTGTCCGAGCCACTCACCATCCTGACGTGGAAATATACCAACCGTTCCTGCACTGTCACTGGGTCAAAATCCTGGAACTCCCTCCCTAATAGCACAGCGGGAGTACCTACACCTCAGGGAGCGCAGCGATTTAAGAAGGCAGCTCACCACCACCTCCTCAAAAGGGCAATTAGGGATGGGCAATAAATACTGGCCGGTCCACATCCCAAAACTGAATCGGAAATGGTCAAAGCTTCACCACTGGGCCACAATTCCAATTGGTGCCAGGCTGAGACTGTAACCGGTTACCTGGTTACAGGTAAACCCGCTGGAGGCTGGGTGTGAGCACTGGGGCCTTGTCCAGGTCGGGGGGATCAGTGGGAGAGGATAATGGGCAGGGAACGCCGTGGTATCAGCGATGGGGGCTGGCGGTGTTCCAATGGGCTGCTCTGAGAGAGAGAGAGAGAGAAAGACCCTGCAACTGGTCCTTGGAAAGACCATTGAGTCTTTCCAAGGCATGGAGGCATGGAGACGTGAGCACATTCCCGGCAATTTCAGGAATAAGGCCGCAGGGGTTTCAGGCAGATCCTGGACTACCACCCCCGAGCGAATAGATCGAACAATATTTGGGTCTTTATTGTTGTTGAGGTGCCCAGTGTTCCCCCCAGAGATGGGCAATGGGTTGTTAAGAGAGTTCCTTCACCACAAATGGGGTTGGTGCTACTCTTGCTCCACCCTAGGGTGGGTGCCCCCTGCTCAGTCCAACCCCCGTTGCTACGGTGATGGGCTTACCAGAGAAGAATTGGCCTTTGAATCCTTTCTTGCTGACGGTGTTGTCAGATTTGAACTCGATCCTCATGTTGTTGAACTGTGAGGTGATGATATCCGGTTTCTCCGATCCGCAGAACCTACCGTGGAGTTTGGACTCTGAGGAAAGGCCACTGTGAACCTCCACATAATCATACTTACAGACCTGAAAAATCAAACACTCCTCCCTCAGTATCTGCACCGCACCCCAATCCCTCCCTCAGTATCTGCACCGCACCCCAATCCCTCCCTCAGTATCTGCACCACACCCCAATCCCTCCCTCATGATCCGCACCACACCCCAATCCCTCCCTCAGTATCTGCACCGCACCCCGATCCCTCCCTCAGTATCCGCACCGCACCCCGATCCCCCCCTCAGTATCCGCACCGCACCCCGATCCCTCCCTCAGTATCTGCACCGCACCCCAATCCCCCCTCAGTATCTGCACCGCACCCCGATCCCCCCCTCAGTATCTGCACCGCACCCCGATCCCCCCCTCATGATCCGCACCACACCCCGATCCCCCCCTCAGTATCTGCACCGCCCCCCGATCCCTCCCTCAGTATCCGCACCGCACCCCGATCCCCCCCTCAGTATCCGCACCGCACCCCGATCCCCCCCCTCAGTATCCGCACCGCACCCCGATCCCCCCCTCAGTATCCGCACCACACCCTGATCCCTCTCAGTATCCGCACCGCACCCCGATCCCCCCCTCAGTATCTGCACCGCACCCCGATCCCCCCCTCAGTATCCGCACCACACCCTGATCCCCCCTCAGTATCCGCACCACACCCTGATCCCTCCCTCAGTATCTGCACCGCCCCCCGATCCCTCCCTCAGTATCCGCACCGCACCCTGATCCCCCCTCAGTATCCGCACCACACCCTGATCCCCCCTCAGTATCCGCACCACACCCTGATCCCTCCCTCAGTATCTGCACCGCACCCCGATCCCCCTCTCAGTATCTGCACCACACCCCGATCCCTCCCTCAGTATCCGCACCGCACCCCAATCCCCCCCTCAGTATCTGCACCACACCCCGATCCCCCCCTCAGTATCTGCACCGCCCCCGATCCCTCCCTCAGTATCCGCACCGCACCCCGATCCCTCCCTCAGTATCCGCACCGCACCCCGATCCCCCCCTCATGATCCGCACCACACCCCGATCCCCCCCTCAGTATCTGCACTGCCCCCCGATCCCTCCCTCAGTATCCGCACCGCACCCCGATCCCCCCCCTCAGTATCCGCACCGCATCCCGATCCCCCCCCTCAGTATCCACACCGCACCCCGATCCCCCCCTCAGTATCCGCACCACACCCTGATCCCTCTCAGTATCCGCACCGCACCCCGATCTCCCCCTCAGTATCTGCAGCGCACCCCGATCCCCCCCTCAGTATCCGCACCACACCCTGATCCCCCCTCAGTATCCGCACCACACCCTGATCCCTCCCTCAGTATCTGCACCGCCCCCCGATCCCTCCCTCAGTATCCGCACCGCACCCCGATCCCCCCCTCAGTATCCGCACCGCACCCCGATCCCCCCCCCTCAGTATCCGCACCGCACCCCGATCCCTCCCTCAGTATCTGCACCGCACCCCGATCCCCCTCTCAGTATCTGCACCACACCCCGATCCCTCCCTCAGTATCCGCACCGCACCCCAATCCCCCCCTCAGTATCTGCACCGCACCCCGATCCCTCCCTCAGTATCCGCACCGCACCCCGATCCCCCCCTCAGTATCCACACCGCACCCCGATCCCTCCCTCAGTATCCGCACCGCACCCCAATCCCCCCCTCAGTATCTGCACCGCACCCCAATCCCCCCCTCAGTATCTGCACCGCACCCCGATCCCTCCCTCAGAATCTGCACCGCTCCCCAATCCCTCCCTCAGTGTCCACACCGCACCCCGATCCCCCCTCAGTATCTGCACTGCACCCCGATCCCTCCCTCAGTAACCGCACCGCACCCCGATCCCTCCCTCAGTGTCCACACCACACCCCGATCCCTCCCTCAGTATCCGCACCGCACCCCGATCCCTCCCTCAGTGTCCACACCACACCCCGATCCCTCCCTCAGTATCCGCACCGCACCCCGATCCCTCCCTCAGTATCCGCACCGCACCCCGATCCCTCTCTCAGTATCTGCACCGCACCCCGATCCCTCCCTCAGTATCTGCACCGCACCCCGATCCCTCCCTCAGTATCTGCACCGCACCCCGATCCCTCCCTCAGTAACTGCACCGCACCCCGATCCCTCCCTCAGTGTCCACACCACACCCCGATCCCTCCCTCAGTATCCGCACCGCACCCCGATCCCTCCCTCAGTATCCGCACCGCACCCCGATCCCTCTCTCAGTATCTGCACCACACCCCGATCCCTCCCTCAGTAACTGCACCGCACCCCGATCCTCCCTCAGTGTCCACACCACACCCCGATCCCTCCCTCAGTATCCGCACCGCACCCCGATCCCTCCCTCAGTATCTGCACCGCACCCCGATCCCTCCCTCAGTATCTGCACCACACCCCGATCCCTCCCTCAGTAACTGCACCGCACCCCGATCCCTCCCTCAGTATCTGCACCACACCCCGATCCCTCCCTCAGTATCTGCACCGCACCCCGATCCCTCCCTCAGTATCTGCACCACACCCCGATCCCTCCCTCAGTATCTGCACCGCACCCCGATCCCTCCCTCAGTATCTGCACCGCACCCCGATCCCTCCCTCAGTATCTGCACCGCACCCCGATCCCTCCCTCAGTATCTGCACCGCACCCCAATCCCTCCCTCAGTATCTGCACCGCACCCCAATCCCTCCCTCAGTATCTGCACCGCACCCCGATCCCTCCCTCAGTATCTGCACCACACCCCGATCCCTCCCTCAGTATCTGCACGGCACCCCGATCCCTCCCTCAGTATCTGCACCACACCCCGATCCCTCCCTCAGTATCTGCACCACACCCCGATCCCTCCCTCAGTATCTGCACCGCACCCCGATCCCTCCCTCAGTATCTGCACCGCACCCCGATCCCTCCCTCAGTATCTGCACCACACCCCGATCCCTCCCTCAGTATCTGCACCGCACCCCGATCCCTCCCTTAGTATCTGCACCACACCCCGATCCCTCCCTCAGTATCTGCACCACACCCCGATCCCTCCCTCAGTATCTGCACCGCACCCCGATCCCTCCCTCAGTATCTGCACCGCACCCTGATCCCTCCCTCAGTATCTGCACCACAACCCGATCCCTCCCTCAGTATTTGCACCGCACCCCGATCCCTCCCTCAGTATCTGCACCGCACCCCAATCCCTCCCTCAGTATCTGCACCACACCCCGATCCCTCCCTCAGTATCTGCACCACACCCCGATCCCTCCCTCAGTATCTGCACCGCACCCCGATCCCTCCCTCAGTATCTGCACCGCACCCCGATCCCTCCCTCAGTATCTGCACCGCACCCCGATCCCTCACTCAGTATCTGCACCGCACCCCGATCCCTCCCTCAGTATCCACACCGCACCCCGATCCCCCCCTCAGTGTCTGCACCGCACCCCGATCCCTCCCTCAGACTCCGCACCGCACCCCGATCCCTCCCTCAGTATCTGCACCGCACCCCGATCCCTCCCTCAGTATCTGCACCGCACCCCGATCCCTCCCTCAGACTCCGCACCGCACCCCGATCCCTCCCTCAGTATCTGCACCACACCCCGATCCCTCCCTCAGTATCCGCACCGCACCCCTATCCCTCCCTCAGTATCTGCACCGCACCCCGATCCCTCCCTCAGTATGTGCACCGCACCCCGATCCCTCCCTCAGTATCTGCACCGCACCCCGATCCCTCCCTCAGTATCTGCACCACACCCCGATCCCCCCTCAGTATCCACACCGCACCCCGATCCCTCCCTCAGTATCCGCACCGCACCCCGATCCCCCACTCAGTATCTGCACCACACCCCAATCCCTCCCTCAGTATCCGCACCGCACCCCGATCCCTCCCTCAGTATCTGCACCACACCCCGATCCCTCCCTCAGTAACTGCACCGCACCCCGATCCTCCCTCAGTGTCCACACCACACCCCGATCCCTCCCTCAGTATCCGCACCGCACCCCGATCCCTCCCTCAGTATCTGCACCGCACCCCGATCCCTCCCTCAGTATCTGCACCACACCCCGATCCCTCCCTCAGTAACTGCACCGCACCCCGATCCCTCCCTCAGTATCTGCACCACACCCCGATCCCTCCCTCAGTATCTGCACCGCACCCCGATCCCTCCCTCAGTATCTGCACCACACCCCGATCCCTCCCTCAGTATCTGCACCGCACCCCGATCCCTCCCTCAGTATCTGCACCGCACCCCGATCCCTCCCTCAGTATCTGCACCGCACCCCGATCCCTCCCTCAGTATCTGCACCGCACCCCAATCCCTCCCTCAGTATCTGCACCGCACCCCAATCCCTCCCTCAGTATCTGCACCGCACCCCGATCCCTCCCTCAGTATCTGCACCACACCCCGATCCCTCCCTCAGTATCTGCACGGCACCCCGATCCCTCCCTCAGTATCTGCACCACACCCCGATCCCTCCCTCAGTATCTGCACCACACCCCGATCCCTCCCTCAGTATCTGCACCGCACCCCGATCCCTCCCTCAGTATCTGCACCGCACCCCGATCCCTCCCTCAGTATCTGCACCACACCCCGATCCCTCCCTCAGTATCTGCACCGCACCCCGATCCCTCCCTTAGTATCTGCACCACACCCCGATCCCTCCCTCAGTATCTGCACCACACCCCGATCCCTCCCTCAGTATCTGCACCGCACCCCGATCCCTCCCTCAGTATCTGCACCGCACCCTGATCCCTCCCTCAGTATCTGCACCACAACCCGATCCCTCCCTCAGTATCTGCACCGCACCCCGATCCCTCCCTCAGTATCTGCACCGCACCCCAATCCCTCCCTCAGTATCTGCAACACACCCCGATCCCTCCCTCAGTATCTGCACCACACCCCGATCCCTCCCTCAGTATCTGCACCACACCCCGATCCCTCCCTCAGTATCTGCACCGCACCCCGATCCCTCCCTCAGTATCTGCACCGCACCCCGATCCCTCACTCAGTATCTGCACCGCACCCCGATCCCTCCCTCAGTATCCACACCGCACCCCGATCCCCCCCTCAGTGTCTGCACCGCACCCCGATCCCTCCCTCAGACTCCGCACCGCACCCCGATCCCTCCCTCAGTATCTGCACCGCACCCCGATCCCTCCCTCAGTATCTGCACCGCACCCCGATCCCTCCCTCAGACTCCGCACCGCACCCCGATCCCTCCCTCAGTATCTGCACCGCACCCCGATCCCTCCCTCAGTATCTGCACCGCACCCCGATCCCTCCCTCAGACTCCGCACCGCACCCCGATCCCTCCCTCAGTATCTGCACCACACCCCGATCCCTCCCTCAGTATCCGCACCGCACCCCTATCCCTCCCTCAGTATCTGCACCGCACCCCGATCCCTCCCTCAGTATGTGCACCGCACCCCGATCCCTCCCTCAGTATCTGCACCGCACCCCGATCCCTCCCTCAGTATCTGCACCACACCCCGATCCCCCCTCAGTATCCACACCGCACCCCGATCCCTCCCTCAGTATCCGCACCGCACCCCGATCCCCCACTCAGTATCTGCACCACACCCCAATCCCTCCCTCAGTATCCGCACTGCACCTGATCCCTCCCTCAGTACCCGGACACCGCACCCCGATTCCCCCCTCAGTATCTGCACCGCACCCCAATCCCTCCCTCAGTATCTGCACCACACTCCGATCCCTCCCTCAGAATCTGCACCGCACCCCGATCCCCCACTCAGTATCTGCACCACACCCCAATCCCTCCCTCAGTATCTGCACCACACCCCGATCCCTCCCTCAGTATCCGCACCGCACTCCGATCCCTCCCTCAGTATCCGCACCGCACCCCGATCCCCCACTCAGTGTCTGCACCGCACCCCGATCCCTCCCTCAGTATCTGCACCACACCCCGATCCCTCCCTCAGTATCTGCACCGCACCCCGATCCCTCCCTCAGTATCTGCACCACACCCCAATCCCTCCCTCAGTATCTGCACTGCACCCCGATCCCTCCCTCAGTATCTGCACCGCACCCCGATCCTTCCCTCAGTATCTGCACCGCACCCCGATCCCTCCCTCAGTATCTGCACCGCACCCCGATCCCCCCCTCAATATCTGCACCGCACCCCGATCCGTCCCTCAGTATCTGCACCGCACTCCGATCCCTCCCTCAGTATCTGCACCGCACCCCGATACCTCCCTCAGTATCTGCACCGCACCCCGATCCCTCCCTCAGTATCTGCACCGCACCCCGATCCCCCCCTCAGTATCTGCACCGCACCCCGATCCCTCCCTCAGTATCTGCACCGCACCCCGATCCCTCCCTCAGTATCTGCACCGCACCCCGATCCCTCCCTCAGTATCTGCACCGCACCCCGATCCCCCCCTCAGTATCCGCACCGCACCCTGATCCCTCCCTCAGTATCCGCACCGCACCCCGATCCCTCCCTCAGTATCTGCACCGCACCCCGATCCCTCCCTCAGTATCTGCACCGCACCCCCACTCCTCCCTCAGTATCCGCACCGCACCCAGATCCCTCCCTCAGTATCTGCACCGCACCCCGATCCCTCCCTCAGTATCTGCACCGCACCCCAATCCCTCCCTCAGTATCTGCACCGCACTCCGATTCCTCCCTCAGTATCCGCACCGCACCATGATCCCTCCCTCAGTATCTGCACCGCACCCGAATCCCTCCCTCAGTATCTGCACCGCACCCCGATCCCCCTCTCAGTATCTGCACCACACCCCGATCCCTCCCTCAGTATCCGCACCGCACCCCAATCCCCCCCTCAGTATCTGCACCGCACCCCGATCCCTCCCTCAGTATCCACACCGCACCCCGATCCCTCCCTCAGTATCCGCACCGCACCCCAATCCCCCCCTCAGTATCTGCACCGCACCCCAATCCCCCCCTCAGTATCTGCACCGCACCCCGATCCCTCCCTCAGAATCTGCACCGCTCCCCAATCCCTCCCTCAGTGTCCACACCGCACCCCGATCCCTCCCTCAGTGTCCACACCACACCCCGATCCCCCCTCAGTATCTGCACTGCACCCCGATCCCTCCCTCAGTAACTGCATCGCACCCCGATCCCTCCCTCAGTGTCCACACCACACCCCGATCCCTCCCTCAGTATCCGAACCGCACCCCGATCCCTCCCTCAGTGTCCACACCACACCCCGATCCCTCCCTCAGTATCCGCACCGCACCCCGATCCCTCCCTCAGTATCCGCACCGCACCCCGATCCCTCTCTCAGTATCTGCACCGCACCCCGATCCCTCCCTCAGTATCTGCACCGCACCCCGATCCCTCCCTCAGTATCCGCACCGCACCCCGATCCCTCCCTCAGTATCCGCACCGCACCCCGATCCCTCTCTCAGTATCTGCACCGCACCCCGATCCCTCCCTCAGTATCCGCACCGCACCCCGATCCCTCTCTCAGTATCCGCACCGCACCCCGATCCCTCCCTCAGTATCTGCACCGCACCCCGATCCCTCACTCAGTATCTGCACCGCACCCCGATCCCCCCTCAGTATCTGCACCGCACCCCGATCCCTCCCTCAGTATCCGCACCGCACCCCGATCCCTCCCTCAGTATCTGCACCGCACCCCGTTCCCTCACTCAGTATCTGCACCGCACCCCGATCCCTCCCTCAGTATCTGCACCACACCCCGATCCCTCCCTCAGTATCTGCACCACACCCCGATCCCTCCCTCAGTATCTGCACCACACCCCGATCCCTCCCTCAGTATCTGCACCACACCCCGATCCCTCCCTCAGTATCTGCACCGCACCCCGATCCCTCCCTCAGTATCTGCACCACACCCCGATCCCTCCCTCAGTAATTGCACCGCACCCCGATCCCTCCCTCAGTATCTGCACCGCACCCCGATCCCTCCCTCAGTATCTGCACCGCACCCCGATCCCTCCCTCAGTATCTGCACCGCACCCCGATCCCTCCCTCAGTATCTGCACCGCACCCCAATCCCTCCCTCAGTATCTGCACCGCACCCCGATCCCTCCCTCAGTATCTGCACCACACCCCGATCCCTCCCTCAGTATCTGCACCGCACCCCGATCCCTCCCTCAGTATCTGCACCGCACCCCGATCCCTCCCTCAGTATCTGCACCGCACCCCGATCCCTCCCTCAGTATCTGCACCGCACCCCAATCCCTCCCTCAGTATCTGCACCACACCCCGATCCCTCCCTCAGTATCTGCACCACACCCCGATCCCTCCCTCAGTATCTGCACCACACCCCGATCCCTCCCTCAGTATCTGCACCGCACCCCGATCCCTCCCTCAGTATCTGCACCGCACCCCGATCCCTCACTCAGTATCTGCACCGCACCCCGATCCCCCCTCAGTATCCACACCGCACCCCGATCCCCCCCTCAGTGTCTGCACCGCACCCCGATCCCTCCCTCAGACTCCGCACCGCACCCCGATCCCTCCCTCAGTATCTGCACCGCACCCCGATCCCTCCCTCAGTATCTGCACCGCACCCCGATCCCTCCCTCAGACTCCGCACCGCACCCCGATCCCTCCCTCAGTATCTGCAGCACACCCCGATCCCTCCCTCAGTATCCGCACCGCACCCCTATCCCTCCCTCAGTATCTGCACCGCACCCCGATCCCTCCCTCAGTATGTGCACCGCACCCCGATCCCTGCCTCAGTATCTGCACCGCACCCCGATCCCTCCCTCAGTATCTGCACCACACCCCGATCCCCCCTCAGTATCCACACCGCACCCCGATCCCTCCCTCAGTATCCGCACCGCACCCCGATCCCCCACTCAGTATCTGCACCGCACCCCGATCCCTCCCTCAGTATCTGCACCGCACCCCGATCCCTCCCTCAGTATCTGCACCGCACCCCGATCCCCCCTCAGTATCTGCACCGCACCCCGATCCCTCCCTCAGTATCTGCACCGCACCCCGATCCCTCCCTCAGTATCTGCACCGCACCCCGATCTCCCCCTCAGTATCTGCACCGCACCCTGATCCCTCCCTCAGTATCTGCACCGCACCCGATCCCTCCCTCAGTATCCGCACCGCACCCCGATCCCTCCCTCAGTATCTGCACCGCACCCCGATCCCTCCCTCAGTATCTGCACCGCACCCCTATCCCTCCCTCAGAATCTGCACCGCACCCCGATCCCTCCCTCAGTATCTGCACCGCACCCCGATCCCTCCCTCAGTATCTGCACCGCACCCCGATCCCTCCCTCAGTATCTGCACCGCACCCCGATCCCCCCCTCAGTATCTGCACCGCACCCCGATCCCTGCCTCAGAATCTGCACCGCACCTCGATCCCCCCCTCAGTATCTGCACCGCACCCCGATCCCTCCCTCAGTATCTGCACCGCACCCCGATCCCCCCTCAGTATCTGCACCGCACCCCGATCCCTCCCTCAGTATCTGCACCGCACCCCGATCCCCCCCTCAGTATCTGCACCGCATCCCGATCCCTCCCTCAGTATCTGCACCGCACCCCGATCCCTCCCTCAGTATCTGCACCGCACCCCGATCCCTCCCTCAGTATCTGCACCGCACCCCGATCCCTCCCTCAGTATCCGCACCGCACCCCGATCCCCCCCTCAGTATCTGCACCGCACCCCGATCCCTCCCTCAGTATCCGCACCGCACCCCGATCCCTCCCTCAGTATCTGCACCGCACCCCGATCCCTCCCTCAGTATCCGCACCGCACCCCGATCCCTCCCTCGGTATCTGCACCGCACCCCGATCCCTCCCTCGGTATCTGCACCGCACCCTGATCCCTCGCTCAGAATCCGCACCGCACCCCGATCCCCCCCTCACTATCTGCACCGCACCCCGATCCCTCACTCAGTATCTGCACCGCACCCCGATCCCCCCTCAGTATCTGCACCGCACCCCGATCCCTCCCTCAGTATCCGCACCGCACCCCGATCCCTCCCTCAGTATCTGCACCGCACCCTGTTCCCTCACTCAGTATCTGCACCGCACCCCGATCCCTCCCTCAGTATCTGCACCACACCCCGATCCCTCCCTCAGTATCTGCACCACACCCCGATCCCTCCCTCAGTATCTGCACCACACCCCGATCCCTCCCTCAGTATCTGCACCACACCCCGATCCCTCCCTCAGTATCTGCACCGCACCCCGATCCCTCCCTCAGTATCTGCACCACACCCCGATCCCTCCCTCAGTAATTGCACCGCACCCCGATCCCTCCCTCAGTATCTGCACCGCACCCCGATCCCTCCCTCAGTATCTGCACCGCACCCCGATCCCTCCCTCAGTATCTGCACCGCACCCCGATCCCTCCCTCAGTATCTGCACCGCACCCCAATCCCTCCCTCAGTATCTGCACCGCACCCCGATCCCTCCCTCAGTATCTGCACCACACCCCGATCCCTCCCTCAGTATCTGCACCGCACCCCGATCCCTCCCTCAGTATCTGCACCGCACCCCGATCCCTCCCTCAGTATCTGCACCGCACCCCGATCCCTCCCTCAGTATCTGCACCGCACCCCAATCCCTCCCTCAGTATCTGCACCACACCCCGATCCCTCCCTCAGTATCTGCACCACACCCCGATCCCTCCCTCAGTATCTGCACCACACCCCGATCCCTCCCTCAGTATCTGCACCGCACCCCGATCCCTCCCTCAGTATCTGCACCGCACCCCGATCCCTCACTCAGTATCTGCACCGCACCCCGATCCCCCCTCAGTATCCACACCGCACCCCGATCCCCCCCTCAGTGTCTGCACCGCACCCCGATCCCTCCCTCAGACTCCGCACCGCACCCCGATCCCTCCCTCAGTATCTGCACCGCACCCCGATCCCTCCCTCAGTATCTGCACCGCACCCCGATCCCTCCCTCAGACTCCGCACCGCACCCCGATCCCTCCCTCAGTATCTGCACCACACCCCGATCCCTCCCTCAGTATCCGCACCGCACCCCTATCCCTCCCTCAGTATCTGCACCGCACCCCGATCCCTCCCTCAGTATGTGCACCGCACCCCGATCCCTGCCTCAGTATCTGCACCGCACCCCGATCCCTCCCTCAGTATCTGCACCACACCCCGATCCCCCCTCAGTATCCACACCGCACCCCGATCCCTCCCTCAGTATCCGCACCGCACCCCGATCCCCCACTCAGTATCTGCACCGCACCCCGATCCCTCCCTCAGTATCTGCACCGCACCCCGATCCCTCCCTCAGTATCTGCACCGCACCCCGATCCCCCCTCAGTATCTGCACCGCACCCCGATCCCTCCCTCAGTATCTGCACCGCACCCCGATCCCTCCCTCAGTATCTGCACCGCACCCCGATCTCCCCCTCAGTATCTGCACCGCACCCTGATCCCTCCCTCAGTATCTGCACCGCACCCGATCCCTCCCTCAGTATCCGCACCGCACCCCGATCCCTCCCTCAGTATCTGCACCGCACCCCGATCCCTCCCTCAGTATCTGCACCGCACCCCTATCCCTCCCTCAGAATCTGCACCGCACCCCGATCCCTCCCTCAGTATCTGCACCGCACCCCGATCCCTCCCTCAGTATCTGCACCGCACCCCGATCCCTCCCTCAGTATCTGCACCGCACCCCGATCCCCCCCTCAGTATCTGCACCGCACCCCGATCCCTGCCTCAGAATCTGCACCGCACCTCGATCCCCCCCTCAGTATCTGCACCGCACCCCGATCCCTCCCTCAGTATCTGCACCGCACCCCGATCCCCCCTCAGTATCTGCACCGCACCCCGATCCCTCCCTCAGTATCTGCACCGCACCCCGATCCCCCCCTCAGTATCTGCACCGCATCCCGATCCCTCCCTCAGTATCTGCACCGCACCCCGATCCCTCCCTCAGTATCTGCACCGCACCCCGATCCCTCCCTCAGTATCTGCACCGCACCCCGATCCCTCCCTCAGTATCCGCACCGCACCCCGATCCCCCCCTCAGTATCTGCACCGCACCCCGATCCCTCCCTCAGTATCCGCACCGCACCCCGATCCCTCCCTCAGTATCTGCACCGCACCCCGATCCCTCCCTCAGTATCCGCACCGCACCCCGATCCCTCCCTCGGTATCTGCACCGCACCCCGATCCCTCCCTCGGTATCTGCACCGCACCCTGATCCCTCGCTCAGAATCCGCACCGCACCCCGATCCCCCCCTCACTATCTGCACCGCACCCCGATCCCTCCCTCAGTATCCGCACCGCACCCCGATCCCTCCCTCAGTATCTGCACCGCACCCCGATCCCTCCCTCAGTATCTGCACCGCACCCCGATCCCTCCCTCAGTATCTGCACCGCACCCCGATCCCTCCCTCAGTATCTGCACCGCACCCCGATCCCTCCCTCAGTATCTGCACCGCACCCCGATCCCTCCCTCAGTATCTGCACCGCACCCCGATCCCTCCCTCAGTATCCGCACCGCACCCCGATCCCCCCCTCTGTATCTGCACCGCACCCTGATCCCTCCCTCAGTATCCGCACCGCACCCCGATCCCTCCCTCGGTATCTGCACCGCACCCCGATCCCTCCTTCGGTATCTGCACCGCACCCCGATCTCCCCCTCAGTATCTGCACCGCACCCCGATCCCTCCCTCAGTATCCGCACCGCACCCCGATCCCTCCCTCAGTATCCGCACCGCACCCCGATCCCCCCCTCAGTATCTGCACCGCACCCCGATCCCCCCCTCAGTATCTGCACCGCACCCCGATCCCTCCCTCGGTATCCGCACCGCACCCCGATCCCTCCCTCAGTATCTGCACTGCACCCCGATCCCTCCCTCAGTATCCGCACCGCACCCCGATCCCCCCCTCAGTATCTGCACCGCACCCCGATCCCTCCCTCAGTATCCGCACCGCACCCCGATCCCTCCCTCAGTATCCGCACCGCACCCCGATCCCCCCCTCAGTATCTGCACCGCACCCCGATCCCTCCCTCGGTATCTGCACCGCACCCCAATCCCTCCCTCGGTATCCGCACCGCACCCCGATCCCCCCCTCAGTATCTGCACCGCACCCCGATCCCCCCCTCAGTATCTGCACCGCACCCCGATCCCTCCCTCGGTATCTGCACCACACCCCGATCCCTCCCTCGGTATCTGCACCGCACCCCGATCCCTCCCTCAGTATCTGCACCGCACCCCGATCCCTCCCTCAGTATCCGCACCGCACCCCGATCCCTCCCTCAGTATCCGCACCGCACCCCGATCCCCCCCTCAGTATCTGCACCGCACCCCGATCCCTCCCTCGGTATCTGCACCGCACCCCGATCCCTCCCTCGGTATCTGCACCGCACCCCGATCCCTCCCTCAGTATCTGCACCGCACCCCGATCCCCCCCTCAGTATCTGCACCGCACCCCGATCCCTCCCTCGGTATCCGCACCGCACCCCGATCCCCCCCTCAGCATCTGCACCGCACCCCGATCCCTCCCTCGGTATCTGCACCGCACCCCGATCCCTCCCTCGGTATCCGCACCGCACCCTGATCCCTCCCTCAGTATCCGCACCGCACCCCGATCCCTCCCTCAGTATCCGCACCGCACCCCGATCCCCCCCTCTGTATCCACACACTGCACCCCCACTCTCAGTCAATCTGGATTCAGCACAGATAATCTCTGGATAGAGGTAAGTTACTGTGGATACTGGGATGTGTGACTGAGAGGGAAAAGGTTGGAAAATCTCAGCAGGACAGGAGAGAGCTGATGTTTTGAGTCCCGTCGATCCTTTCGGCTCATTCTCCTCAGGGAGTTTAATCCGTTCTCTGGATTCTCTTCTCTCCTGCTGAGATTTTCCGGCCTTTTCTCTTTTGAATTTTGGATTCAGCACAAACTGGGTCAAATCCCGGGATATGGTTCATACTCAGATCCGCCCTGTTCCTCCATTCACTGAAGCGAAATGTTTTATTGAGTGCAGAAAACCCCGATTCACTTTGAGGTTTATTTATTAGTGTCACAAGTAGGCTCACATTAACACTGTAGTGTCACAAGTAGGCTCACATTAACACTGCAATGAAGTTCATCGTGAAAATCGCCTCGTCGCCCACAGTCTGGTGCTTGTCCGGGTCAATGCACCCTAACCCGCACACCTTTCGGACTGTGGGAGGAAACCGGAGCACACGGAGGAAACCCACGCAGTCACGGGGAGAATGTGCGAACTCCGCACAGTGACCCAAGCTGGGAATTGAACCCGGGTCACGGGTGCTGTGAGGCAGCAGCACTAACCACTGTGTCACCCCAGTGATCACCGCTCACCGAAATCACCTCCTGTTTCTGCTGTCAGTTAAACGGGGGTTAGTGACGGTGACTGTCTGACTCTCTCCTCTCCATCTGGTGACACAGTGGTTAGCGCTGCTGCCTCACAGGGCCAGGGTCCTGGGTTCGATTCACGGCTCGGGTCTCTGTCCGTGTGAAATTTGCACATTCTCCTCGTGTCTGCATGGGTTTCTGCCGAGTGCTCCAGTTTCCTCCCACAGTCGGAAAGACATGCTGGTTATGGGGATTTGTCACGGTAAATTACCCCTTAGTGTCAGGGGGACTAGCAGGATAAACACAAGGGGTTATGGTGGGCCAAATGGCCTCCTTCTGCACAGTAGGGATTCTTATATTCTAGGTGTGTGTGGGTGTGTGTGAGGGTGTGTGTGAGGGTGTGTGTGTGAGGGTGTGTGTGAGGGTGTGTGTGAGGGTGTGTGTGTGTGAGGGTGTGTGTGAGGGTGTGTGTGAGGGTGTGTGTGAGGGTGTGTGAGGGTGTGTGTGAGGGTGTGTGTGAGGGTGTGTGTGAGGGTGTGCACGTGTGAGGGTGTGTGTGAGGGTGTGTGTGAGGGTGTGTGTGTGTGTGAGGGTGTGTGTGAGGGTGTGTGTGAGGGTGTGTGTGAGGGTGTGCACGTGTGAGGGTGTGTGTGAGGGTGTGTGTGTGTGTGAGGGTGTGTGTGAGGGTGTGTGTGAGGGTGTGTGTGAGGGTGTGTGTGAGGGTGTGTGAGGGTGTGTGAGGGTATGTGTGAGGGTGTGTGTGAGGGTGTGTGTGAGGGTGTGTGTGAGGGTGTGTGTGTGTGTGTGAGGGTGTGTGTGAGGGTGTGTGTGAGGGTGTGTGTGAGGGTGTGTGTGAGGGTGTGTGTGTGGGTGTGTGTGAGGGTGTGTGTGAGGGTGTGTGTGAGGGTATGTGTGAGGGTGTGTGTGAGGGTGTGTGTGAGGGTGTGCACGTGTGAGGGTGTGTGTGAGGGTGTGTGTGAGGGTGTGTGTGTGTGTGAGGGTGTGTGTGAGGGTGTGTGTGAGGGTGTGTGTGAGGGTATGTGTGAGGGTGTGTGTTAGGGTGTGTGTGAGGGTGTGTGTTAGGGTGTGTGTGAGGGTGTGTGTTAGGGTGTGTGTTAGGCTGTGTGTGAGGGTGTGTGTGAGGGTGTGTGTTAGGCTGTGTGTGAGTGTTTGTGTTAGGGTGTGTGTTAGGGTGTGTGTTAGGGTGTGTGTTAGGGTGTGTGTGAGGGTGTGTGTGAGGGTGTGTGTGAGGGTGTGTGTGAGGGTGTGTGTTAGGGTGTGTGTTAGGGTGTGTGTTAGGGTGTGTGTGAGGGTGTGTGTTAGGGTGTGTGTGAGGGTGTGTGTGAGAGTGTGTGTTAGTGTGTGTGTTAGGGTGTGTGTGAGGGTGTGTGTTAGGGTGTGTGTGAGGGTGTGTGTTAGGGTGTGTGTGAGTGTGTGTGTGAGGGTGTGTGTGAGGGTGTGTGTGAGGGTGTGTGTTAGGGTGTGTGTGAGTGTGTGTGTTAGGGTGTGTGTGAGGGTATGTGTGAGGGTATGTGTGAGGGTATGTGTGAGGGTGTGTGTGAGGGTGTGTGTGAGGGTGTGTGTGAGGGTGTGTGTTAGGATGTGTTAGGGTGTGTGTGAGGGTGTGTGTTAGGGTGTGTGTGAGGGTGTGTGTGAGGGTGTGTGTGAGGGTGTGTGTTAAGGTGTGTGTTAGGGTGTGTGTGAGGGTGTGTGTGAGGGTGTGTGTGAGTGTGTGTGTTAGGGTGTGTGTGAGGGTGTGTGTTAGGGTGTCTGTGAGGGTGTGTGTTAGGGTGTGTGTGAGGGTGTGTGTGAGAGTGTGTGTTAGTGTGTGTGTTAGGGTGTGTGTTAGGGCGTGTGCTAGGGTGTGTGTGAGGGTGTGTGAGAGGGTGTGTGTGTTAGGGTGTGTGTGAGGGTGTGTGCTAGGGTTTGTGTGAGGGTGTGTGTTAGGGTGTGTGTTAGGGTGTGTGTGAGTGTGTGTGTTAGGGTGTGTGTGAGGGTGTGTGTTAGGGTGTGTGTGAAGGTGTGTGTGAGGGTGTGTGTGAGGGTGTGTGTGAGGGTGTGTGAGAGGGTGTGTGAGAGGGTGTGTGTGAGTGTGTTTACTCACATCATTTCCCTCCAGCTCGAAGGCCTCAAACTGCAGTGAGATTCGATACTGAGCCGGGGCGACCAGTTGCCAGACACAGTTCTTGTTGATGGGGTACTGGGTGGGCCAGCCCGGGCTGCTCAGGGTGCCGTTCAGTTTGGTCACATACCCCCCACACGCAGCTGTGAGAGAACGCAAAATAGATCAGCGCGGGAACCGGGGGAGAGAGAGAGCACTGGGCCTCACACCCAGCGTGCCACAACCTGCACCCTGCATTTAAACATCACATTGATATAGAGTCAGAGAGGTTTACAGCAGAAACAGGCCCTTCGGCCCAACTTGTTCATGCTGCCCTTTTCTTTAAACCCCTGAGCTCGTCCCAATTACCCACATGTGTCCCCTATCCCTCTATACCCATCGTACCCATGTAACTGTCTAAATGCTTTAAAAAGACAAAATTGTACCCGCCTCTACTACTGCCTCTGGCAGTTTGTCCCAGACACTCACCACCCTCTGTGCGAAAAAATTGCCCCTCTGGACCCTTTTGTATCTCTCCCCCTCTCACCTTAAACCCATGCCCTCTAGTTTTAGACTCCCCTACCTTTGGGGAAAGATATTGACTATCTCGCTGATCTGTGCCCCTCATTATTTTATAGACCTCTATAAGATCACCCCTCAGCCGCCTACGCTCCAGAGAAAAATGTTCCAGTCTATCCAGCCTCTCCTTATAACTCAATCCATCAAGTCCTGGTAGCATCCTAGTAAATCTTTTCTGCACTCTTTCTAGTTTAATAATATCCTTTCTATAATAGGGTGACCAGAACTGTACACGGTATTCCAAGTGTGGCCTTACCAATGTCTTGTACAACTTCAACAAGACGTCCCAACTCCTGTATTCAATGTTCTGACCAATGAAACCAAGCACGCTGAATGCCTTCTTCACCACTCTGTCCACCTGTGACTCCACTTTCAAGGAGCTATGAACCTGTACCCCGAGATCTCTTTGTTCTGTAACTCTCCCCAATGCCCTACCATTAACTGAGTAAGTACTGCCCTGGTTCAATCGATCAAAATGCATCACCTCGCATTTGTCTAAATTAAACTTCATCTGCCATTCGTCAGCCCACTGGCCCAATTGATTAAGATCCTGTTGCAATTGGAGATAATTTCTTCACTGTCCACTATGCCACCAATCTTAGTGTCATCTGCAAACTTACTAACCATGCCTCCTATATTCTTATCCAAATCATTAATATAAATGACAAATAACAGTGGGCCCAGCACTGATCCCTGAGGCACACCGCTGGTCACAGGCCTCCAGTTTGAAAAACAACTCTCTACAACCTCCCTCTGGCTGCTGTCATCAAGCTAATTTTGTCTCCATTTAGATACCCTCACCCTGGATCCTGTGAGATTTAACCTTATGCAACAACCTACCATCTGGTACTTTGTCAAAACATGAACACACCCAAATGCACATCAATAAATACACACGTACTGCTCGGAACAATCAGGTTTAAACACTGACTCCCACTCAGATCGAGACAAACCTCCTCACCGCGTTAAACTCTTCCACTTATTCCCACATCCATCACTGAGAAAAATAACTCATTTCATCCTCTTGTGATATTCTGTCCAACGAGGAAGCTAGAATCTACTGAGTAGGACACGAGTGAGAAAAGATTATCAGGTAGAGAGGACGGAGAGAGAGAGAGGGAAAAGGAGAGGGAGAGAGAGAAAGAGGGACGGGGAGAGGAGGAAGAGAGAGAGAGAGGGAAAGAGAGAGAAGGAGGGACAGGAGGGAGACGGAAGGGGACATAAGAACATAAGAAATAGGAGCAGGAGTCGGCCATCTAGCCCTTCGAGCCTGCCCCGCCATTCAATACCCTTGTCAGGCCTCATTTGGAGTACTGTGCGCAGTTCTGGTCGCCTCACTATAGGAAAGATGTAGAAGCTATTGAAAGGGTGCAGAGGAGATTTACAAGGATGTTGCCTGGACTGGGAGGCATGCCTTATGAAGATAGGCTGCGGGAGCTGGGACTCTTTTCCCTGGAGAGGCGAAGGTTGAGAGGCGACCTGATAGAAGTTTATAAAATGTTGAGAGGAATAGATAGGGTGGACTCTCAGAGGCTATTTCCCCGGGTTGAAATGGTCGCTACGAGGGGACACAGATTTAAGGTGCGGGGAGGGAGGTACAGAGGTGATGTTAGGGGTAAGTTTTTCACTCAGAGGGTGGTGAGTGATTGGAATCGGCTGCCGTCGTCGGTGGTGGAGGCGAACTCGCTGGGGTCTTTTAAAAGACTTCTGGATGAGTATATGGGGTTTAATGGGATTGGGGGTTATAGATAGGTCTATAGATTGGTGGGGTTGATGCGATCGGCGCAACTCGAGGGCCGAAGGGCCTGTTTGTGCTGTAATGTTCTATGTTCTATGTTCAATAAGATCATGGCTGATCTGTCGTGGCTCAGTTCCACTTTCCCGTCCTCTCCCCATAACCCTTAATCCCCCTGTCTATCAGAAACCTATCTACCCGTGACTTAAATATATTCAGCAAGGCAGCCTCCACCACTTCAATGGGCAGAGAATTCCAGAGATTCACCACCTTTGAGTGAAGAAGTTCCTCCTCAACTCTGACCTAAACTGCCCCCCCTTTATCTTGAGGCTGTGCCCTGTAGTCCTGTTATCCTTTCTGAGCAGGAAGAATCTCTCTACCTCTACCCTATCCATCCTCTTCATTGTCTTGTACATCTCTCTAAGATCCCCCCTCATCCTTCTACAACTCTAACGAGTACAAGCCCAGTCTATTCAATCTCTCTTCATAGTCCAACCCCCTCATCTCCGGTATCAGCCTGGTGAACCTTCTCTGCATTCCCTCCAAGGCCAATACATCCTTCCGCAAGTGCGGTGACCAAAACTGCACACAGTACTCCAGCTGTGGCCTTACCAGTGCCCCGTACTGTTGCAGCAAGACCTCCCTACTTTTATATTCAATCCCCTTCGCTATGAAGGCCAGCATCCCATTCGCCTTCCTGACCACCTGCTGCACCTGCAAGCTGGGTTTTTGCGACTCATGCACAAGGACCCCCCAGGTCCCTCTGCACCGTAGCCTGCTGCAGCTTTCTGCCTTTTAAATAATAATCCCTCCTACTATTATTTCTGCCAAAGTGGATAACCTCACACTTGCCAACATTATACTCCATCTGCCAGGTCCTCGCCCACTCGCTCAGCCTATCCAGATCCCTCTGCAGACTTTCCACACCCTTCACACGCAATTTGCTTTTCCACTCATCTTCGTGTCATCAGCAAATTTTGTCACCCTACACTCAGCCCCCTCCTCCAGACCATCTATATAAATGGTAAATAGCTGAGGCCCCAGCACCGATCCCTGGGGCACTCCACTAGTCACCAACCGCCAATCCGAATAGCATCCATTGATACCAACTCTCTGCTTCCTATTAGACAACCAATCCCCTATCCACGCTAACACCTTACACCAATCCATGCACCCTAACCTTCTGTAGCAACCTTTTATGAGGCACCTTATCAAACGCCTTTTGGAAATCTAGAAACACCACATCCACCGGGTTCTCCTCTGTCTACCGCACTAGTCACATCCTCATAGAAATCCAATAAATTTGTTAAATACGACTTCCCCTTAACAAACCCATGCTGCGTCTGCTCGATCAAACCATTCTTTTCCAGGTGCCTCGCTATTTCTTCTTTGATGACGGATTCTAGCATTTTTCCAACTACAGACGTTAAACTAACCGGCTTATAAGACAGAGGAAGGGGAGAGCAGCAGAGAGAGGGAGAGAGAAAGGGAGGGAGAGGGAGAGAGGGAAAGAGAGGGAGAGAGAAAGGAAGGGAGAGAGAGAGAGGGAAAGAGAGGGAGAGAGAAAGGGAGGGAGAAAGAGAGGGAGAGAGAAAGGGAGGGAGAGGGAAAGAGAGGGAGAGAGAAAGGGAGGGAGAGGGAACATAGAACATAGAACCCTACAGTGCAGAAACAGGCCTTCGGCCCATCGAGTCTGCACCGAACACAATCCCACCCAGACCCTATCCCCATATCCCTACACATTTACCTGCTAATCCCTCTAACCTACACATCCCAGGACACTAAGGGGCAATTTTAGCATAGCCAATGAACCTAACCCGCACATCTTTGGACTGTGGGAGGAAACCGGAGCACCCGGAGAAAACCCACGCAGACACGAGGAGAATGTGCAAACTCCACACAGGCAGTGACCCGAGCCAGGAATCGAACCCAGGACCCTGGAGCTGTGAAGCAGCAGTGCTAACCACTGTGCTACCGTGAGGATACAAAGGGAGGGAGAGAGAGAGGGAAAGAGAGGGAGAGAGAAAGGGAGGGAGAGAGAGAGAGGGAAAGAGAGGGAGAGAGAAAGGGAGGGAGAGAGAAAGGGAGGGAGAGATAAAGGGAGGGAGAGATAAAGGGAGGGAGAGAGAGAGAGGGAAAGAGAGGGAGAGAGAAAGGGAGGGAGAGGGAGAGGGAAAGAGAGGGAGAGAGAAAGGGAGGGAGAGGGAAAGAGAGGGAGAGAGAAAGGGAGGGAGAGGGAAAGAGAGGGAGAGAGAAAGGGAGGGAGAGAGAAAGGGAGGGAGAGAGAAAGGGAGGGTGAGAGAAAGGGAGGGTGAGAGAAAGGGAGGGAGAGAGAAAGGGAGGGAGAGAGAAAGGGAGGGAGAGAGAAAGGGAGGGTGAGAGAAAGGGAGGGAGAGAGAAAGGGAGGGAGAGAGAAAGGGAGGGAGAGAGAAAGGGAGGGAGAGAGAAAGGGAGGGTGAGAGAAAGGGAGGGAGAGAGAGAGGGCGTGAAAGAGAGTGAGAGGGAAACAGAGAGAGAGAGAGAAAAGAACAAAAACAACAAAGAACAATACAGCACAGGAACAGGCCCTTCGGCCCTCCAAGCCTGCATCGCTCATGCTTCCAACTAGACCATTTGTTTGTATCCCTCTATTCCCGGTCTGTTCACCTGACTATCCAGATAAGTTTTAAACAATCCCAGCATGTCTGCCTCAGCCACCCTGCTTGGCAGCGCATTCCAGGCCTCCACCACCCCTGTGTAAAATACATCCCCCCGCATATCTGTGTTTCCCCTCATCCTGAGCCTGTGACCCCTTGTGTTCGTCACCTCTGACCTGGGGAAAAAAAGCTTCCCACTGTTCACCCTATCTATACCCTTCACAATTTTATACACCTCTATTAGGTCTCCCCTCTTTCTCCGTCTTTCCAGGGAGAACAACCCCAGTTCCAATCTCTCCTCATAGCTCAGACCCTCCATACCAGGCAACATCCTGGTAAACCTTCTCTGTACTCTCTCCAAAGCCTCTACATCCTTCTGGTGGTGTGGCGACCCAGAACTGGACACAGTATTCCAATGTGTCCTAACCAACGTTCTATACAGCTGCACACATCACATGCCAACTTTTATACTCTGCGCCCCGCCCAATAAAGGCAAGCATGCCTTCTTCACCACCCTCTCCACCAGCGCTGCCACCTTTAAGGATCTGAGAACCTGCACACCCAGATCCCTCTGTGTGTCTATACTCCTGATGGTTCTGCCATTTATTGTATAGCTCCCCCCTACATTAGACCTACCGAAATGCATCACTTTGTATTTATCAGGATTAAATTCCATCTGTCATTTCTCTGCCAATTTTCCAGCCTATCTACATCCTGCTGTATTCTCTGACAATGTTCAGTATCACAAACAACAGGGGTCCCAGCACTGATCCTTGTGGAACACCACTTGTCACAGACCTCAGTTAGAAAGGCACCCTTCCACTGCTACTCTCTGCTTTCTATTCCCAAGCCAGTTTTGTATCCATCTTACCAGCTCATCTCGGATCCCATATGGCTTCACCTTTTGGTACCAGCCTATCATGAGGAACCTCAGTGAAGTCCATGTAAACAACATCCACTGCCCTGCCCTGGTCAATTTTGTTGTCACTTCCTTAAAGAACTCAAATCTGTGAGACACGACCTCCCCTTCACAAAACCTACCCTATCATTAATAACCCATTCTCTTCCAGATGTGAGTACATCCTGTCCCTAAGAATCTTCTTCAATAATTTCCTCACCACTGACGTAGGGATCACAGGCTGTAATTTCACAGATTCTCTCTCCTGCCCTTCTTAAACAGAGGAACAATGTTAGTTACTCTCCAATCCTCTGGAACTTTGCCTGTGGCTAAACAGGACACAAAGATTTTGGCCGAGGCCTCAGCGATTTCTTCCCTCGCCTCTCTCAGTATTCTGGGATAGACCCTCTCTGGCCATGGGGACTCTTAAAAATTACCATACAGTGCAGAAGGAGGCCATTCAGCCCATTAAGTCTACACTGACCACAATCCCACCCAGGCCCTATCCCCATAGCCCCATACATTTACCCCAGCTAGTCCCCCTGACACTAAGGGGCAATTGGGCACGGCCAATCCACCTAACCCACACATCTTTGGACTGTGGGAGGAAACCGGAGCACCCGGAGGAAACCCACGCAGACACAGGGAGAATGTGCAAACTCCACACAGACAGTGACCCAAGCAGGGTATCAAATCCAGGTCCCCTGGTGCTGTGAGGCAGCAGTGCTAACCCAC
This sequence comes from Prionace glauca, assembly GCA_037974335.1. Classification (NCBI taxonomy): domain Eukaryota; kingdom Metazoa; phylum Chordata; class Chondrichthyes; order Carcharhiniformes; family Carcharhinidae; genus Prionace; species Prionace glauca. The sequence goes on along the minus strand of CM075752.1, from coordinate 2,066,198 downwards.
TGTGCTACCCCTGACTTGCCCAGCTTAATGTTTTTTAAAAACTTCCAGTACCCCCTCCCTTTTTATCTCAACATGTCCTAGAACGTCAACATCCTCCTTTCTCCACTCACCGTCCACCCCCTCCTCCTCCTTTGTGAGCACTGATACAAGGTTCTCATTAAGGACCTCACCCACCTCGTCTGGCTCCACACACAGATTCACTCCACTGTCCTCGAGTGGACCTACCCTTTCCTCAGCTACCCTCTTCCTCCTTATATACACATAAAAAGCCTTGGGATTCTCCTTAATCTCGCCGGCCAAGGGTATTTATTTCATGGCCCCTTTCTGCCCTCCCTAAGTCCCTGTCTTTCCTGCTGTCTTCATATTCCTCAAGAGCCTTATCCGGGAGGAGAGGGTGAGGGAGGGGAGGGTGAGGGAGAGGAGGGCGAGGGAGGGGAGGGTGAGGGAAAGAGAGAGAAAGGTAGGGGAGGAAGAGAGAGAGAAAGGAGGTTGAGGAAGAGAGCATGGAGACAGAGGGCGAGGGAGAGGAGGGCGAGGGAGAGGAAGGCGAGGGAGAGGAGGGAGAGGGAGAGGAGGGCGAGGGAGAGGAAGGCGAGGGAGAGGAGGGCGAGGGAGAGGAGGGCGAGAGAAAGAGGATGAGGGACAGAGAAAGGAGAGAGCTGGGAGTGAGAGGGAGAGGAGAGAGAGAGGGGGAGAGGAGAGAGGAAATGGAGGAGGGAGGTAGGGAGTGAGAGGCAGAGGAGGGAGAGTGTCAGTGTGTACACCGCTTTCAGACAGGGTTTTGAGTTACCTTCACAGCTCCTGCCGTCCGCTGCCAACTCGAAGCCGGGTTCACACGCACACCTGTAACTCCCCAGTGTGTTCACACAGCGCTGCTGGCAGCCATTTCCATCCAACCCCAAACACTCATCAACCTCTGAGAACAGAGAAACAACATGTCAAACCCTACCCGGGGAAGGGGGGGAGAGAGAGGGAGAGAGTGTGTGGGGGAGGGGGGGAGGGAGAGAGTGTGTGGAAGTGGCGGGGTGGAGGGGGAAGAGAGAGAGTGTGGGGAGGGGGGGAGAGAGAGAGGGAGAGAGTGTGGGGAGGGGGGGGAGGGAGGGAGGGAGAGTTGGGGCGTGAAGAGTGGGGGGAGGGGGGGAGTGGGGGAAGGGAAGAGGCAATGGAGGGAATTGAGAAGAGGGACGAGGTGATTAAATTTGAGGAGGAGCTGCTCTTGAGGGTGACGATGGGGGTGATGAGGGTTCAGGCTGGGATTGGACAGGGTCGGCCGGGGTTAATGAGGTGCTGAGTGGACGGAGGCTGGGGATTGGCTGGAGAATGTTGGGGTAACTCAGTCTGGGGCAAACAGACATAAAGACAACCAATCACTGTAATCCATTAGATTCAGCATGGCAGTGTGACCAATCAGGGACAGACTGGTCTAATAGAAAACTGATTGGCAGAGAGGAAACAAAGAACAGGAATTAATGGGTGCTTTTCACATCGGCAGGAACTAGTGGGGGTGCCACAGGGATCGGTGCTGGGACCCCAGCTATCCACAATATATATTAATGATTTGAATGAGGGAATAAAATGTAACGTCTCAAAGTTTGTAGATGATACCAAGTTGATATCATCTTGGGAGGGTGAACTGTGACGAGGATGCAGAGATCCTTCAGAATGATCTGGGTAAGTGGGCAAATCAATGGTAGATGCAGTATAATTTGGATAAATGTGAGGTTATTCACTTTGGAAGCAAAATGAAGGCTGATTACTGCCTGAATGGCTGTAAATTGGGAGAGGGGAGTGTGCAGAGGGATCTGGGTGTCCTTGTGCACCAGTCACTGAAGGCAAGCATGCAGGTACAGCAGGCGGTAAAGAAGGTAAATGGCATGTTGGCCTTCATTGCGAGAGGTTTCGAGTACAGGAGTAGGGATATGTTGTTGCAATAGTACAGGGCCTTAGTGAGGCCACACCTAGAGTATTGTGTGTAGTTTTGGTATCCTTTTCTGAGAAAGAGTGTTCTTGCTCTCGAGGGAGTGCAGCGAAGGTTTACCAGGCTCTTGGCGGGACTGATGTATGAGGAGAGATTGACTAGGTTAGGATTGTTTTCACTGGAGTTCAGATGAATGAGGAGGGATCTCATACAGACTTATAAAATTCTAACAGGACTGGATAGGGTAGATGCAGAGAGGATGTTCCCAAAGGTGGGGGATTCCAGAACCAGGATAACAGTCTGAAAATACAAAGTAGGCCATTTAGGACAGAGTTGGGGGGGAATTTCTTTGCCCAGAGAGTGTGGGTCAGCCATAGAAAGTAGTTGAGGCCAAAATATTGAATGTTGTCAGGAATCAGTTAGATATAGCACTAGGGATGAAGGAGTCCAAAGGATATTGGGGAAGGTGGAATGAGGATATTGAATTTGATGATCATAATGAATGATAGAACAGCTTTGAGGGGCCAAATGGCCTCCTCGTGCTCCTAGTTTCTAGGAACACGAGGCAATGTCCTTGCGGAAGACTAACATGGGAAATGATACACAGAGTAAATGGGAGGATATGGAAAATATAGGACAGAGGGCCCTTGGAGTGAATGCCCAATATTCCCTGAGGAGAGAGGGGGTGAGGGAGGCATATGGGATTACTTGCCTTTGTTGGTCAAGTTATAGAGCAGGAAGCTTAGGCTGGAACTGGTTGGGACACAGGTGAGGAGACTGGTCACCTCATAAGAACTAGGAGCAGGAGTCGGCCATCAGTCCCCTCGATCCTGCCCCGCCATTCAATAAGATCATGGTTGATCTTTTCAGGGACTCAGCTCCACTTCCCCACCCGCTCACCATAACCCTTAATCCCTTCACTGTTCAAACATCTATCTATCCTTGCCTTAATTCCACAGGGAATTGCATTGTAGGCAACTCCACAGATTCACAACCCTTTGGGTGAAAAAGTTCCTCCTCAACTCAGCCCTAAATCTGCTCCCCCCCTTATTTTGAGGCCATGCCCCCTCGTTCCGGGTTTGCCCGCCAGTGGAAACAACTTCCCTGCTTCTATCTCACGGGAAGGATGGAGAATTTGAGCAAGAGAGGAAGACTGGACAGGGGTGGGCCACTCTCAGTGGCTCTGTTACTGAGTGGGAGAGGGAGGGAGGGGTGGGGTGTGTGTGTGTGTGTGTGTGTGTGTGTGTGTGTGTGATACTGAGAAGATTCTGAGGGTCTGGGAGAGAGTGGGGAGGAATAATGTGGGGGGGGGGGTCAGTTTTACAGTCAGTCGCTGCTGGCTGTAAAACAGGATTGGAGAGGAGTTGAAGAGTAATGTTTTCACCCAATGGGTGGGGACGGGGGAATTGGGGAGGGGGGGATCTGGAACTCACTGTCTGAAAGGGCAGGAAGGCTGAGCAGATTTTAAAACCGCCTGGATACAGATTCAAAACCCCTCAACCCACTGGGGACAAAGACCAGACAGAGGGGTTCGGCAAGGCAGGTCTGGCTTTAGGGTTAAGGTTTAGGGTTAAGGTTTAGGGTTAAGGTTTAGGGTTACAGCACAGGCTGCACGGGATCGTTCTGTGCTCCAAACGTTGGCGACTCTGCAGCAGTTCATTCAGACTCATATCAGACTCTGTCTCAGAATCACTGCCTCAGTCACAGCATCACTCAGGCAGTTCCACATCAGCACAGCAGGTGGGGCTCTTGAGTAAGGTAAGTCGGTGGCGCTGGGGTGGGAGTTCATTAAAGGGATAGCACCGTGCAGAAATACAGAGAGGGAATGGGATGGGCTCAATGACCGGGGGGGGGGGGGGGGGGGGGGTCCTTTCTCAGCTCGGTGGGGGGGGGGTGCGGGGGGGGTGCGGGGGTGTGGGGTCGTATCTCAGCTCAGTGCGGGTGGGGGGGGCTGGGGGGGTGGGGGTGCGGAGGGGGGGGTAAGGGGTCCTTTCTCAGCTCGGTGGGGGGGGGGGGGGTGGGGGTGCGGAGGGGGGGGTAAGGGGTCCTTTCTCAGCTCGGTGGGGGGTGGGGGAGGGGGGGGGTAAGGGGGGGGGGCGGGTAAGGGGTCCTATCTCAGCTCGGTGGGGGGGGGGAGGGGGGGGGTAAGGGGGGGGGGCGGGTAAGGGGTCCTATCTCAGCTCGGTGACCCATAAGCCGGGGGTCCACAGGGAACGGCGCTGGTTACGAGATGGATTAACGATCTGGAGGAAGGAAGGGAACGTACCGGTGTCACATTCTCAGACAACCCAAAACTAAACGGGAAGGTGAGTCACGGGAGGGGTAGAGAGAGTTTACAAAGAGATACCGATCGGTTCAGTGAGAGGGTGAAAATGTGGCAAACGGAGCATAATGTGGGGAAAGGAGAACAAGAGTATTATATAAATGGTGAAAAACTGCAGCTGAAAGGACTTGGGGGAGTTGTGGGGGGAGTGGGTGCGGGGCTGGGGGGGATCCTGTGCACAGAACACAGAAAGCTCGCGCACAGGTACAGCAGGTAATCAGGAAGGGTCATGGAATATTGGTCCCAATTTCAAGAAGTTTGGAGTATAAGAGTCGGTAAGTTTTGCTGCAACTGCATAAGGTGAGACCACACCTGGAGCACGGTGAGCGTGGGGGGGAGGTGGGGGTCGGGGGGGGGGAGGTGGGGGTCGGGGGGGGACACATAACTGACCCAAGGGAACACAACAACACTGAGGTCAAACCCAGGGAACTCTGCTGATCTCCGGCTCTCTGCAGTAAGGGTGCGGGAACCAAATGTGATAGGGATTTTCCAAAGGAATTGGGAAACAGTTGAGGACACGAATGTTATCAGGGCTGCGGGAAGCAGGAAGATGGGACTAACAGCATTGATCTCCAAAGAGCCAGACCCGATGGGCTGAATAGCCTCCAGCCGTACTATCCCGTTCTGTGAAAAGGGGGACACGCACCTTTGAAATAGTTTGCCGCGAACCCAGCCTTGTTGATGGAACTATCGGACATGAACCTGAGCCAGAGTTTGTTGGAGGTGGACTTGACATCGTTGGGTTTGCTATAGCCACAGAATTGACCGATCAGAGTGGCGTCTGCACTGTCACCATCGCGGATCTCCAGGTAGTCGTAAGCGCAAGTGTCGTGCCTCTCGATCTGGAGAACAGAAAATAGGAAAAGGTTTGTGCAGAGAACAGTCAGAATCCGGGCAGCAACCAGCCAGAACATTCCAGAACAGGAAACAGAACATAGAAACCCTACGGTGCAGAAAGAGGCTCTTCGGCCCATCGAGTCTGCACCGACCACAATCCCACCCAGGTCCTACCCCCCATATCCCTACACATTTATCCGCTAATCCCTCTAACCTACACATCCCAGGACACTAAGGGGCAATTTTAGCATAGCCAATCAACCTAACCCGCACATCTTTGGACTGTGGGAGGAAACCGGAGCACCCGGAGAAAACCCACGCAGACACGAGGAGAATGTGCAAACTCCACACAGGCAGTGACCCGAGCCGGGAATCGAACCCAGGACCCTGGAGCTGTGAAGCAGCAGTGCTAACCACTGTACTACCGTGCCAAAATCAATCCCATCCTGGGATCCTGGGATCATTCCACCCAATCACTGCTGGGACTGAGCTCCCTGAGGAATGGAGCTGAACTGTTCAAATGATCCCCCTTAATCCCAGCCCCACACACGGACCAGAGGCTAACAGTTACCCAGTCCCCAGATCACTCAGTGCAGGGATCCACTACCGAGACCACTCAGTGCAGGGATCCACTGTCGAGACCGTTCAGTGAGTGATCCACTATCCATACCACTCAGTGCAGGGATCCACTTTCGAGAACGTTCAGTGAGGGATCCACTATCCAGACCGCTTGGTGAAGGGATCTACTACCGAGACCACTCAGTGCAGGGATCCACAATCCAGACCACTCAGTGAGGGATCCACTATCTGGACTGCTCAGTGAGGGATCCACTACCGAGACCACTCAGTGCAGGGATCCACTATCCAGATCACTTAGTGAGGGATCCACTATCCAGACCGCTCAATGAGGGATCCGCTACCGAGACCACTCAGTGCAGGGATCCACTGTCCTGACCACTCAGTGAAGGGATCCACTATCGGGACCACTCAGCACAGGGATCCACCATCCAGACCACTTAGTGCATGGATCCACTATCCAGACCACTCTGCGAGGGATCTACTGTCCAGACCACTCTGCGAGGGATCCACTATCCAGACCGCTCAGTGAGGGATCCACTATCCAGACCGCTCAGTGAGGGATCCACTATCAGACCACTCTGCGAGGGATCCACTGTCCAGACCACTCTGCGAGGGATCCACTATCCAGACCGCTCAGTGAGGGATCCACTACCGAGACCACTCCGTGCAGGGATCCACTGCCCTGGCCACTCGGAGAAGGGATCCACGATCCAGACCACTCAGTACAGGGATCCACGATCCAGACCACTCAGTGAGGGATCCACTATCAGACCACTCAGTGAGGGATCCACTATCCAGGCCGTTCAGTGAGGGATCCACCTGTGTTTCTCTGTGATCACAGCCAGGCTGACAGCAGTAACACTCGTATGGAGAATATCTCCTTCCTTCGTTCTGCCCACAAGAAAAACTCCTGTCCCGAGAATGAATAAATCACAATAAATAAAGAGGGAAGTTTTACCTCAAAGGCCTGGAATACAAGACCAATCTGATAACTCTCATCAACTGTGATCCTCCAGATGCATTCCTTGGACGGTCGGTAATCATCTGGATAATTGGGGGACTGAATCTGTCCACTTTCCTTCCGAATGTCCCCTCCGCAAATCGCTGGGGGGTGAACAGGAGAGAGTGAACATTCGTTACAGATCGGAGCCCCCCCGGCAGCATTCCAATCCATCCTGAGGGAATACTCTGGACCATCCATCGGATACTGGAGCAGTCTGTGTCCAAACGCAACAAGATCTGGACAACCTTCAGGCTTGTGGGGGGGGGGGGGGGGGGGGGGGTGGGGAGTGGAGGAGGGGGTGACAAGTGGCAGGTGACGGTCGTGCCACACAAATGCCAGGCAATGACCGTCACCGATACTGCCCCTAACATTCAATGGGATTTCCATTGCTGAATCACACTCAGGAGGAGGCCACTCTGCCCCTCCAGCCTGCTGTACCTTCAGAATGACATTGGCTGATCCCCCAGCAATGCCGTATTGCTGCTTCCCCCCCCGGCCCACAGCGCCATGTTTCAATCACTTCCCTTCTCATCTGGGTGGTGGTCTACAGATGCCAAGCTGCCCTGAGGCCCCCCTCTCCTGCCCAAATACCCCCGAGAGCCGATAGTCGCTAAGAGGTTGGCAATGCTCCCAATCCAGCTTCCAGCTGGCCTCCTTATCCGGAGAGTCCGGAGGAATAACGGGTCAGTCTGTATGAGGACAGAGTTATTCCCAGGCCACAGAGGTTGACGGTACCCACGGGGCAATGGGAATCCCGGCTCTGTTCCACGGTGTGAACCCACTGCCCACCCCCTCTGCGCGTACCCCCCCCCGCCCCCCCCCGCCCCCCCCCCCCCCACGCGTTACCCGAGCCCAGGCTACATTCCCCGGGGATGAATCCCTGTTTCTCCAGGCCCCACCTGTGGGTATCCCTGTCTTCCCAGCCTCTGGCTGGGCCGTCCCCAGTCAGGGTCTCGCCCAGACCCGCGGGAGCAGGGGGGGGGGGGAGCACAGGGCGGGGGGCTCAGGGGAGACCCCCCCCCCCGTCACAGGAGGGAGAGAGGCCATTCACCCAGTGTGTGTGGGAAAGGGTTGACTCAGCCAGGCCACCTCCCGAACTCGGGACACCGGCTACTCGTAGAAGCAGGCCATTCGGCCCATCGCTCTGCGTGCCAGCTCCTTGAATCCCACTCCTCTGGGTGACTGGTCTGGAAATCTCTCGCGGTTGTATTGTGAGCACGATTCACTTCACAAACTAACACCTTTGAAGACAGGGTTTAGTTTAATAATATTTCTACCTTCATAAACAGCAGAGAAGCCTTTCCCCACCCAGTTGCTGCTGCTACGGAATTCAATCCACAGGCGGCTGTCTGTGGAAATGATCGTTTCCGGAAGCTTCTCACCGCAAAACCGACCTGAAAAGAGGAGGCACGAGATCAACAACCGTCGCCAGGAGCAACAGCCATCACCGGGAGCAACAGCCGTCGCCGGGAGCAACAGCCATCGCCAGGAGCAACAACCGTCACCGGGAGCAACAACCGTCGCCGGGAGCAACAGCCGTCGCCAGGAACAACAACCGTCACCGGGAGCAACAACCGTCGCCAGGAGCAACAGCCGTCGCCGGGAGCAACAACCGTCGCCGGGAGCAACAACCGTCGCCGGGAGCAACAACCGTCGCCAGGAGCAACAGCCGTCGCCAGGAGCAACAGCCGTCGCCGGGAGCAACAACCGTCGCCAGGAGCAACAGCCGTCGCCGGGAGCAACAACCGTCGCCGGGAGCAACAACCGTCGCCAGGAGCAACAGCCGTCGCCGGGAGCAACAACCGTCGCCGGGATCAACAACCGTCACCGGGAGCAACAGCCGTCGCCAGGAGCAACAGCCGTCGCCGGGAGCAACAACCGTCGCCGGGAGCAACAACCGTCGCCGGGAGCAACAGCCATCACCGGGAGCAACAGCCGTCGCCGGGAGCAACAGCCGTCGCCGGGAGCAACAACCGTCGCCGGGAGCAACAACCGTCGCCGGGAGCAACAACCGTCACCGGGAGCAACAACCGTCGCCGGGAGCAACAACCGTCGCCGGGAGCAACAACCGTCGCCGGGAGCAACAACCGTCGCCGGGAGCAACAACCGTCGCCGGGATCAACAGCCGTCGCCGGGAGCAACAACCGTCGCCGGGAGCAACAACCGTCGCCGGGAGCAACAACCGTCACCGGGAGCAACAGCCATCACCGGGAGCAACAGCCGTCGCCGGGAGCAACAACCGTCGCCGGGAGCAACAACCGTCACCGGGAGCAACAGCCATCACCGGGAGCAACAACCGTCGCCGGGAGCAACAACCGTCACCGGGAGCAACAGCCGTCGCCGGGAGCAACAACCGTCACCGGGAGCAACAGCCGTCGCCGGGAGCAACAACCGTCACCGGGAGCAACAACCGTCACCGGGAGCAACAACCGTCGCCGGGAGCAACAACCGTCGCCGGGAGCAACAACCGTCGCCGGGAGCAACAACCGTCGCCGGGAGCAACAACCGTCGCCGGGAGCAACAACCGTCACCGGGAGCAACAGCCGTCGCCGGGAGCAACAGCCGTCGCCGGGAGCAACAGCCGTCGCCGGGAGCAACAACCGTCGCCGGGAGCAACAACCGTCGCCGGGAGCAACAACCGTCGCCGGGAGCAACAACCGTCGCCGGGAGCAACAGCCGTCGCCGGGAGCAACAGCCGTCGCCGGGAGCAACAACCGTCGCCGGGAGCAACAACCGTCGCCGGGAGCAACAACCGTCGCCGGGAGCAACAACCGTCGCCGGGAGCAACAGCCGTCGCCGGGAGCAACAGCCGTCGCCGGGAGCCACAACCGTCGCCGGGAGCAACAACCGTCGCCGGGAGCAACAACCGTCGCCGGGAGCAACAACCGTCGCCGGGAGCAACAACCGTCGCCGGGAGCAACAACCGTCGCCGGGAGCAACAACCGTCGCCGGGAGCAACAGCCGTCGCCGGGAGCAACAGCCGTCGCCGGGAGCAACAACCGTCGCCGGGAGCAACAACCGTCGCCGGGAGCAACAACCGTCGCCGGGAGCAACAACCGTCACCGGGAGCAACAACCGTCACCGGGAGCAACAACCGTCGCCGGGAGCAACAACCGTCGCCAGGTTGTGGATTCAAGGCCCATTTGCAGAATCTGAAGCATCTTTGACTAACGTTCCAGTGCAGCGCTGAGGGAGAGCAGCATCGTCGGGAGGTACTCAGGAAACATGGATCTGAACACATTTTCAGAGCCAGGCCCTACCCAATGTGAGCAGCACAGGCCCAGAGAGGCCCAGATAGGCCTCAGGCCTCAGCTGCCTCCCCTCCACTGGGCCTTTCAGCGGGTGTGGGCCTCAGGATGTTGCGTTCGGAGTTATTTGTTGGCAGTCGCTGGTTCGGCCGCAACAAACCCCTGAAACCAGAGGCGGACAAGCTCGGCCTGGGCACGGCCCAACACTGATCTCTCCTTTGACCAGGTTAGAAACTCCCCATTAACATACTGCAGGAGATAGTCCGAACACGGGAGTTTATGTTCAGGATCCCTGGAAGTATAGCAAAGGGAAGGGAGGGTGGGGGTGGGGGGGGAAGGGGTGAAGGAAAGGGTGGAAAGGGGAGTGGGGGAGGGGACGGTGGAAGGGGAGTGAGGAAGGGGAGGGGGGAGAGGAGGGGGTAAGGGGAGTGAGGAAGGGGAGGGGGGTAAGGGAAGTGGGGGAGGGGACGGTGGAAGGGGAGAGGAGGGGGGAGGGGGGAGGGGAGGAGGGGGGAGGGGAGGGGGGAGGGGGAGGGGACGGGGTGAGGGGAGGGAGGAGGGGAGTGAGGAAGGGGAGGGGTGTAAGGGGAGTGAAGAAGGGGAGGGGGGAGAAGAGGGGGTAAGGGGAGTGAGGAAGGTGGGTGAGGAAGGGGAGGGGGTAAGGGGAGAGAGGAAGGGGAGTGAGGAAGGGGAGGGGGTAAGGGGGATGAGGAAGGGGAGGGGGAGAGGAGGGGTTAAGGGGAGTGAGGAAGGGGAGGGAGTAAGGGGAAGGGAGAGGGAGACGGGGAGGGGATGGGGTAGGGGAATGGGAAAGGCAAAAATGAGACAGGAGAAGGGTAAGACACGGCAGATAGTGCCTGGGTAAAGTGAGCTGAATGGGTGACAACCGGATATGGTTCACTCAGGTCACATCAGGAAAAATGGTAATTAAAAACTGATATTAAAATCCTGACATGTAAAATATTCATCGTCACACAGGTGAATTAATGACACAAATAAAAACCAATGGATTTGACCAAATCTACTGCTGAGATACAGTTACAGCGCGAGCAAGTTTACAGATTAAAGGATTCTCGACTTTGCAAAAAGACCCCCGGGATGGAAAAGGAGGAGGGATTGTGAGAAAAAACATCACAGTGATGGTGGGAGAAATAAGGACCGAAAGTGCTGAGAGTGAAGGGAATTGGAGTGTTGGGGCAGAGTTACTAATAAACTGCGATAATCCTGGGGGATTTCAATCCAATATAGACTGAGCAAACCAAAACTAGCAAAATAGCCCAGAGAACAAGGAAACATGTTGGAGATAGTTTTCTATAATTATCTGTTAAACAAAAACAACCAGGGAATAAGCTGTTAGATCTGGTGTGTGTAACAAGCCCTGGTTAATTATTAATAGTTTTGCAAAATGATCCTCTGGGAAAGAGTGATCATAATGTGATAGAATTTCAGATTGAGTGTGAGAATAATGGGATTATATCTGAATATAGGGTCTGAAATGCCAAAATGGACAATTTCACATTTTCCCACATTATACTCCACTTGTCAGCTCTTTGCCCAATCGATTAATCTTCTGTGTCCCTTTGTAACCTTATTGTAACCTCTTCACACATACCATCCTTCATATCATTGCGTTGTCAGAAAATTTAGCATTCACCCCTTCACCTGATCATTGATATAAATTGTAAAGTGTTGAAGCCCCAGCTCTAATCCCTGTGACAAACCTCTTGGTACATCTCGACAACCAGAAAAGGACCCATTTATGCCTACTCTCTGTTTCCTGTCAGCTAGCCAATCTTCTATCCAAGCCAATATATTACCCCCAACACCAAGAACTTCTATTTTTCGCAATAACCTTTGAAGTAGTATTTTATAAAATACCTTCTGAAAATCCACTACATCCACTGGTTCCCCTTTATCCATAGCACATATTATTTCCTGAGTGTACATATTACAGAGATGGAGGTGCTGGAAGTCTTAAAGCGCATCAAGGTAGATAAATCCCCAGGACCTGATGAAGTGTATCCCAGGATATTGTGGGAGGCTAGGGAGGAAATTGTGGGTCCCCAAGCACAGATATTTGAATCATCGATAGTCACGGGTGAGGTGCCTGAAGATTGGAGACTGGAAAATGTTGTGCCTTTGTTTAAAAAGGGCTGCAGGGAAAAGCCTGGGAACTCCAGGCCAGTGAGCCTCACATCTGTGGTGGGTAAATTGTCAGAAAGTATTCTAAGAGACAGAATCTACAGGCATTTAGGGACACAAGGACTGATTAGGGACAGTCAGCATGGCTTTGTGAGTGGAAAATCATGTCTCACAAATTTGATTGAGTTTTTTGAAGGGGTAACCAAGAAGGTAGATGAGGGCAGTGCAGTTGATGTTGTCTACATGGACTTTAGCAAGGCCTTTGACAAGGTCCCACATGGTAGGTTGTTGCATAAGGTTAAATCTCATGGGATCCAGGGTGAGGGTATCTAAATGGATACAAAATTGGCTTCTTGACAGAAGCCAGAGGGTGGGTGTAGAGGATTGTTTGTCAAACTGGAGGCCTGTGACCAGCGGTGTGCCTCAGGGATCGGTGCTGGGCCCACTGTTATTTGTCATTTATATTAATAATTTGGATGAGAATATAGGAGGCATGGTTAGTAAGTTTGCAAATGACACTAAGATTGGTGGCATATTACAGGAAGGATGTAGAGGCTTTGGAGAGGGTGCAGAGGAGGTTTACCAGGATGTTGCCTGGTATGGAGGGGAGATCCTATGAGGAGAGATTGAGAGATTTGGGGTTGTTTTCGCTGGAAAGAAGGCGGCTAAGAGGGGATCTCATTGAAACATATAAGATGATTAGAGGTTTAGACAGGGTAGATAGTGATAGCCTTTTTCCTAGGATGGAGAAAGCTAGCACGAGGGGGCACAATTTTAAATTAAGGGGGGGTAGTTATAGGACAGATGTCAGGGGTAGGTTCTTTACCCAGAGGGTGGTGAGGGACTGGAATGCCCTGCCAGCTGCAGTTGTAAATGCACCTAGTTTGGGGGCGTTTAAGAGATCTGTGGATAGGTTTATGGATGAAAAGGGATTGGTTTAGGCTAGTGGGTCATTGTTTTGTAACTGGTCGGCGCAACATCGTGGGCCGAAGGGCCTGTTCTGCGCTGTAATGTTCTATGTTCTATGTTCTATAGTGGGCAGTGAAGAAAGTTATCTCCAATTGCAGCAGGATCTTAATCAATTGGGCCAGTGGGCTGACAAAAGGCAGATGCAGTTTAATTTAGACAAATGCGAGGTGACGCATTTTGGTCGATTGAACCAGGGCAGGACTTACTCAGTTAATGGTAGGGTATTGGGGAGAGTTACAGAACAAAGAGATCTAGGGGTACAGGTTCATAACTCCTTGAAAGTGGAGTCACAGGTGGACAGAGTGGTGAAGAAGGCATTCAGCATGCTTGGTTTCATCGGTCAGAACATTGAATACAGGAGTTTGGGACGTCTTGTTGAAGTTGTACAAGACATTGGTGAGGCCACACTTGGAATACTGTGTACAGTTCTGGTCACCCTATTATAGAAAGGATATTATTAAACTAGAAAGAGTGCAGAAGAGATTTACTAGGATGCTACCGGGACTTGATGGATTGAGTTATAAGGAGAGGCTGGTTAGACCGAGACTTTTCCCTCTGGAGTGTAGGAGGCTGAGGGGTGATCTTATAGAGGTCTATAAAATAATGAGGGGCACAGATCAGCTAGATAGTCAATATCTTTTCCCAAAGGTAGGGGAGTCTAAAACTAGAGGGCATAGGTTTAAGGTGAGGGGGAGAGATACAATAGGGTCCAGAGGGGCAATTTTTTCGCACAGAGGATGGTGAGTGTCTGGAACAAACTGCCAGAGGCAGTAGTGGAGACGGGTACAATTTTGTCCTTTAAAAGGTATCTAGACAGTTACATGGGTACGATGGGTATAGAGGGATACGGGGCAAATGAGGGCAATTGGGACTAGCTTGGGGGTTTAAAAAAAGGGCAACATGGACAAGTTGGGCCGAAGGGCCTGTTTCCATTCTGTAAATCTCTGAGTCTACGACTCCTCAAAGAATGTCAATAGATTTCTCTTTCACAAAACCACATTGACTCTGCCTGATTATCCTGAGTTGATCTAATTCATCTTTAATAACAGCTTCTAACATTTCCCCTGGGAAAGATGTTAGGTGAACCGGCCTGTAGCTTCCTGCTTTCCATCTCCTTTCCTTTTTGAATAAAGGAGTTACACTTTCCAATCTAATGGAACCTTCCCTGAATCCAGGGAGCTTTGGAGAATTAAATTCACCGTATCAACTCTCTCATTAGACACTTCATTTAAAACCCCTAGAATGAAGTCCACCTGGGACTGGGGATTTGTCAGTCGCAGCTCCGGCAATTTCCTTTGCATTGCGATTAGGGTTAGCTTTAAGGTGAGGGTGGTTGTAACTCCATTCCATTTCCTGACTTACAGCCACTCCTGGGATATACAGAACATAGAACATAGAACATTACAGCACAAACAGGCCCTTTGGCCCTCGAGTTGCGCCGATCGCATCAACCCCACCAATCTATAGACCTATCTATAACCCCCAATCCCATTAAACCCCATATACTCATCCAGAAGTCTTTTAAAAGACCCCAGCGAGTTCGCCTCCACCACCGATGACGGCAGCCGATTCCATTCACTCACCACCCTTTGAGTGAAAAACTTATCCCTAACATCTCCTCTGTACCTGCTCCCCAGCACCTTAAACCTGTGTCCTCTCGTAGCGACCATTTCAACCCGGGGAAATAGCCTCTGAGAGTCCACCCTATCTATTCCTCTCAACATTTTATAAACTTCTATCAGGTCGCCTCTCAACCTTCGCCTCTCTAGGGAAAAGAGTCCCAGCTCCCTCAACCTATCTTCATAAGGCATGCCTCCCAGTCCAGGCAACATCCTTGTAAATCTCCTCTGCACCCTTTCAATAGCTTCTACGTCTTTCCTATAGTGAGGCGATATTTATCTCCTCTATTGCGAACACCAATGCAAAATAATTGTTCAATTCATCCGTCATTTCCTTATTTTCCATCATTAATTCTCCAGACTCACTTTCTATAGAACCAATCTATGTACACATACACCTAGATCCCTCTGCTCATCCACACTATTCAAAGTCCTCCCGTTAGCCCTATACTCGACACATCTGTTGCTCCTACCGAAGTGAATTACCTCACACTTCTACGCATTAAATTCCATGCGTCACCTCTCGGCCCAGCTCTGCAACCTATCTAAGTCTCCCTGCAGACTATGACACCCTTCCTCACAATCTACCACACCTCCGACTTTGGTGTCATCAGCAAATTTACTAATCCACCCAACTATACCCTCATCCAGATCATTAATAAAAATTACAAACAGCAGTGGCCCCAAAACAGATCCCTGAGGCACACCACTCGTAACCGAACTCCATGATGAATATTTTCCATCAACCACCACCCTCTGCCTCCTATCTGCTAGCCAATTCCTGATCCAATTACCTAGATCACCCCCAATCCCATACATCTGCATTTTCTGCAGAAGCCTACCATGGTGAACCTTATCAAACGCCTTGCTAAAATCCATATACACCACATCAACTGCCTTACCCCCATCCACCTCTTTGGTCACCTTATCAAAAAACTCAATAAGGTTAGTAAGGCACGACCTACCCGCTACAAAACCATGCTGACTATCTCTAATCAATTCATTACACTCCAAATAACTATAAATCCTATCCCTAATAATTTTTTCTAAAACCTTGCCCACAACAGAAGTAAGACTCACCGGTCTATAATTCCCGGCAAAGTCTCTGTTCCCCTTCTTAAACAATGAGACAACATTCGCTATCCTCCAATCCTCCGGGACTACACCAGAGACCAATGATGACCTGAAGATCAGAGCCAGAGGCTCTGCAATCACCTCTCTAGCCTCCCAGAGAATCCTAGGGTAGATCCCATCCGGACCAGGGGACTTATCTATTTTCAACCCCTCAAGAATATCCAGCACATCCCCTTATCAACCGTAATACTGTCTATTTTACACCCCTGCAACCCAGTGTCCTCCTCAGTTATATTCATGTCCCCCTGTGTGAACACCGAAGAGAAATATTGGTTCAATGCCTCTCCAATCTCCTCCGGTTCCATACACAACTTCCCTCTGCTGTCTGTAACTGACCCTAATCTTGCCCTAACCAACCTTCTGTTCTTGACATACCTATAGAACGCCTTAGGATTCTCCTTAATCCTATCATAATCTTATCTAAAGTCTTCTCATGTCCTCTTTTAGCCCTTCTTAACTCACTCTTCAACTCCCTCCTAGCCAATCTAAAGCTTTCTAATGCACTACCTGAGCCCTCAAGCCTCATCCGAACATAAGCCTCCTTTTTCCTTTTAACCAACGAATCAACTTTTTTGGTGCACCACGGTTCCCTGGGCCTACCAAATCCTCCTTGCCTGACAGGGACATACCTATCGCAGACCCGCAGTAGCTGTTCCTTGAAAAAATTCCACATTTCGGACGTTCCCAGTCCCTGTAATCTCCTAGTCCAACCAATGCTTCCTAATTCTCTCCTAATGGCCTCATAATTACCCTTCCCCCAGCTGAAACTACTGACCCGAGGTTCATGCCTATCCCTTTCCATCACTAAGGTGAACGTAACCAAATTGTGGTCACTATCACCAAAGTGCACACCAACTTCCAAGTCTAGCACCTGGTCAGGCTCATTTCCCAGCACCAAATCCAATTTTAGTCATTCTTTGCTTTTTTTTTAAGATTCTCTGCTGTCTTCTGACCTCCCACCCGTCTTTACACGATTATATGCATTTTCTTTGTTTCATATCATCTTTAACTTTTTGGTGGGACTTCCCCTTGGAATTTTTCTTTCTCATTGGAATGTGTCCATTCTGAAATACCCCCTTAAATATTTGTCACTGTATCTCTAGTGACTGATTCCTTAACCTCATTTACCTAACTCTGCTTTCAGGGCCTCATAATTGCCCTTATTTAAGATTAAAACACTAATCTTAGACCCACTTTTCTCTCCCCCAAACTGGATGTAAAATTCAATTATATTATGATCGCTGCTACCTAGAGGCACCTTCATATTAACCCTAGCTCTTTACACAATACCAGGTCTAGTTATAGCCTGCTGTCTGATTGGTCTATCCTGAAAATATCTGATGAATTCCTCATCATTTCCAGTCGAGAGTCAGATTAACCCTCCCCCCAGCCCCCATCCCCCCCACCATGATTCTTGCTGTACCTTTCTCACAACTTCCTGTTATTTCTTCCTTTATTTCCTGTTCCACCACAGAATCACCAAATCCCTCCAGTGCAGAAGGTCATTCGGCCCATCGAGTTTGCTCCAGCTCTCCCAAAGAAAGTGAGGCCCACACCTCACTCTATCCACGAGACCCCTTGCATTTACCCTGCTAACCCCCCTAATTTACACATCTTGGGACACTCGGGGGCAAGTTAGCTTGGCCAATCCACCTAACTTACACAACCATGTACCTACTGTGAGGGGACCTGCACACAAGCGACTGCCTTTACTATTTCTCATCTGTAACCAAACCATTTCCACATCCTGACTTCCTGAAGTGAGCACATCCTCCTCGACTCTACTAAAGTCAGTGACCTTTTCCTCATTCCTGTCCTTCCTGCAAGATTCAAGTACAAATCCATACCGTCCTGAAGCTATCAGATTGTTCTTATTTATTTGTGCTCTCAGTTCATCTGTTTTGTTTTGAATATTACGCGCATTCAGATTCAGAATCTTTAATTCTTTCTATTATTTTTGTGGTGTCGAGCCTTACCGTTGATTTAATCTTAGATTTGTGCTCTCTGTCCCTCCCTATCGCAGTCAAAGAATCATAAAATCTACAGCACAAAGACAGATGCTTTGGCCCAAACTGGTCCATGCCAACCAAAAACCCCATCGAAGCTAACCCCATTTTCCTGCATTTAGCCCATATCCCTGTAAACCTTTCCTATCCCTGTATCTGCCCAAATACCTTCTAAATTCTGTCAATGTCCCTGCCTCAACCACTTTCTCCAGCAGCTCATTCCACACACGGACCACCCTCTGTGTAAAAAATGTTGCTCCTCGATTCCCATTAATTCTTTCCCCTCTTAACTTAAACCTTGACTCTCTAGTTCTCAATTCTAGCTTACAGTCAAAGAACAAGAACAAAGAACAGGCCCTCATAAACCTCTCCCTAACCAACTCAAACCTCTCCCTAACCAACTCAAACCTCTCCCTAACCAACTCAAACCTCTCCTTTAGTTTCCTCTGAACCTATTGGCTTTAGTCTGGTTCTTACTTGAATAATTAGAACTTGGAACATAGAAAAATTACAGCACAAACAGGCCCTTCGGCCCACAAGTTGCGCTGATCATATCTCTACCTACTAGGCTTACCTATAACCCTCAATCCTATTAAGTCCCATGTACTCATCCAGAAGTCTCTTAAAATCTCCTGACGTACACGGAATTGTTTTATACATTCTCTAGGTCCCATTTTATCCAAGATTTTGATTTATTTTGGCAAAGTGTATTGGGGAATAAATATTTGCCCAGACACCTGAAATAACCTCCCAGCTCTGAATTAGTATTGGGGGAACTTTTATATCCATTCTACAAGGCAGATGGAGCCTTGGGTTAATGTCTCTTCTGAGGGATGGCATCTCTGACAGTGCAGCACTCCCTCAGAACTGCATTGGCCTTGATTTTTGTGTTCATGCCCTGGCGTGAGACTTGTGATGATACTGTGCCTTTAAGAAATGTATTTTAATTATGTTTCTCTGCAGGATATTTCTGCGTTCCTCAGTAATTTGTCAGCACCATGTTGTCTGTAGCTGGTGTCCTGTATTGTTACTGAGGCAGTATAATTGACATCATGCTGATTTTAACCTGAACTAATGCAGTGGCTTTAATAGTCCCTTAGGATTGCAGAATGTAGCTTGGTTGGGGGTGACTGACATGTGGCTGGAGACAGCTATGCTCCACAGAAAAGTCCAGTTTTTAGTTTCGCTTCTCAGTAGTAGGTTGCATGGCGAGAAGTTTTTCCCTCTCTCCGGAGCTGGAGTTTCTGCTCTCTGTGTTACTGTTCCTGGGAGTTGCGCCAGGTTAAAGTGAACTCTCTGAAGTTTGGCTGTTTTGGGGATATCCTTCCCTGGCCTGACTAGAGGTGTTACAAAGCTGAAGATTCAGCACCATGTGGGCAGGTTTGCTTTTCGTGCTAAGTCTGAAGATGGGTGTGTATCTTTGGGATGGTGTTTAACCTGGAACAACAGAGATAGCTAGCTGTTAGGAGTTACACTGTGTCACGTTTAAGCATTTTAATTGGTAAAAGCTATGTTAATTCTTTCTGTTTTATTCTAACTGTGTTCTTAAATAAAGTTTGTTTTGATAATTGGGTCACTGGAATTATACCTGGAGTGAAACACTTTATGCTCACCCTAATCAGATGTAAAAGTTAGGGTTTGGGCTAACTTCACAAAACACCTTGGAGTTTCTGGCCTGGATGTGAACAGAGCTGAGCCTGGAACCTTGCGATGTGTTACTAACTGCAGGAAGACTGGAGAAAGGGAAGTTTCACCCAGACAAAAACACTTTGCACAAAGCGTACAACACTGAGAGGTGAGAGGTATCGTACCCAGGAGTGGCGCCTTCCTCCAGTACCCGTTCCGTACCTCGATGTAATCGTACCAGCACAGGCTGCTCTTGTACAGGTCCATGGTGGTAAAGTTTAAAATGATCTGCAAAACACACAGCAGTTTGTTCAAACCTTTCGAAACATCTCCATCGCTTCCAAACTGATCACTAACTGAGCTTCTCCAAGTAGCCCTTTGCGGGGCTTGGTGTCAAACCTTTGTTTGATTATTCTGCTGCGACGAGCCACTGGGATCTTACTGTGCCAGTCCCTTACAGCCAATGGATGGAGTTCCAGTGTGTGCAGAGTTCAGGCACTGTGACCCCGGGTGATTCGGTCAGTAACTGCAGCACAATAGTGAGCCAGTGCGTTTTATAAATAATCATTTACGGGACGCGGGTGTGTCGCTGCCTGGGCCAGTATTTATTGCCCATCCCTAGTTGCCCCTTGAGAAGGTTGTGGTGAGCTGCCTTCTTGGATCGCTGCAGCCCCCGAGAGGTATGTACACCCACAGTGCTGTTAGGGAGGCAGTCCCAGGACACTGACCCAGTGACAGTGAAGGAACAGCGGGCGATGTATTTCCAAGACAAGATGGTGAGTGAGTTGCGCCTATGTGTGGAGCGGGGCTGAATGTGGGGGACAGCATTGATTCATTGACCCAGATTAAAAAATTACAGAACCGCCTGCAATATTTTGGAGTTTGGATTGGGTGGCACGGTGGTACAGTGGGTTAGCACTGCCGTCTCAGAGCGCCAGGGTCCTGGGTTCGATTCCTGGCTTGGGTCACTGTCTGTGTGGAGTTTGCACATTCTCCTCGTGTCTGCGTGGGTTTCCTCCGGGTGCTCCGGTTTCCTCCCACACTCCAACGATGTGCGGTTAGGTGGCCTGGCCGTGTTAAATTGCCCCTTAGTGTCGGGAGATTAGCAGGGTTACATAGGTTATAGGGATAGGGTCTGGGTGGGATTGTGGTTGGTGCACATGGGCCGAGTGGCCTTCTCCTACACTGTAGGGATTCTATCAGTTCCTAAATCCTGCCCGGAATATGGTACTTCCCAGCTTTACAGGGATGAGATGGGAGTTGAACACAAGGAGCTCTGGTTTCCTCCCTCATCCCAAAAAACATGCTCTTAGGCTGATTGGTGTTACAAATTGTCCCTAAATTAGTCTTTCCTCAATCTTCCCCAATAGGTGCAGACAAAGGGTCAATGGGTAGAAGACACT
This sequence comes from Prionace glauca, assembly GCA_037974335.1. Classification (NCBI taxonomy): domain Eukaryota; kingdom Metazoa; phylum Chordata; class Chondrichthyes; order Carcharhiniformes; family Carcharhinidae; genus Prionace; species Prionace glauca. Next base: position 2,045,391 of record CM075752.1, on the reverse strand, counting down.
CACAAGGGTGGTGTGGGCTCGTTGGGCCGAAGGGCCTGTTTCCCAGGCTGTGTTGTTCTTTACACTGGAGTTGGACTCTGGTTATCCAGGAGTGAGGAACACAATGTGTGAGGTAGAGCTTCTCAGAGACATTCTCAACTTGGCCTATTTCTTTGGTCAGTCAGGGGACCCCCTTTTGGAGAAGCGTGCACCCTGAGAAATTGCCCTAAACATTGAAGTCACTGCCCCCAGAAACACACTGAACAGATTCCGACTGTCTTCCCCACCTTCAGTAGGAGCAACAGATGTGTCGAGTATAGGGCTAACGGAGGACTTTGAATAGTGTGGAGGAGCAGAGGGATCTAGGTGTATGTGTACATAGATCCCTGAAAGTTGGGAATCAAGTAGATAAGGTTGTTAGGAAGGCATACGGAGTCTTGGCGTTTATTGGTAGGGGGATTGAATTTAGGAGTCGCAGCGTCATGATGCAACTGTACACATCTCTGGTGCGGCCACACTTGGAGTTTTGTGTGCAGTTCTGGTTCCCACATTGCAGGAAGGATGTGGAGGCTTTGGAGAGGGTGCAGAGGAGGTTTACTAGGATGTTGCCTGGTATGGTGGGGATGTCCCATGAGGAGAGACTGAGAGATTTGGGGTTGTTTTCGTTGGAAAGAAGGCGGCTAAGAGGGGACCTCATTGAAACATATAAGATGATTAGAGGTTTAGACAGGGTAGATAGTGATAGCCTTTTCCTAGGATGGAGAAAGCTAGCACGAGGGAGCATGGCTTTAAATTAAGGGGGGTAGTAATAGGACTGATGTCAGGGGTAGGTTCTTTACCCAGAGGGTGATGAGGGACTGAATGCCCTGCCTGCTGCAGTTGTAAATACTCCTAGTTTGGGGGCGTTTAAGAGATCTGTAGATAGGTTTATGGACAAAAGGGATTGGTTTTAGGTTAGTGGGTCATTGTGTTTGTAACTGGTCGGCGCAAACATCGTGGGCCGAAGGGCCTGTTCTGCGCTGTAATGTTCTATGTTCTATGTTCCTTTCACCGGCAGGGCGGTGAGTTCCTGCTCCTATGGACAATCAGGCCTCAGGGACAAACCCATCTCAATCTGATGGGGAAGCAGTGTCAAAGGCAGCGAAGCTAAGCTGTGAGTTAGTAACAGGCAAGTTTACAATCCAGCAAGAACTCCACCCTCTGTTCATCCACCCTCATACCACCACCCCCCCCCCCCCCCCCCCACCCACCAAGTGGCTGTGACAATAACCTCACTTGCTCCCCTCTGGATCCTTCCAGGGATCTTCAGGAACCTGTCTGGTATTTCCTGGTCTGCTGTGTTAAGGTTGTAGTTTGTACCCTTGTTTGCTCATGTGTGGATCATATTAATATCTCGATGGATTTGGTGTCACAGATTCCGAGGGCAACAGCCCATTCCCAGGCCACTGGTCACACCCATGCTGTCAACCTGTGACATCTCTGATGTGGAGACGCCAGCATTGGACTGGGGTGGGCTCAGTGAGACGTCTCACAACACCAGGGACCCGGGTTCGATTCCCGGTTCGGGTCACTTCTTGTGCAAACGTTTGCACATTCTCCCCGTGTCTGCTCCGTTTTTCTCCCACAGTCATAAAGGAAAGATGTGCTGGTGGATTGGCCGTGCTAAATCGCCCTTAGTGCCCCAGGATGTGTAGGTTAGAGGGATGAGTGGGAAGTGTGTGAGGTTATGGGGATTGTTTTGGAGGGTGGGGCCCTCGTTAAGGTACTCTGTCAGAGAGTCAGTACAGACTTGATGGGCAGAATGGCCTCCTTCTGCACTGTAGGGATTGTACGAACCTTTCCCCAGTTCCTGCAGTCCCACAGCCTCTTCCTGGTATTGGTGGAATTTCACCCACACACACACACCGGACACAGCGGGGACATTCACTCCAACCAATCCCGTGGGATGGTCTCACCTTCTCTCCCGGAGTCACAGATATTCTCCAAATACAGTGACTGAAAGTGGGATATCCATTCGGAAAGCCCGGGTTGAGAAATTCCCCACAGAATCCTGCAGACTCTCACCGCAGACTGCAACACAAAATAACCGGAATCTGAGAGGGAGCCGGAATATCGTCCAGAGCGAGAGAGGAGAAAGAGGATACAGAGAGCGAGCAGGGGGTGAGAGGGAGGAGAGTGATGGGGGGGAGTTAGAGGGAGAGGGTGATGGGGGGTTAGAGGGACAGGGTGATGGGGGGTGAGAGGGGGGGGTGTAGATGGGGGGTTAGAGGGGGAGGGTGAGGGGGGTTAGAGGGTGGTTGGAGGGGAGGGGGGTGGGGGGGTTAGAGGGAGAGGTTGATGGGGGGTGAGAGGGGGAGGGTGAGGGGGAGGTGAGAGGGAGAGGGTGAGGGGGGGTGAGGGGGAGGGTGAGAGGGGGAGGGGATTGGAGGGGGAGGGGGGTTGGAGGGGGAGGGGGTTGGAGGGGGAGGGGGTTTGAAGGGGGGGAGGGGGAGTGACGGAGTTAGGGGGAGAATCAGAGAGTCACACAGTGCACAAACGGCCCTTCGGCCATCAAGTCTGCAATGACGGTAACTCAATTCACACTAATCCCATTCTCCCGCACTTGTCCCAAATCCCTGACCGTTTTGATATTTCAGGTGCTCATTAAAATATCTGTTAAAGGTACGAAGGTTTCCAGCTTCTGCTACCTTCCCCAGGCACAGCATTCCAGATTCTCAACACCCTCAGTGAATGGTTTTCCCAAATCCCCTGCTCCCTCAGCACTGACCCTCTGACAGGGCGGCGCTCCCTCAGTACTGACCCTCTGACAGTGCGGCACTACCTCAGCACTGACCCTCTGACAGTGCGGCACTCCCTCAGTACTGACCCTCTGACAGTGCGGCGCTCCCTCAGCACTGACCCTCTGACAGGGCGGCGCTCCCTCAGCACTGACCCCTCTGACAGTGCGGCACTCCCTCAGCACTGACCCTCTGACAGTGCGGCACTCCCTCAGCACTGACCCTCTGACAGTGCGGCACTCCCTCAGCACTGACCCTCTGACAGTGCGGCACTCCCTCAGAACTGACCCTCTGACAGTGCGGCACTCCCTCAGCACTGACCCTCTGACAGTGAGGGCACTCCCTCAGCACTGACCCTCTGACAGTGCGGCACTCCCTCAGCACTGAGCCTCTGACAGTGCGGCACTTCCCTCAGCACTGACCCTCTGACAGTGCGGCACTCCCTCAGCACTGACCCTCTGACAGTGCGGCACTCCCTCAGCACTGACCCTCTGACAGTGCGGCGCTCCCTCAGCACTGACCCCTCTGACAGTGCGGCACCCCCCTCAGCGCTGACCCTCTGACAGTGCGGCACTCCCTCAGCACTGACCCTCTGACAGTGCGGCACTCCCCTCAGCACTGACCCTCTGACAGTGCGGCACCTCCCTCAGCACTGACCCTCTGACAGTGCGGCACTCCCTCAGCACTGACCCTCTGACAGTGCGGCACTCCCTCAGCACTGACCCTCTGACAGTGCGGCACTCCCTCAGTGCCACGCTATATTCAGCTTTTGCAGTTGGGTTTTCGGAGTGGGACGTGTATAACCTCCAGCTCCGAGGTGGGAGGGCTGGGCCGTGAGCCACAGGTCTGTGTGTAAAGATAGGAAAATTCAGACAGGAGAGTGTGGAGAGACCGAGCTCCTTGTTCTCCCAGAGTGAGTGGAAGATCAAACAAAGTGCTGAGACTGTTAAATACACTCTGCTTCCCACTGACGGAGGGAGCTAATCAAGCAGTTTCTCATGCCAGCTCGTACTCTAATACAGCAGCAACGCGCATCTGGAATACTCGAGTCAAAACTGCCTCTTAAAAACCCCTCAGCAATATAACACACTGCAGGAAGGCTGCACATTTACACTCCGGGAGCAGCTGAGTGAAGCAGGAACCAGCCTCTCCCCAGGGTCCTGCCCTGCTGGTTATTTCACACTGGGAGCCACCCTCCTGATCTGCGCTTGTTCACCTTCTGGCTGCTGCTTTGAATCTCACCCAGCGATGCCTCAGGAAGTGAAACTCACAGCAAACACCTGTCAATATCACTCACAGCTGGAGGGGGATGCAGGGCTTCCCTTTGATCAAATCTTTTACAAGAAGATCAGTGGAAGGCTACAACAATTAAGGCCGGTTTAATGAATTGTTCAAAGAATATTTGTGTCGGGTTCCTGCCAGGTGATTGCTTTCTGCTTCAGAAACTGTTCCAGCCCCGAACAGCAGTAACACATGTCTGACACTGCCTGTAGCTAGGCCAGAACGTCACACACCCTGTCTGCCGTACTCTCGAATCCCATGTCGATTACAGCCAGGCTAACTCCCCCAGTCTGAACCCAAAAGCTCTTTGGGGACACAACATTCCAGGATTTGGGAAAAATTAGTGGATCCTCCTCGTTACCTCCCATGTATACCACACACACACACGCACTCACAAACTCACTCAGACACACACACACACAACAAACTGATACACACACACACACACACAGAAACTCACACACACACACACACACTCACTCTCTCACTCACACAAACTCACACACACACACCGCACTCACAAACTCACTCAGACATACACACACACACACAGCACACAAACTGATACACACACACACACACACACACAGAAACTCACACACACACACTCACACACTCACTCTCTCACTCACACAAACTCACACACACACACACACACACTCTCACACACACACACACTCTCACACACACATATTTACAAACACACTCACACACTCAACATGTGCGGACAAACTCATACACTTCCACACACTTATTCACGCAAACACACACGTACTCACACTCACTCTAGCAGCGGCACACAAACACACCCACACTCGTAACAGCTGGAGATCACAGAGCATCTGTTTAGAAAACTCCCCAAACCGCAGAGGCAACAGCACCCAGAAACCACTCCCCCACCCCCACAGCTCACCCTGGGACACTGCTCCCAAACTGGAAACACCACCCCCCTCTGTCTCAGGAAGCATTGCTTCCACTTCCCTCAGCATAAAAACCCACCCTGAAGCCTCTGGATTGTGTTCCTCTTGATATAAAAGCCAGCTGCCCATCAGCCTTTACATTCTCACACCCCGAGTCTCCCCTGTCACTGACCCTTTATAAAGTATCCTGTTCTTTCCTTTCATTATATCCAAAGTGGATGATCTCACATCTGCTGATGTTAAAATCCATTTGCCACAGTTTTGCTATGAATCTGGTAATATCTCTTGAGAATTCTATGCTTGTTCCCAATGTCATGTTTCAGTGTGTGATCAGCAAATTCATAAATGTAGTTTTCTGGTCTATGGTCTGGGTCAGTTTTGGGCCTCACACCTCAGGAAGGATGTGAAGACCTTGGAGTAGGTCCACATGAATGATCCCAGGAATGATGGGTTTGTCATATGAGGAGCGCTTGAGGAGTTTGGGTCTGTACTCGATGGAGTTTGGAAGGATGAGGGGGGGGGGGGTTGGCATCTGATTGAAACTTACAGCATTCTCAGGGGCCTCTGAGTGGGTTTCCCTCCGGGTGCTCCGGTTCCCTCCACATTCTGAAAGACGTGCTGGTTAGGTACCTGAACAGGCATCAGAGTGTGTAACTTCATTGCAGTGTTAATGTAAGCCTTATATAAGCCTTAATAAATCTGTTGCACATTCTCCTCGTGTCAGCGTGGGTTTCCTCCGGGTACTCCGGTTTCTCCCATAGTCCAAAGATGTGCGGGTTAGGCTAAGAAATTGCCCCTTAGTGTCCAGGGATGTGTAGGTTAGAGGGATTAATGGGTATAATATGTAGGGATATGGGGGTAGGGCCTGGGTGGGATTGTGTTTGGTGCAGACTCGATGGGCCGAAGGGCCTCTTTCTGCACTGTAGGGTTTCTATGATTCTAAATAGTCTCGTAAAAGAAATTTAGAGCATTTTTATGAATTTTTATAACTACTCATAGTTATGGGTAGAGATTGAATAGACTGGGTCTGTACTCGTTGGAGTTTAGAAGGCTGAGGGGGGATCTTATAGAGACGTATAAGATAATGAAGGGGATGGATAGGGTAGAGGTAGAGAGATTCTTCCCGCTTAGAAAGGATAGCAGGACTAGAGGGCACAGCCTTAAGATAAGGGGGGGGGCGCAGTTTAGATCGGAGTTGAGGAGGAACTTCTTCACTCAAAGGGTGGTGAATCTCTGGAATTCTCTGCCCGTTGAAGTGGTGGAGGCTGCCTTGCTGAGTATATTTAAGTCATGGGTAGATAGGTTCTGATAGACAGGGGAATTAAGGGTTATGGAGAGAAAGTGGGAAAGTGGAACTGATCCACTTCAGATCAGCCATGATCTTATTGAATGGCGGGGCAGGCTCGAAGGGCCAGATGGCCTACTCCTGCTCCTGTTTCTTATGTTCTTATGAATCAAATTTGGTTTGCTTGCTCATAGTCTCTGGGACACATTGTTATTGAAACCTACCAGAGTCACACTTGGAAATTTTGTCCGCTTTCTGACGTTAACTAATCACAAGGAATATAAAATTCAAACCCCCACACCCCCACCCACAGCGTTAAACCCCCCTCTGCCTTTACTTGTCTCCCCACTCTTCCCAGTCCGAAGGTTGAACCCACAAAAATAAATCCAGGCTGACCACTCCAGTGCGGTGCTGAGGGAGTGCTGCACTGCCGGAGGTGCTGTCTTTCAGATGTGTTGCTTTGGTGGGTATTTCGGATCTCGTGGAGCTGATCTGAAGCAGGGAGTTCTCCCTCGCGTCCTGGCCAATATTTATCCCTCAACAAACATCACAAAAAACAGGTCACTTGGCTCATTATCAAAGCGCTGTTTATGGGATCTTGCTGTGCACACTCACTCTGACTCTGGCCTTTGTTTCACCACAGAAAATAAATCTTCAGCTGCCTGGACCTGTAAACTCCACAATTCGATCAGTAAACCTTCCCTCTCTCATACAGTCCCACAGCACAGAAAAGGCCCTTCAGCCCATCGACTCTGCACCAACTATATCTACTGCTAAAGTCTCACTAATCCCATTTTCCTGCACTGGTCCCATATCCCGGGATACAGAGCCTATATCCCAACACCAGGAACAGGGGATTCGGAGCCTGTATCCCGATACCTTTCACACAGTCAGAATCGCACAGCCCATCGAGTCTACACCACAATACCACTGATGCTGCGCTCACCCCATTTTCCATATCTCTTTAACATAGAACATAACACACAGTGAGCACGTGACGGCCCACGATGTTGCGCCGACCAGTTACAAAACAATGACCCACTAGCCTAAACCAATCCCTTTTCATCCATAAACCTATCCACAGATCTCTTAAACGCCCCCAAACTAGGTGCATTTACAACTGCAGCTGGCAGGGCATTCAGTCCCTCACCACCCTCTGGGTAAAGAACCTACCCCTGACATCTGTCCTATAACTACCCCCCCTTAATTTAAAATCGTGCCCCCTCGTGCTAGCTTTCTCCATCCTAGGAAAAAGGCTATCACTATCTACCCTGTCTAAACCTCTAATCATCTTATATGTTTCAATAAGGTCCCCTCTTAGCCTCCTTCTTTCCAGCGAAAACAACCCCAAATCTCTCAGTCTAATAAGATAATCTAATAATCACTAATAAGAGGTTACTGAGATCGAAGAGATGTTAAAAATCAATAGAAAGGTAAAGTATTTTTAACAAACAGCAGCAAAGAACAATGAGGGGGGGAATCCCTCAGACAGACACTGTAGCTGACAACTGAACACTGGTGATGGTATTTGATGAATACTTGACATGTCCGTACTCCCGGAATATTGGCCCTGCTCTCTGCCCACTCTCAGTGGAGCTCCTACCTCTGTTGAAAGGTGGGATCAGACCCTGTTAATGTTCTGGGTGAGGTCAGGCTGGTTTGCGAGTCCTCAGTCTCACTGTCGCTCGGTTCATGGGTCTGCCTGTCTAACCAGGCATCCAATCACAGCAAATTTATATAAAATTAGCACGAAATACCATCAGGAGAACACCTCTCACCAGCTCATTATACACAGCTCTTCATTTCCCTCACACTGAAATCAACTGATTCCTCATCACCTGCTTACACACTCACACCCATTTTACACACTCACACCCATTTTACACACTCACACCCATTTTACACACTCACACCCATTTTACACACTCTCACCCACTTTACACACTCACACCCACTTTACACACTCACACCCATTTTACACACTCACACCCACTTTACACACGCACACCCATTTTACACACTCACACCCATTTTACACACTCATACCCATTTTACACACTCACACCCACTTTACACACTCACACCCATTTATACACTCACGCCCATTTACACCCTCACACCCTTTTACACACTCACACCTGTTTTACACACTCACATTGTTTATACACTCACGCCCGTTTACACCCTCACACCCTTTTACACACTCACATCTGTTTTACACACTCACACCCTTTTACACATTCACATCAATTTTACACACTCATGCTTGCTTTACACACACATGCTGACACCCTCACGCCTGTTTTACACACTCACATCCATTTATACACACACCCATTTACACACACGCCTGTTTACACACACACTTGTATTACACACTCACGCCCGTTACACACTCGCACCCATTTAGGCACACGCCGTTTACACACTCACTCTCATGCCCATTTACACACACACACACAAATTTTACACACTCACACCCACTTCCACATTCACACCCATTTCGACACACTTGCATCCATTTTACACACTCGTGTCTATTTTAGATTGCCTCAGTCACATTAATCCAGCTGTGTTTGATCCATTTGTAGGGTTAATGTTTGGATGTGAGCTAATCCTGTCTGTAGGCACACAGCCCAGACTCACATTGAACAGACACTAAGATTTATGGATGATATTTTTGTCTAATTAAATCTCAAAAGGTTTCGGAGAAGCAAAGGCAGAGTCTTAGCCGGTTACCTGGACATCGATACAGTTTCTTGGCTTGGGTGATGTCTCCTTGGCTCAGTTTTATTCTCTGACCAATGGAAGGTCTGACTCCATTCTCGTCCCTCTGAGGAAGAATGGTGTCCAAGAAAATACCCCTTTGGATTGAAGAGAGAGAGCGACAGCCCATGAATATGACCAAATCAGCAACAGAGGGCTCACTGCAAACACGTTTCAACCAGTCAAACAGGAATTTAGTTGTCAAATAAAAAAGTAACTGCAGCAGATAGAGGGATGGTAATGATAGTATTGATCGGCAGGCTGAATTACTCACTATCAGGTGGAACCAAACTGATACGGGGCGGCACACTGGCACAGTGGGTTGGCACTGCTGCTTCACAACGCCAGGGACCCCAGGTTCAATTCCCAGCTCGAGTCACTGTCCGTGTGGAGTTTGCACATTCTCCCCATGTCTGCGTGGGTTTCCTCCGGGTGCCCCAGTTTTCTCCCACAGTCTCTATGGGTTAGGTTGATTGGCCATGTTACACTTGCCCCTTAGCCTCAGGGAGACTAGCAGGGTAAATACAGGGGATTACAGAGATATTGCAATCTCATGATTGTCAATGGTGCAGACTCGATGGGCTGAATGGTCCCCTTCTACACTGTCTATCTTCCATGATTCAATGCAACACGGCACTCAACTTCCAATCTCCGGCAAATTTTGCATTCCTTGGAAATGTTATTCGGAAGAGTGACCATATTAAAAGGTGTGGGGGGAGTGACCATTGTAAGGGTGTGGGAGGAGTGACCATTGAAAGGGGTGTGGAAGGAGTGACCATTGTAAGGGGTGTGGGAGGAGTGGTCAGTGTAAGGGGTGTGGGAGGAGTGGTCAGTGTAAGGGGTGTGGGAGGAGTGGTCAGTGTAAGGGGTGTGGGGGGGAGTGACCATTGTAAGGGGTGTGGGGGGGAGTGACCATTGTAAGGGGTGTGGGAGGAGGTGGTCAGTGTAAGGGGTGTGGGAGGAGTGGTCAGTGTAAGGGGTGTGGGGGGAGTGACCATTGAAAGGGGTATGGAAAGAGTGACCATTGTAAGGGGTGTGGGGGAGTGACCATTGTAAGGGGTGTGGGGGGAGTGACCATTGTAAGGGGTGTGGGGGGAGTGACCATTGTAAGGGGTGTGGGGGGAGTGGTCAGTGTAAGGGGTGTGGGAGGAGTGGTCAGTGTAAGGGGTGTGGGAGGAGTGGTCAGTGTAAGGGGTGTGGAGGGAGTGACCATTGTAAGGGGTGTGGGAGGAGTGGTCAGTGTAAGGGGTGTGGGGCAGTGGTCAGTGTAAGGGGTGTGGGAGGAGTGACCATTGTAAGGAGTGTGGGGGGAGTGACCATTGTAAGGGGTGTGGGAGGAGTGGTCAGTCTAAGGGGTGTGGGAGGAGTGGTCAGTGTAAGGGGTGTGGGAGGAGTGGTCAGTGTAAGGGGTGTGGGAGGAGTGGTCAGTGTAAGGCGTGTGGGAGGAGTGGTCAGTGTAAGGGGTGTGGGAGGAGTGTCAGTGTAAGGGGTGTGGGAGGAGTGGTCAGTGTAAGGGGTGTGGGAGGAGTGGTCAGTGTAAGGGGTGTGGGAGGAGTGGTCAGTGTAAGGGGTGTGGGAGGAGTGGTCAGTGTAAGGGGTGTGGGAGGAGTGGTCAGTGTAAGGGGTGTGGGGAGAGTGACCATTGTAAGGGGTGTGGGGGGAGTGACCATTGTAAGGGGTGTGGGGGGACTGACCATTGTAAGGGGTGTGGGGGGAGTGACCATTGAAAGGGGTGTGGGGGGAGTGACCATTGTAAGGGGTGTGGGGGGAGTGACCATTGTAAGGGGTGTGGGGGGAGTGACCATTGTAAGGGGTGTGGGAGGAGTGGTCAGTGTAAGGGGTGTGGGAGGAGTGACCATTGAAAGGGGTGGGGAGGAGTGACCATTGAAAGGGGTGGGGAGGAGTGACCATTGAAAGGGGTGGGGAGGAGTGACCATTGAAAGGGGTGTGGGAGGAGTGGTCATTGTAAGGGGTGTGGGAGGAGTGGTCAGTGTAAGGGGTTTGGGAGGAGTGACCATTGTAAGGGGTGTGGGAGGAGTGACCATTGTAAGGGGTGTGGGAGGAGTGGTCAGTGTAAGGGGTTTGGGAGGAGTGGTCAGTGTAAGGGGTGTGGGAGGAGTGGTCAGTGTAAGGGGTTTGGGAGGAGTGGTCAGTGTAAGGGGTTTGGGAGGAGTGGTCAGTGTAAGGGGTTTGGGAGGAGTGACCATTGTAAGGGGTTTGGGAGGAGTGACCATTGTAAGGGGTGTGGGAGGAGTGACCATTGCTCTGAGACAAAGAGGAATGAATTAGATGGAACTTGGAATGATTTGAATGAAGAGGGCACTGGGCTGATGAGCTGGGACCACACTGAGCCCCTGATGGTTCTGAGACTCAATCAGGAAGATCCTTGGGTTAATTCCCATTCTTTCCTCTGTGATCTAAAACTGGACAGAAGGACTTTGGGCCATGAAGTTACCATGGTTACTGTGCCTCACCATTCTCCAGTGTCTCCGTCACATGTGGACCTCGAATGAGAATAGACCTGGACTTTGTTACAATAAAACCCATACCTTCCCTCAGAAACATTTTACTGTGTTTCACAGGGAATGACACACTGCATATCACTCATTAATGAACAAACTGAGGAAAATATTTCAAACAAAGGTCTAAGATTTGGATGAGGTGGAATTTCTTCCTTCTGGCGATCATTGGCATCTGGAATTCTCTTCCCAGAGAGCAGTGGGAGCTCTCATCCTCATTGGAGATATTCGAGGTTGAGTTAGACAGAGTTTTCATTTACGGGAGTGGAGGGTTATTGGAGGCGAGTGGGAGGGACGGAGGGTGCTAACTGGAAAGACCAGAATCAGATCAACCAATGTGGAGCAGGCTCGAGGGGCCGAATGGCCTTGTCCTGTCCCTGTTTCGTATGGTACAGCACAGCAAGATCCCACCAGCAGTAATGAGCAGACTGGTGAGTTTATCTGTTCTTGGTGATGTTGATTGGGACACGGGAGCTGTTCTCCCTACGGGATCGGTCCAGGACCCTTTCCAGATAACCGAATTAACGAAACAGGCGGAAGAAACCTCACCTTCACTCTCATTGGAATGTCGGACATTGAAATATCAGCTAAAATCGGACACTCCAAACCCCCAGGGGAAACATTATTCCTCAGCCTCTATCACGAGCTGGCTCTTTAACTGGGATTCCATCCCGAAATTCCGATCCAATCCACACGGGTTGGCCGAGACTGGAGGAACCGGGAATGGGACCAGAGGAGAGAACCACACAGCAGACAGAAGCAAGCCAACAGCTCCCGGAAACGGGAATTCTCCCAGCTCCGCGGCACTGGTCATTCTGTGTGAACCTGTTACCATTTACAGCAAGTGTGAAGAACTAAATCGACGTAACCTTGAAGTCCAACCTGGAGAAGGTGTTTCTAGCGTAATGCATGATGCTGTCAAAGTCATACGTCTCTCCCAAAGAATTCACTTCCGCTGGTTCCATCTTCAGGAAGTTGTACTCCTGCCCTGTGGCACAACAACAATCCGGGTTAATATGCGACTGCGGGAGGCATCACTGTGGACTGAAAGTTTCACCTCCCAAAAAACTCCACAACTCAGAGGCCCACATTAGGAGGTGATGGCCTGGTGGTATTATCTCTAGACTAATCCGGAAACTCAGCTAACACTCTGGGGGCCCGGGTTCGAATCCCGCCACGGCAGATGGTGGAATCAATTTGGGGTTATCCTGTAGCTATACTGGACGTTGGTGAGACCACATGTGGAACATTGTGTTCAGTTCTGGTCACCTCACTATAAGAAGCAAATGGAAGCGTTGGAGAGAGATTGGGTGATTCTAGGTCAGTGACCACAAGCTTGGTCAATGTGAGGGTATGTTTCTAGGGGGCAAAGCGATACAGGGTGTCGAGAGGGGACTGCAGGGTTTGGGGCTCGGTGCAGGGGACTCTCTAACCAGCCGAAACAATCCTGAGATCCACCATTCTGACCGTTCCACCAGAGCCTTTAGTCACTGAGAACCCTGTCTGGAAATCTCCTCTGTAACTCTCTCCACCTCTCATCCCCTGTGAGGTGTTCCTTTAAACCACTGACCAAGCTCCGGCTCACCTGTCCGTACCCCTCCTTGTGTTCGAGTGTTGTACGACAGTGCTCTGTTGAAGAATTTGGAGTCACGTTCCCTCTGGGACACCTAGTCCCGATGTGCCCCCCCCCCCCCCCCCGGGACGATGTGACGGATTACCTGGCTGAATGTTTTCTCTGATGATGCTGACGTGGGCGTCTCTGTCTGGCCGGGTGTGTTCATGCCAGAACCCGATCACATGTCCCAACTCATGAACCACAATCCCAAACTTGTCACAGTTTTTACCGATGGAGATGGCTTGGGGTCCACTCCCTCTGCGCCCCACGTACGAACAGCACCTGGGCAGCGGCCAGAGGAGATCCAGTCAGCTTGTGAAACAACACTTACACTTATACACACACACACGTACACACATACACTCACACACATACACATACACTCTCACACACAAACTCACACACACTCACACTCACACACACACACTCACACTCATACCCACACACACACACATACACACTTACACTCACACACACACACACTCACACACACACACACGCACACACACACATGCACAAACACATACATACACATACACACGCACATTGGCTGAGTGCGTCTCTATGTCCCTCCATGCCCCCTCAAAATCTACCTTACTGAAAATAACAGCTCCACCTGAATTCAAATTGTTATTTTCACACTGACTTTACAATCAATGCAATGCTTCCGAAATTGGTTCCTGTTGTAACACAGGAGGGAAGTGATAACCGATATTATCATTAATCCAGAATCTCAGCTAATATTCTGGGGACCCAAGTTCCAAATCCGCCATGGCAAATAAAAAATATCTGGAGTTAAAGAATCTACAGATGACCATGAAACCATTGTCAATTGTCTGAAAAACCCACTAATGTCCTTTAGGGAAGGAAATCTGCCGTCCTTACCTGGTCTGGTCTACATATCCCTCCAGAGCCACAGCAGTGTGGGTGACTCAATTACCCTCAGGCGAGTAGGGATGGGTAATAAATGATGAAGGGGATGGATAGGGTAGAGGTAGGGTAGGGGTAGAGAGACTCTTCCCACTTAGAAAGGACAGCAGGACTAGAGGGAACAGTCTCAAGATAAGGGGGGGAGGCAATTTAGATCAGAGTTGAGGAGGAACTTCTTCACTCAAAGGGTGGTGAATCTCTGGAATTCTCTGCCTGTTGAAGTGGTGGAGGCTGCCTCGCTAAATATTTTTAAGTCACGGGTAGATAGGTTTCTGATAGACAGGGGAATTAAGGGTTATGGGGAGAGGACGGGAAAGTGGAACTGATCCACTTCAGATCAGCCATGATCTTATTGAATGGCGGGGCAGGCTCGAAGGGCCAGATGGCCGACTCCTGCTCCTATTTCTTATGTTCTTATGACCCAGCCGGTGACACCCATGTCCCAGGGATGAATGGAAATGAACCAGCACTCTGAGATGCCTCAACACAAGTGCAATTGTATATTTCTGATATACAATATGTTTATATTATATTATTATTGTAATTATTATTTTATATTTCTCTTAAACATTATATATATGTATATTATTATTATAATGCTATTATTATTATATTATCATATTTCTAATATACATTCCAGTACAAAGATATTGCCTGAAGTGGTTTAGAGTTTCCAGCAGGACAGCAAGTTGATGAGTAATGGTGACCTTTCCCCATTGCACCTTTACAGTGCGGGGCCTGAGTTTTAGTGTGTCCCTCAGCACGTAGTCCTGAGCCTCGGAATGTGCCAGTCTGCCACACGCAGTCGAGGACAATTCCTTACGCTGGAAAACCAGGAAGCTTCCGGTTGTCCAAAGTTTCCCTTTCACCGATTGGCTGAACCTCCAGCTGCAGCCGATGGCCGGAATTCTCTGGCCGTTCCTGCCCCGCTGGCGCTACCAGCGGGAACGGAGAATTTGGCGCTCACCCGAATCTCCATTTGCTGCGGCGGGACTGGAGAATCCCGGCCACGGACGAGGTCTGAGAATTCGACCCTCTTGCCTGTCTTGGTGTGCGTCCCTGGAAACAGCCCGGAGAATCCCACCATGACACGGAGCTGCTCAGGATGCACCTCAGCAAACTGCTTTGCAAAGGAACGTTCCAGAAGAGGTGAACAACAGTCTCCTTACACCAGGGGTGCCTCGAGGGCTGTCTGCAGACGGGGTGAGATTCTGGGTGGGCAGGAAGGATGTGAAGGTGAGTGAGGGGCTTCTCCTGACCATTGAAACATATAAGATGATTAGAGGTTTAGACAGGGTAGATAGTGATAGCCTTTTTCCTAGGATGGAGAAAGCTAGCACGAGGGGGCACGACTTTAAATTAAGGGGGGGTAGTTATAGGACAGATGTCAGGGGTAGGTTCTTTACCCAGAGGGTGGTGAGGGACTGGAATGCCCTGCCAGCTGCAGTTGTAAATGCACCTAGTTTGGGGGCGTTTAAGAGATCTGTGGATAGGTTTATGGATGAAAAGGGATTGGTTTAGGCTAGTGGGTCATTGTTTTGTAACTGGTCGGCGCAACATCGTGGGCCGAAGGGCCTGTTCTGCGCTGTAATGTTCTAAGCTTCTAAGCTAAGCTAGGTCTTGGTGCTGGATTGGTGATGAGACATTCTGCCAACTGAATCTGACAATCCACCCAGGGAACTGTCCCATAGGATCCAGCATCTCCTTTCCCTCAGGGCCTGACGCACAGATCACTGCCCGATAAACTCGTGGTCACAGGTGTTTCTCTGTGTAAAGTTCTCCACAAAGGATAGGTGGGTGGCACAGTGATTAGCCTCACAGTGCCAAGAATCCAGGTCTGATTCCCAGCTCAGGTCTCTGTCTGTGTGGAGTCTGCACATTCTCCCCGTGTCTGCACGGGTTTCTTCCAGGTGCTCAGGTTTCCTCCCATACTCCAAAGACATGCAGATTAGGTGCATTGGCCATGAGAAATTGCCCCTTAGTGTCCTGGGAGGTATAGGTTAGAGGGATTAGCAGGGTAAATATGTGGGGTTACGGGGATAGGGGTGGGATTGTTGTTGATGCAGACTCGATGGGCCAAATGGCCTCTATCTGTCCTCTAGGGATTCTATGGTATGGCACCTTAGTGGAAATGGGCCAGACCCATCCTTGGCAACACAGGGAACAGATAGAAGACCCGGATTCATTGCCTAATTCCCTGTTAGTGAGTGGACATTTCAGAGAGCAGAATGGATCTGGAATGTGCTGTAGACCTGAGTAAACACAGTAAGAAGTCTCACAACACCAGGTTAAAGTCCAACAAGTTTACTTGGCTTTTGGAGTCTCAGGCTCCTTCATCAGATAAGTGGGAGTTCTGTTCACAAACAGGGTATATAAAGACACAAACCCAATTTACAAAATGATGGTTGGAATGTGAGTCTTTACAGGTAATCAAATCTTAAAGGTACAGACAATGTGAGTGGAGAGAGGGTTAAGCACAGTTTAAAGAGATGTGTATTGACTCCAGACAGGACAGTTAGTGAGATTTTACAAACCCAGGCAAGTCACGGGGGTTACAGATAGTGCGACATGAACCCAAGATCCCGGTTGAGGCCGTCCTCATGTGTGCGGAACTTGGCTATCAGTCTCTGCTCAGTGACTCTGCTCTAAGGAGGCTGCCTTGGAGAACGCTTACCCAAAGATAACAGCCCGTGACTGGAAAGGAACACTGCTGCTTGGTGACTGTCAAGCGGTATTCATTCTTTCATTGTCATAGCATCTCCCCGATGTACCAGGCCTCGGGACATCCTTTCCTGCAGCGTATCAGGTAGACAACATTGGCCGAATCGCAAGATTCTGCTCCGCGTCATGACCTGAGTAAGGACAGCAACTATCCTTCCCTTCCAGGATTTCAGTGAATCCCGATTACAATCGAATGGTTACCCGGTCACCGTTACATTACTCACTAAATTTAAATTACTGAGATGGGATTTGAACACCTCATTCAGAGCAACGCTGCCGCTCTCTGGATTACTGAATCTTGGCGCTCTGCTACCATTCTCTGGGCGATGTTGTATCAGCGTGAAGTGTGAATCTCTCTCACAGGCTCTGCTAAACCCGAGCTTCCAATCCCTCAGTTCGACACCACTTACCCACAGGGTCGATAAGTGAAGACAATGAAACTTTCCTCACTGGTTCTCTCCACAAACGTCACGCAGGTAAACTTCTCCCAGTGTCTCATGGCTTGTTTAAATACGGCTCTCTGAGTTCCTAAACCATTCCAAACAAGATGGTCACTTAGAGGGGGAAGAGGGCTGGGAGGGGGCAAGGGCAGGGGGGGAGGTCACATAAATAGCTCACAGTAAAAATCAATGATAATCCATCCCATTCATCCCCTACGGAGACCAAACTTTCCAGCCATTCCTGTTTTCCGTTCCCACCGGCACTATCGTCTGTAGTCTGACAATACACTGCTGTATTGGGCGGCAGGGAGCACAGTGGGTTAGCACTGCTGCTTCACAACTCCAGGGTCCTGGGTTCGATTCCTGGCTTGGGTCACTGTCTGTGTGGAGTTTGCACATTCTCCTCGTGTCTGCGTGGGTTTCCTCCGGGTGCTCCGGTTTCCTCCCACAGTCCAAAGATGTGCGGGTTAGGTTGATTGGCCATGCTAAGAAATTGCCCCTTAGTGTCCAGGGATGTGTAGAACATAGAACATTACAGCGCAGAACAGGCCCTTCGGCCCACGATGTTGCGCCGACCAGTTACAAAAACAATGACCCACTAGCCTAAACCAATCCCTTTTCATACATAAACCTATCCACAGATCTCTTAAACGCCCCCAAACTAGGTGCATTTACAACTGCAGCAGGCAGGGCATTCCAGTCCCTCACCACCCGCTGGGTTAGAGGTATAATATGTAGGGATATGGGGGTAGGGCCTGGGTGGGATTGAGTTCGGCACAGACTCGATGGGCCGAAGGGCCTCTTTCTGCACTGTATGGTTCTATGGAAGGGCTGGTATGGAAGGGCTGTCTTACGAGGAAAGATTGAACGCACTTGGGCTGTTTTCCCTTGAGAGACGTCGGCTGAGGGGGGATCTAATAGAGGTTTATAAGATTATGAAGGGGATAGATAGAGTAAATGGTGGTAAGCTTTTTCCGCTATTAGAAATGGATAGAACGAGGGCTTAGGGTGAGGGGGGCTAGGTATAAGACAAATATTAGAGGGCAGTTTTTCATGCAAAGGGTAGTGGGGATGTGGAATGCACTGCCGAGTAAGGTGGTGAAAGCAGGCACGCTAGGGTTGTTTAAGAGTCACTTGGACAGCCACATGAGCAGTCTACATATAGGGGGATATAGCAGGCCTTACTAAGCATTGTAGGCTTGGGATTCAGTTTTAGCCTCAGGGATATAGAGTCTTTTAATAATGAATTTTTTATCCACAGGCATTTAAGTCCAGCAAGGGGCATGCGGGCGGCAGGTTGTGGTGGGCTGCTCTTGGATATTGCTTCGGGAGTTGCCTATTGCTTCATGTCGTTGGTGTGCGTAAACTGGACCATCTCAAGGGCAACATGACAGCTCAGAGACTATCTCTGTTGCTGTGCGGACACATGGATTTGGGCCTGTGTCCGTGGGAGTTTGCGCGTTCTCCCCGTGGTTGCGTGGGTTTCCTCCGGGTGCTCCGGTTTCCTCCCACATCCCAAAAATGTGCTTTTAGGCTGATTGATTGGGTAACAAATTGTCCCTATATTGGACCTCCCTGATCCTCGCACATTAGGCGTAGACTAAAATCATGAATAGGTCACTGACCATGGGACGGCGGCGTGGGCTCGTTGGGCCGAAGGGCCTGTTTCCCGTGCTGTGTTGTTCTTTGCTCTTTGCTCTATGCTATTTATATCTTTTATGTTTCAAGGGACTGTTATAAGATTCAGTTATTTTTTACAAGTAGTTGGTATGTCTAGAAGCACTAGAACTTCCAGGACAGGTACAGTATGGGGTTAGATACAGAATAAAACTCTCTCTCTACACTACACTGTGGCCATTACAGAGACATGGTTAGAACAGGGACAGGAATGGTTGTCGGCAGTTCGGGGGTATAGATGTTTCAGTGAGAGGTGGAGGACTAGCATTGTTAATCAAGGATAGTTTAACGGCTGCTGAAAGGCATTTCGAGGGGGATCTGCCGACTGAGATAATATGGGCTGAAGTTAGAAATAGGAAAGGATCGATCACGTTGTTAGGAGTTTTCTACAGGCCCCCAAATAGTAATAGAGATGTGGAGGAGGAAATGGCAAAACAGATTATGGATCGGTGTGGAGGTCACAGGGTGACTTTAACTTTCCAGATATTGATTGGAACCTTTATAGGTCAAATAGTTTGGATGGGGCACTTTTTGTACAGTGTGTGCAAGAGGGTTTCCTGACACAATATGTGGATAAGCCGACAAGAGGTGGGGCCACATTGGACTTGGTACTGGGTAATGAACCGGGCCAAGTGTTAGATTTGTTTGTGGGAGAGCACTTTGGAGATAGTGACCACAATTCGGTGTCCGTCATTATTGCAATGGAGAGGGATAGGGTCACAAGGCAGGGCAATATTTATAACTGGGCCAGGGGTAATTATGATGCAATTAGGCAAGAATTAGGGAGTACAAGATGGGAGCGGAAACTGTCAGGTATGGGCACAAATGAAAAGTGGAGTTTTTTCAAGGAACAAATACTGGGTGTCCTTGATTGGTGTATCCCTGTCAGGCAGGAAGGAAATGGCTGAGCGAGGGAACCATAGTTCACAAAGGAGGCTGAATGTCTTGTCAAGAGGAAAAAGGAAGGGTATGTAAGGGTGAAAAAACAAGGTTCAGTTGGGTCGCTTGAGTATTACAAGGGAGCAAAGAATGAGTTAAAGAAAGAACTTAGGAGAGCTGGGGTGGGGTGTCATGAGAAGTCCTTGGCGGGTTGGATAAAAGAAAACCCCAAGGCTTTTTACTCTTATGTGAGAAATAAAAGAATGAGCAGGGTGAGGTTAGGGCCAGTCAAGGATAGTAGTGGGGACTTGTGCATGGAGTCAGAAGAGACAGGTGAGGCGTTGAATGAATACTTTTCTTCAGTGTTCACTAAGGAGAGGGCCATGTTTTCGAGAATGAGTATGTGATACAGGCTGATAGGATGGAGGAGGTAGATGTTCTGAGGGAAGATATATTAGCAATTTTGAAAAACCTGAGGGTGGATAAGTCCTCTAGGCCAGATGGGAGGCAAAGGATGAGATTGCGGAGCGTTTAGCTTTGATCTCTGGGTCCTCACTGTCCACGGGGATAGTGCCAGAGATCTGGAGAGTGGCGAGTGTTGTTCCTCTCTGCAAGGAAGGAAATAGGAATGACCCTGGTAATACGACAGTTAGTCTTATTTCGATAAGTTAATGGAAAGGGTCCTGAGAGATAGGATTTATGACCATTTGGAAAGATGCAGTTTAATCCGGGATAGTCAGCACAGTTTCGTGAGGGGCAAGTCCTGTCTCACAAATTTGACTGAATTTTTTGAGGAGGTAACTAAGTGTGTGGATGAAAGTAGAGCAGTTGATGTTGTATACACGGATTTTAGTCAGGCATTTGATAAGGTTCCCCATGGTAGGCTCATAAAGAAGATAAGGATGTTTGGGATAGAAGGAAATTTGGCCAATTGGATAAGTAACTGGCTGTATCATAGAAGGTGGTGGTGGAAGGAAAATTTTCAGACTGGAGGCCAGTTACCAGTGGTGTACCACAGGGATCAGTGCTGGGTCCTCTGCTATTTGTGATTTTTATCAATGACTTGGAAGAGGGGGCTGAAGGGTGGGTTAGTAAATTTGCTGATGACACCAAGATTGGTGGAGTAGTGGATGAGGTGGAGGGCTCTTGTAGGCTGCAAAGAGACATTGATAGGATGCAGAGCTGGACAGAAAAGTGGCAGATGGAGTTTAACCCTGATAAGTGCGAGGTGATTCATTTTGGTAGGACAAACTTGAATGCGGATTACAGGGTCAACGGCAGGGTTCTGAGGAATGTGGAGGAACAGAGAGATCTTGGGGTTCATATCCACAGATCTCTGAAGGTTGCACTCAAGTGGATAGAGCCATGAAGAAGGCTTACAGTGTGTTAGTGTTTATTAACAGGGGGTTTGAGTTTAAGAGCTGTGGGGTTACGCTGCAACTATACCGGATGTTGGTGAGACCACATTTGGAATATTGTGTTCATTTCTGGTCACCTCACTATAAGGAGGATGTGGAAGCATTGGGGAGAGTGCAGAGGAGATTTACAGGATGCTGCCTGGTTTGGAGGGTAGGTCCGAGGGAGCTGGGGTTTCCTCTTTAGAGCGGAGGAGGATGAGAGGTGACTTAATAGAGGTTTATAAGATGATGAGAGTGATTGATAGAGTGGACGTGCAGAGACTATTTCCTCGGGTGGGTGTAGCTGTTACTAGGGGGCATAACTATAAGGTTGATGGTGGGAGATATAGGAGGGATGTCTGAGGTAGATTCTTCACTCAGAGAGTGGTTGGGGTGTGGAATACACTGCCTGCTGTGATAGTGGAGTTGGACACTTTAGGAACTTTCAAGCGGTTATTGGATAGGCACATGGAGCATTCCAGAATGACAGGGAGTGGGATAGCTTGATCTTGGGATTGGACATAGCTCAGCACAACATTGAGGGCCGAAGGGCCTGTACTGTGCTGTACTGTTCTGTGTTCTATGTTCGACACTGTCCCCATCAAACACTCCCAGGACAGGTACAGCACGGGATTAGATACAGAGTAAAGCTCCGTCTACACTGTCCCCCCATCAAACACTCCCAGGACAGGTACAGCACGGAGTTAGATACAGAGTAAAGCTCTCTCTACATTGTCCCCCCATCAAACAGTCCCAGGACAGGTACAGCACAGGGTTAGATACAGAGTAAAGCTCCCTCTACACTGTCCCCCCATCAAACACTCCCAGGACAGGTACAGCACGGGGTTAGATACAGAGTAAAGCTCCCTCTACACTGTCCCCCCATCAAACAGTCCCAGGACAGGTACAGCACGGGATTAGATACAGAGTAAAGCTCCCTCTACACTGTCCCCCCATCAAACAGTCCCAGGACAGGTACAGCACAGGGTTAGATACAGAGTAAAGCTCCCTCTACACTGTCCCCCCATCAAACACTCCCAGGACAGGTACAGCACAGGGTTAGATACAGAGTAAAGCTCCCTCTACACTGTCCCCCCATCAAACACTCCCAGGACAGGTACAGCACGGGATTAGATACAAAGTAAAGCTCCCTCTACACTGTCCCCCCATCAAACACTCCCAGGACAGGTACAGCACGGGATTAGATACAGAGTAAAGCTCCCTCTACACTGTCCCCCCATCAAACACTCCCAGGACAGGTACAGCACGGGGTTAGATACAGAGTAAAGCTCCCTCTACACTGTCCCCCCATCAAACACTCCCAGGACAGGTACAGCACAGGGTTAGATACAGAGTAAAGCTCCCTCTACACTGTCCCCCATCAAACACTCCCAGGACAGGTACAGCACGGGGTTAGATACAGAGTAAAGCTCCCTCTACACTGTCCCCCCATCAAACACTCCCAGGACAGGTACAGCACGGGGTTAGATACAGAGTAAAGCTCCCTCTACACTGTCCCCCCATCAAACACTCCCAGGACAGGTACAGCACAGGGTTAGATACAGAGTAAAGCTCCCTCTACACTGTCCCCCATCAAACACTCCCAGGACAGGTACAGCACGGGGTTAGATACAGAGTAAAGCTCCCTCTACACTGTCCCCCCATCAAACACTCCCAGGACAGGTACAGCACGGGGTTAGATACAGAGTAAAGCTCCCTCTACACTGTCCCCCCATCAAACACTCCCAGGACAGGTACAGCACGGGGTTAGATACAGAGTAAAGCTCCCTCTGCGCTGTCCCCATCAAACATGAAGTGGAGATGCCGGCGTTGGACTGGAGTAAATACAGTAAGAAATCTCTCAACCAGATTAAAGTCCAACAGGTTTATTTGGTAGTAAACTTGGTGACTAGTGGAGTGCCGCAGGGATCGGTGCTGGGGCCTCAGCTATTTACCATTTATATAGATGATCTGGAGGAAGGGGGCTGAGTGTAGGGTGACGAAATTTGCTGATGACATGAAGATGAGTGGAAAAGCAAATTGTGTGGAGAGTGTGGAAAGTCTGCAGAGGGATCTGGATAGGCTGAGTGAGTGGGTGAGGACCTGGCAGATGGAGTATAATGTTAGCGAGTGTGAGGTTATCCACTTTGGCAGGAATAATAGTAGGAGGGATTATTATTTAAAAGGTGAAAAGCTGCAGCATGCTACGGTGCAGAGGGACCTGGGGGCCCTTGTGCACGAATCGCAAAAACCCAGCTTGCAGGTGCAGCAGATGGTCAGGAAGGCGAATGGGATGCTGGCCTTCATAGCGAGGGGGATTGAATATAAAAGTAGGGAGGTCTTGCTGCAGCTGTATAGGGCATTGGTGAGGCCGCAGCTGGAGTACTGTGTGCAGTTTTGGTCACTGCAATTGTGCAAGGATATATTGGCCTTGGAGGGAGTGCAGAGGAGGTTCACTAGGCTGATACCGGAGATGAGGGGGTTGGACTATGAAGAGAGGCTGAATAGACTGGGTCTGTACTCATTGGAGTTTAGAAGGATGAGGGGGGATCTTATAGAGACGTATAAGATAATGAAGGGGATGGATAGGGTAGAGGTAGAGAGATTCTTCCTGCTCAGAAAGGACAGCAGGACTAGAGGGCACAGCCTCAAGATAAGGGGGGGGGCAGTTTAGATCGGAGTTGAGGAGGAACTTCTTCACTCAAAGGGTGGTGAATCTCTGGAATTCTCTGCCCGTTGAAGTGGTGGAGGCTACCTCGCTAAATATTTTTAAGTCACGGGTAGATAGGTTTCTGATAGGCAGGGGATTAAGGGTTATGGGGAGAGGGCGGGAATGTGGAATTGAGCCACGACAGATCAGCCATGATCTTATTGAATGGCGGGGCAGGCTCGAAGGGCCAGATGGCCTACTCCTGCTCCTATTTCCTATGTTCTTATAAACACCACTAGCTTTCGGAGCCCTGCTCCTTCATCAGGTAAGTGGGACTTCTGTTCACAAACAGGACATATAAAGACACAAACTCAATTTACAAAATAATGGTTGGCATGGGGGTCAGGAAGAGCATGGGATGGGGTTAGATTCAGAGTAAAGCTCCCTCTACACTGTCCCCCATCAAACACTCCCAGGACAGATATAGCATGGGGTTAGATACAGAGTAAAGCTCCCTCTACACTGTCCCCCCATCAAACACTCCCAGGACAGGTACAGCACGGGGTTAGATACAGAGTAAAGCTCCCTCTACACTGTCCCCCATCAAACACTCCCAGGACAGGTACAGCACGGGGTTAGATACAGAGTAAAGCTCCCTCTACACTGTCCCCATCAAACACTCCCAGGACAGGTACAGCACGGGGTTAGATACAGAGTAAAGCTCCCTCTACACTGTCCCCCATCAAACACTCCCAGGACAGGTACAGCACGGGGTTAGATACAGAGTAAAGCTCCCTCTACACTGTCCCCCATCAAACATTCCCAGGACAGGTACAGCACAGGGTTAGATACAGAGTAAAGCTTCCTCTACACTGTCACCCCATCAAACACTCCCAGGACAGGTACAGCACGGGGTTAGATACAGAGTAAAGCTTCCTCTACACTGTCACCCCATCAAACACTCCCAGGACAGGTACAGCACGGGGTTAGATACAGAGTAAAGCTCCCTCTACACTGTCCCCCCCCATCAAACACTCCCAGGACAGGTACAGCACGGGGTTAGATACAGAGTAAAGCTCCCTCTACACTGTCCCCCCCCATCAAACACTCCCAGGACAGGTACAGCACAGGGTTAGATACAGAGTAAAGCTCCCTCTACACTGTCCCCCCCCATCAAACACTCCCAGGACAGGTACAGCACGGGGTTAGATACAGAGTAAAGCTCCCTCTACACTGTCCCCATCAAACACTCCCAGGACAGGCACAGCACGGGGTTAGATACAGAGTAAAGCTCCCTCTACACTGTCCCCATCAAACACTCCCAGGACAGATACAGCATGGGGTTAGATACAGAGTAAAGCTCCCTCTACACTGTCCCCATCAAACACTCCCAGGACATGTACAGCACGGGGTTAGATACAGAGTAAAGCTCCCTCTACACTGTCCCCCATCAAACACTCCCAGGACAGATACAGCACGGGGTTAGATACAGAGTAAAGCTCCCTCTACACTGTCCCCCATCAAACATTCCCAGGACAGGTACAGCACAGGGTTAGATACAGAGTAAAGCTTCCTCTACACTGTCACCCCATCAAACACTCCCAGGACAGGTACAGCACGGGGTTAGATACAGAGTAAAGCTTCCTCTACACTGTCACCCCATCAAACACTCCCAGGACAGGTACAGCACGGGGTTAGATACAGAGTAAAGCTCCCTCTACACTGTCCCCCCATCAAACATCCCAGGACAGGTACAGCACGGGGTTAGATACAGAGTAAAGCTCCCTCTACACTGTCCCCCCATCAAACACTCCCAGGACAGGTACAGCACGGGGTTAGATACAGAGTAAAGCTGCCCTCGAGTTGACATGTATGCCCAAACCATCGGGAGGTGCGTCAACACCAGATTTATCACACTGTCCCTATTAAACTCTGCAGTACATTATTATTGTGATTTGTGCTGACTTTGGGCTAAGAATTGAAAGTGTTTCCATGCTATAAACACTCACACTGAGTGTGGGAATGTGACAGTAACAGTGACAGAAGTGTCGTTCTGACTCACACTGACCGGTGAAGTTTCCTCCTATAACATAGGGAATGATTCCTCCGGGCCAGATACGCTCTGTGCGGGAGGTGGCTGCACGCTGCACTCGGCTGCGAGGGGACCTTTGTCGTCGCTGTCCCCTCTGTCTCACGCTGAGATTATCTGAAAGAACAGGAGCGATTCGATTGGATTTATTATTGTCACATGTATTAACGTACAGTGAAAAATATTGTTTCTTGTGCGCTATACAGACAAAGCATACTGTTCATAGAGAAGGAAAGGAGAGGGTGCAGAATGTAGTGTTACAGTCACAGCGAGGGTGCAGAGAAAGATCAACTTAATGCGAGGTAGGTCCGTTCAAAAGTCTGACAGCAGCAGGGAAGAAGCTGCTCTTGAGTCGGTCGGTACGGGACCTCAGACTTTTGTATCTTTTTCCCAAAACAAAAAAGGTAGAAGAGAGAATGTCTGGGGTGTGTGGGGGGGTCTTTAATTATACCGGCTGCTTTTTCCCGAGGCAGTGGGAAGTGTAGACAGTGTCAATGGGATGGGAGGCTGGTTTGTGTGATGGACTGGGTTACATTCACGACCTTTTGTAGTTTCTTGCAGTCTTGGGCAGAGCAAGAGCCCAGACCGAGCTGGGGGGGGGGGGGGGAGAGGGGGGGAACCAGGACAGGTTGTTGGTGATCTGGACACCTAAAAACTTGAGGCTCTCGAGTCTTTCTACTTTGTCCCCATTGATGCATGATGTGGGAATGCCGGCGTTGGACTGGCGTAAACACAGTAAAAAGTCTGACAACACCAGGTTTTAGTCCAACCGATTTATTTGATAATATTCTCACAAGCTTTCGAGGTTACCCTCTTCGTCAGGTGAATGGAGAGTTCTGGCCTCAGACAGAGCATATAAAGCACAGACAGTTGCTGATTAGAATGCGAATCCTTACACCTAACCTGCTGTTCAAGTCTTAAAGTGGCTGATAATGTGAGTGGAAGGAGCACTGATCACAGGTTAAAGAGATGTGTATTGTCTCCAGACAGTACAGTGAGTGAGGTTTTGCAAACCCAGGCAAGTCACGGGGGTTACAGATAGTGCGACATGAACCCAAGATCCCTGTTGAGACCGTCCTCATGTGTGCGGAACTTGGCTATCAGTCTCTGCTCAGCGACTCTGCGCTGTCGTGTGTTGTGAAGGCCGCCTTGGAGAATGCTTACCTGAAGATGGGCAGGACAGTGGCAAATGGAATTTAACCCTGAAAAGTGAGGTGGTGTAGTTTGGGGGAACTAACAAGGCAAGGGGATACATAACAGTAAGATGATTGGAAGTGCAGAGGACCAGAGGGACATGGGGTACATGTCCAAAGATCTCTGAAGCCAGCAGGATAGATAGGTGGTTAAGAAGGTGGACGGGATATTTGCTTTTATTAGCTAAGGGATAGAATATAAGAATAAAGAAAGGAACAGAACCTCCAAACCTGTGCCAATCATGGTGCCCTGAAGCAAAACAAAACCTTCCGTCTTTTACTCAGTATCCTCCTATTCCCTCCCCATTCCTGTAACCATCCAGAGCAGGGAGGCTGTGATGGAACTGTATAAAACGCTGGTTAGGCCACAGCTAGAACTGTGTACAGTTCTGGTCACCGCACTACAGGATGTGATTGCTCTGGAAAGGATGTTGCCTGGGGCGGAGAGTTACAGCTGTGAAGGGAGTCCGGTTAGGCTGGGGTTGTTTCCCTCGAGTAGAGAGTGATGAGGGGAGGCCTGATTGAGGGGCACAAAATACTGAGGGATGTTGAAAGAAGGAACTTTTCCCCCGAGGAGAGGGGGTCAATAAACAGGGGGGACAGGTTTACAGTGAGGGGGGGCAGGGGATTTAGTGATGATTTGAGAAAACCTTGTTCACCCAGAGGGTGGTGAGAATCTGGAACTCACTGCCTGAAAAGAGACGGGATCCCTGACAACATTTAAAAAACATTGGAGTAACACAGCATCCAGAAACACTGCTGGAAAATGGGATTAGAATTGATAGGGGTATGATGACTGACACAGTCACGATGGGCCAAATGGCCTCATTCTGTGTAGTAAAAATCTATAACTCTCCACAACTCCAGTATGGATACACGGGCCTGTCACTCCAGCGTGGATACACGGGCCCACCACTCCAGTGTGGATACACGGGCCCATCACTCCAGTGTGCATACAGGGGCCTGTCACTCCAGTGTGGATACACGGGCCCGTCACTCCCGCGTGGATACAAGGGCCCGTCACTCCAGTTGGATACACGGGCCCGTCACTCCCGCGTGGATACACGGGCCCGTCATTCCAGTGTGGATACACGGGCCCATCACTCCAGTGTGGATACACGGGCCCGTCACTCCAGTGTGGATACACGGGCCCGTCAATCCAGTGTGGATACACGGGCCCGTCACTCCAGTGTGGATACACGGGCCCATCACTCCAGTGTGGATACACGGGCCTGTCACTCAGTGTGGATACACGGGCCCGTCACTCCAGTGTGGATACACGGGCCCGTCACTCCAGTGTGGATACACGGGCCCGTCACTCCAGTGTGGATACACGGGCCCGTCACTCCAGTGTGGATACACAGGCCCGTCACTCCAGTGTGGATACACGGGCCCGTCACTCCAGTGTGGATACACGGGCCCGTCACTCCCGTGTGGATACACGGGCCCGTCACTCCCGTGTGGATACACGGGCCCGTCACTCCAGAGTGGATACACGGGCCTGTCACTCCAGTGTGGATACACGTGCCCATCACTCCAGTGTGGATACACGGGCCTGTCACTCAGTGTGGATACACGGGCCCGTCACTCCAGTGTGGATACACGGGCTCATCACTCCAGTGTGGATACACAGGCCTGTCACTCCCGTGTGGATACACGGGCCCATCACTCCAGTGTGGATACACGGGCCCATCACTCCAGTGTGGATACACAGGCCTGTCACTCCCGTGTGGATACACAGGCCTGTCACTCCCGCGTGGATACACGGGCTCATCACTCCAGTGTGGATACACAGGCCTGTCACTCCTGCGTGGATACACGGGCCCATCACTCCAGTGTGGATACACAGGCCTGTCACTCCCGTGTGGATACACGGGCCCATCACTCCAGTGTGGATACACGGGCCCGTCACTCCAGTGTGGATACACGGGCCCGTCACTCCCGCGTGGATACACGGGCCCATCACTCCAGTGTGGATACACAGGCCTGTCACTCCCGTGTGGATACACAGGCCTGTCACTCCCGCGTGGATACACGGGCCCATCACTCCAGTGTGGATACACGGGCCCGTCACTCTCACCTCACCTCTGGAGTTCAGCTCTTTTGTCCATGTTTGAACCAAGGCTGTAATGAGGTCAGGAGCTGAGTGACCCCCTGGAGAAACCCAAACTGGGCGTCACTGAGCAGGTTATTGCTGAGCAGGTGCTGGGGATCGCGCTGTCGATGACCCCTTCCATCACTTTACTGATGATGGAGAGGAGACTGATTGGATGGTAATTGTCCGGGTTGGATTTGTCCTGTTTTTTGTGTACAGGACAGACCTGGGCAATTTCCCACATTGTTGGGTAGATACCAGTGCTGTAACTGTACTGGGAGAGCTTGGCCAGGGGAGCGGCAAGTTCTGGAGCACAGGTCTTCAGTACCATTGCCGGAACATTCTCAGGGGCTTTGCGGTTCCCAGTGTCTCCAACTGTTTCTTGATATCACGGGGAGTGAATTGGATTGGCTGGAGACTGATATCTGAGATGTTGGGGACCACTGGAGGAGGCCGAGGTGGATCATCCACTCGGCTTTCCTCGCTGGAGATCGCTGTGAATATTTCAGCTTTATCTTTCACACTGATGTGCTGGGCTCCTCCATCATTGAGGTTGAGGATATTTGTGGAGCCTCCTCCCCCAGTGAGTTGTTTA
Source organism: Prionace glauca (assembly GCA_037974335.1). Classification (NCBI taxonomy): domain Eukaryota; kingdom Metazoa; phylum Chordata; class Chondrichthyes; order Carcharhiniformes; family Carcharhinidae; genus Prionace; species Prionace glauca. Next base: position 2,015,583 of record CM075752.1, on the reverse strand, counting down.
ATTGTCCATCACCATTCCCGACTGGATGTGAAAGGACTGCAGATCTTAGATCTGATCCGTAGGTTGTGGGACCGCTTAGCTCTGTCTATCACCTGCTGTTTCTGTTGTTTGACACACAAATAGTCCTGTGTTTTAGCTTCACCAGGTTAACACTTTGTTTTTGGATATGCCCGGTGCTGCTCCTGGCAAACCCTCCTGCGCCCTCCATTGAACCAGGGTTGATCTCCTGGGTTTGATGGGAATGGTTGAGTGGGGGATGTGCCGGACCGTGAGGTTACAGATTGTGCTGGAGGACAGTCCCACTGCTGTTGGCTCGTTAGAACATAGAACATAGAACATTACAGCGCAGAACAGGCCCTTCGGCCCACGATGTTGCGCCGACCAGTTACAAAACAATGACCCACTAGCCTAAACCAATCCCTTTTCATCCATAAACCTATCCACGGATCTCTTAAACGCCCCCAAACTAGGTGCATTTACAACTGCAGCTGGCAGGGCATTCCAGTCCCTCACCACCCTCTGGGTAAAGAACCTACCCCTGACATCAGTCCTATAACTACCTCCCCTTAATTTAAAGTCGTGCCCCCTCGTGCTAGCTTTCTCCATCCTAGGAAAAAGGCTATCACTATCTACCCTGTCTAAACCTCTAATCATCTTATATGTTTCAATGAGATCCCCTCTTAGCCGCCATCTTTCCAGCGAAAACAACCCCAAATCTCTCAGTCTCTCCTCATAGGACCTCCCCTCCATACCAGGCAACATCCTGGTAAACCTCCTCTGCACCCTCTCCAAAGCCTCTACATCCTTCCTGTAATGTGGGGACCAGAACTGCACACAAAACTCCAAGTGTGGCCGCACCAGAGTTGTGTACAGTTGCATCATGACGCTGCGACTCCTAAATTCAATCCCCCTACCAATAAACGCCAAGACACCGTATGCCTTCTTAACAACCTTATCTACTTGATTCCCAACTTTCAGGGATCTATGTACACATACACCTAGATCCCTCTTCTCCTCCACACTATTCAAAGTCCTCCCGTTAGCCCTATACTCAACACATCTGTTATTCCTACCGAAATGAATTACCTCACACTTCTCCACATTAAACTCCATCCGCCACCTCTCAGCCCAGCTCTGCAACCTTTCTAAGTCATCCTGCAAACTATGACACCCTTCCTCACAATCTACCACACCTCCAACTTTGGTGTGAACATAGAACATAGAACATTACAGCGCAGAACAGGCCCTTCGGCCCACGATGTTGGATCCCAGTCTTGAGTTACTCCATTAGTTTGGTGTCTGTCCCATTTAGCACAGGGTTAGTGTCACACACCATGGAGGTTATTCTCAATGTGAAGGTGAGACTTTGTCAAGGACTGTGCAGTGGTCACTCCGACCGATACTGAGATGGACAGATGTATCTACAGCCGGCAGGTTGGTGAGGATGGGGCCGAGTGTGTTTTCTCCCTCTGGTTGGCTCCCCCCCTACCCACTGCAGACCCAGTCCAGCTGTTACGTCCTTTAGGACCAGATTGATCAGTAATGCTGCTACCGGACAGTGAAATCCCCACACATTGTACACTCGGTGCCCCTGCCACCCTCAGTGCTTCCTCCAGTAGAAGGATGTGCATGGTATTGATATTTCTCTCTTTTAATCCACAGGTGCTTCGGTCCGCCTTGTTGTCCAACGAGGGACATATACGCGATGGGTCGTATGAGGGCTGCTCTTGGATGTTTCGAGAATAGCCTAGTACTTCATGTCGTTAGTGTACGTTTAAACTAGACCAGATACTGGGCAACACGACAGCTCAGTGACTATCACTGTTTGCTGTGCAGACACGTGGATTTGGGTCGGTGTCTGTGGGAGTTTGCGCATTCTCCCCGTGCTTGCGTGGGTTTTCTCCGGGTGCTCCGGTTTCCTCCCACACCCCAAAGATGTGCTGTTAGGCTGATTGGTGTAACAAATTGTCCCTAAATTAGTCTCCCCTCAATGTGGAATGCCGTAAGCATAGACATGGGTCATGGGTGGAGAGGGGGACTGGTAATGTTAAGATGGCAGCATGGGCTCGTTGGGCCGAAGGGCCTGTTTCCCGGGCTGTGTTATTCCTTGTTCTTCCCCCAGCCTGGCTTGTTCAACCTCCTGTGGGAGGAATGAGATGACTTTGTTCTGATGGAAAGGGGAGTTTGTCTTTCCTTGGCAGACAGGCCTGGGGGACGGAAATAACTAAGCGTTTATCCAAAATTATTATTTTTCATGCGCAGATCTCAAGTTTCATCGAATGAGTGTTGCTCAGTGCAAGGATTAAATGTTAACGATTCAGCGAGTTTTCTTGTAAACAATAATTGGACCGTGGGGAACTTTCTGTCCCTGAAGGATTTAATAATTCATCTTCAGTAATAAACACACGTTACATGGGCGCAGCTTCTAAAGAGAGCAGACAGGATTACACCAGATCTGTGAATCAGTACTGAAATATAGAGTTGGTATTTCTGTCTCTCCATCTGCAGGAACTGAGAGCTGGTGCTTGTACTTTCAGGCTCAGGTACCTTGGGTACAGAGACATTGAGAGGCCTGGTGTGTTAGACAATCCTGTTCCGTCAGGGTCCTCCCACATTGTGGTTCGAGGTTGTCAGATCTCGGGACCAGGGGCAGCAGTTCAGAAGGAAAATCTCTTCCCCGATTCAGGCAGCTGCCGGGATTCTGAGCTCCTAACCTGTGGGGATGTCTCTTGTTCTCTGATGTGAAAGGAGGTTGGGATCCACGTAGACACTGACATTGAACATAGAACATAGAACATTACAGCGCAGAACAGGCCCTTCGGCCCACGATGTTGCGCCGACTAGTTACAAAAACAATGACCCACTAGCCTAAACCAATCCCTTTTCATCCATAAACCTATCCACAGATCTCTTAAACGAATTAAATAAATTGGGAGAGAATTTTTCTGTATCAGGGTCTGAGATGCCTGAATAATTCTGGAAATTGGACTTGGTGAAGTTTTCAAGTTTAACCAGGTGCTCTTAGGCTGATTGGAGTAACAAATTGTCCCTAAATTATTCTCCCCTCAATCTGGTTTCCAATGGGGGGACCATGAGCATAGACACGGGTCAAGGGTGGAGGAGGAAAAACACATGGTTAAGATGGCGGCACGGGCTCGTTGGGCCGAAGGGCCTGTTTCCCGTGCTGTGTTGTTCTTTGAAACTCGGCTGGTGGACATTCGGCCCATTGCACCCGAACTGGGCCACAAGTCGGCCAACTACCAATCCCACTCTGATAGAACCTGAGAGAGAACAGAGCCAACCTGCAGGATTTTCCCATCCCACTTGCCACGGGAATCATGGTGGGCCGGAGAGTGGACCATTCAAAGGTTTGTTGACCTCGGGACGGATTTTCCAAATTGGGGCGAACGCAGGTGGAAAATCCCACCCAACGTTTCAAGTCTGGATGACCCTTTGTCACAGCTCACGTTACTGGCCCATTGCCCTGAGGCTACAGCAGTATATCCAGGTTTAACCCTGGGATAATTGAAGGGACAATTAGTAGAGGCATGGCCAGAATAGAACATAGAACATTACAGCGCAGAACAGGCCCTTCGGCCCACGATGTTGCGCCAACCAGTTACAAAACAATGACCCACTAGCCTAAACCAATCCCTTTTCATCCATAAACCTATCCACGGATCTCTTAAACGCCCCCAAACTAGGTGCATTTACAACTGCAGCTGGTAGGGCATTCCAGTCCCTCACCACCCTCTGGGTAAAGAACCTACCCCTGACATCTGTCCTATAACTACCCCCCCTTAATTTAAAGTCGTGCCCCCTCGTGCTAGCTTTCTCCATCCTAGGAAAAAGGCTATCACTATCTACCCTGTCTAAACCTCTAATCATCTTATATGTTTCAATAAGGTCCCCTCTTAGCCGCCTTCTTTCCAGCGAAAACAACCCCAAATCCCTCAGTCTCTCCTCATAGGACCTCCCCTCCATACCAGGCAACATCCTGGTAAACCTCCTCTGCACCCTCTCCAAAGCCTCTACATCCTTCCTGTAATGTGGGGACCAGAACTGCACACAAAACTCCAAGTGCGGCCGCACCAGAGATGTGTACAGTTGCATCATGACGCTCCTATTTCCATATAGAAATAGAGAGACTTGCATTTATATAGCACCTTTCACAAATGTCATAAAGCACTGTGGGCGGCACAGTAGCACTGTGGGTTATCACTGCTGCTTCACAGCACCAGGGTCCTGGGTTCCATTCCCGGCTCGGGTCACTGTCCGTGTGGAGTTTGCACATTCTCCTCGTGTCTGTGTGGGTTTTCTCCGGGTGCTCCGGTTTCCTCCCACAGTCCAAAGATGTGCGGGTTAGGTTGATTGGCCGTGCTAAGAAATTGCCCCTTAGTGTCCTGGGATGTGTAGGTTAGAGGGATTAGCAGGTAAAATGTGTAGGGATATGGGGATAGGGTCTGGGTGGGATTGTGTTCGGAGCAGACTCGATGGGCCGAAGGGCCTCTTTCTGCACCGTAGGGTTTCTATGATTGACTGAACAGCTAATGACGTGTAGTCACTATAGAGAAACGTAAGAAAAACGACTCCATAACAGATAATGTTGCAAACCTCTCAGTGGAATTAGTGATGGCGGACAGCAGTAATACAGAACCATGTACCAAATAATTCATTCCTCAACACTCAGGCAATGGGCCTGCCAATAGGTGGAAAGGCTCCTATTCTGAGTAATTAGCAAACGACACAAACATTTCAATAAATGGGACAGAAATATCCTGTGGTGCAATCACTGCTGCCATTACTCTGGGAAAATGGGACTCGAAGGTATTCATGTTGTTAGCGGGAGTATCTGTGAGCGTTATAGCGGAAAGTCAGACTCCCGATGGGGCAGGAAATGGGGAGGACAGAATTCCTTCTTGATTCTTGAGGGAAGGATGGACTGGTTTTAGTTCCAATGGGCAGCAGGGTCAGCACAGGCTTGGAGGGCTGAAGGGCCTGTTCCTGTGCTGTAATTTTCTTTGTTCTTTGAGACGTATAAGATGATGAATGGGATGGATAGGATAGAGGTGGAGAGACTGTTCCCGCTCAAAAAAGACAGTAGGACTAGGGGGCACAGCCTCAAGATAAAGGGGGGGCGGTTTAGAACGGAGTTGAGGAGGAACTTCTTCACTCAAAGGGTGGTGAATCTCTGGAATTCTCTGCCCGTTGAAGTGGTGGAGGCTGCCTCGCTAAATATTTTTAAGACGCGGGTTGATGGGTTTTTGATAAGAGAAGGGATTAAGGGTTATGGGGAGAGGGCAGGAAGGTGGAGCTGAGTCACGACAGATCAGCCATGATCTTATTGAATGGCGGGGCAGTCTCGAAGGGCCAGATGGCCTACTCCTGCTCCTATTTCTTATGTTCTTATGATTAAAGCTGTGGTCTTTGTAAAACGATCCAAATTTAATCAAATCCTTCACTGTGATTCTTGCAGCTAAATACTGACTCTGTTTGGCAACTTGTGGTCAGATACTTTGTAAAAAAGTTTCAGATGGTTAAGGTCAATCTTCTTCAGTCAGAATGTTTCCCAAGAGAGCTCCAGATGGCAGGACAGAGGATGCAAGCAGAGGGTTTAGATGTTAGAAAGATGTGGAGAGAGATTGAGGACCCAATCATGAACCCAATCCAATACTCCAAGCCCAGCTTGGCCCTGACTTTGTCAATGGGGTAAAGTCAGTGGTGAGGAGTTTGGTAATAGAGCCATCGATGCAGAAAGAAAGCATTGCTCATCGACTCCGCACCAACTCTCTGACAGAGATCTTACCCAGACACTCCCCTCCACCCCACCCCCAAAACCCCACGCATTTACCACAGCTAACACCCCATCCTACACATCGTGGGACACTAAGGACGGCACGTTGGCACAGTGGTTAGCACTGCTGCCTCACAACGCCAGGGACCTAGGTTTGACTCCCGGCTCAGGTCACTGTCTGTGTGAAGTTTGCACATTCTCCCCATGTCTGCGTGGGTTTCCTCCGGGTGCTCCGGTTTCCTCCCACAGTCCAAAGATGTGCAGGTTTGGTTGATTGGCCATGCTAAATTGCCCCTTAATGTCAGGGTGGATAGCAGGGTAAATATATGAGGTTATGGGGAATGGGTCTGAGTGGGATTATTGATGGTGCAGTCTCAAAGGGCTGAATGGCCTCTTTCTGCACTGTAGGGGCAATTTGGTACGATTCTGAGGGGCAATTTAGCATGGCCAATCACTTAACCTTTACATCTTTGGGGTGTGAGAGGAGACCGGAGCACCCAAAGGAAACCCACGCAGACATGAGGAGAATGCGCAAACTGCACACAGACAGTGACCCAAGGCTGGAATTGAACCGGAACCCCAGGTACTGTGTGGCAGCAGTGCTAACCCACTGTGCCATCATGCTGCCATCTCTCTGGATTTTTATTCTCACTGAGGCCAGTGGAAATAATAAATTGAGAGTGACATAAATCCAGCCTTATACATCACGGCACAACATCAGAACGACCATTGGCCAACCGAGAAACTGTAACTGGGAACAGGATAGCAATCCAGATCAGTGCCTGTGACCCGAGCCAGAGCGTTAGGTGGAACTGCCCGGATAACGGATTCAGCCTCGCAGGTGGAGGAGGTGGTCAAGAAGGCGTATGGTGTACTGGCCTTCATTAATCGAGGGATTGAGTTTAGGAGTCGGGAGGTAATGCTGCAACTTTACAGGACCCTCGTCAGGCCTCATTTGGAGTACTGTGCGCAGTTCTGGTCGCCTCACTATAGGAAAGACATAGAAGCTATTGAAAGGGTGCAGAGGAGATTTACAAGGATGTTGCCTGGATTGGGAGGCATGCCTTATGAAGATAGGTTGAGGGAGCTGGGACTCTTTTCCCTGGAGAGGCGAAGGTTGAGAGGCGACCTGATAGAAGTTTATAAAATGTTGAGAGGAATAGATAGGGTGGACTCTCAGAGGCTATTTCCCCGGGTTGAAATGGTCGCTACGAGAGGACACAGATTTAAGGTGCGGGGAGGGAAGTACAGAGGTGATGTTAGGGGTAAGTTTTTCACTCAGAGGGTGGTGAGTGAATGGAATCGGCTGCTGTCATCGGTGGTGGAGGCGAACTCGCTGGGGTCTTTTAAAAGACTTCTGGATGAGTATATGGGGTTTAATGGGATTGGAGGTTATAGATAGGTCTATAGATTGGTGGGGTTGATGCGATCGGCGCAACTCGAGGGCCGAAGGGCCTGTTTGTGCTGTAATGTTCTATGTTCTATGTTCTATAACAACTAAACAATGGACAAGCTTACACATTCCTACATCACCCAGGGAAAGCCTCAACACTGGAAACCAGCCAGTGATACATTAATCTCAACAATAAAGAGGGAAGCTACACTCTACCCATCTCCAAAGCCAATAATCACTGTCTTTCAGTCTGCTGTGGAAAGGAGAGGTCAATGTGAACTCATTTAGGCATCAGGTCAGAAACCCGAGGCACTGATGGTCAAAGCCGATCTCATTCCCTGATACGATTAGCAAACATTTACACTTATTCGGCGCATTTAATTCCCCCAAGAGGCTCCAAAGCAAAGCAATAGGCTCAAGGCAGGCAGATTCCCCATTGATAATGGAGGAGGAGGAGGAAGGAAGGTTAGAGGCAGCGTGGGGGAATCGAAGGTGAGGATGAAAAGCCATAGATTATATAGCGAAGGGTGAAGGGCTCAGGATGCAGAGGGTATGAGAGAGGGCAGAGGTGGGTATGAGAGAGAGCAGAGGTGGGTATGAGAGAGGGCAGAGGTGGGTATGAGAGAGGGCAGAGGTGGGTATGAGAGAGGGCAGAGGTGGGTATGAGAGAGGACAGAGGTGGGTATGAGAGAGGGCAGTGGGGGGTATGAGAGAGGGCAGAGGTGGGCATGAGAGAGGGCAGAGGTGGGTATGAGAGAGGGCAGAGGTGGGTATGAGAGAGGGCAGAGGTGGGTATGAGAGAGGACAGAGGTGGGTATGAGAGAGGGCAGAGGTGGGTATGAGAGAGGACAGAGGTGGGTATGAGAGAGGGCAGAGGTGGGTATGAGAGAGGGCAGAGGTGGGTATGAGAGAGGGCAGAGGTGGGTATGAGAGAGGGCAGAGGTGGGTATGAGAGAGGGCAGAGGTGGGTATGAGAGAGGGCAGAGGTGGGTATGAGAGAGGGCAGAGGTGGGTTCTGTTGAGCAAGGTATGAGACAAGGTACGGATAGGTTGGGGTGATGCTAACTTTCCGAACCATTTTCAGTGGGCACTGCTCACATCGCTACATACACAGGAATGCTGTCTAGCAGGTAACTGTCCACTCGCTTCAGCAACCGTCCAGTAAGTTCCACTGCCCAATGGGCAGCCACTGCCCAGCAAGGAGCCAATGTTTAGCAGTGCCCAGGGTGTAGCCAATGTCCAATCTCTGCCTTGGCAGTTCCTGGGAGATAGCTGGAACTTGGGAATGTGTCAAGGTGCCACGTTGATACCCTTATCTCCGATCTTGCTCCTGATGCTGTCTTCATATCCATCTCCGGAGCGTGGTGAAGATTCCTGTCTCCTGGGTGGATGACGCTGTCGGAATATCGATCGATATTCCATTACTCAGAGATGGAATGATAGAATTGACTTAAACTGCGTTGAATCCGATCAGCTTTCAGTCTCAGCTGGTGGGGCGGGGATGGAGAGTGAGAAAGGAATATTGGTCGTGTTTCCTTTGCTACGAAGGATATTGTTGTAGGTCAACGGAGGGGTAACTGCTAACAAATCGCAGTGAACCCGGCAATCTTTATTTCACGTCCGTTTAATGGCGTGTAAAATCATCGGCTGAAACACACCCCACCCCGATAAGCTGAATACATTCTGTGCCCGTCTTGAGCAAGCTGTCAGTGAGAGCATGCCCTCCAATCCGAGAGTCCTGGACAAACACCATTGCCAATGTCAGATCTCAAAAGTCAACCCACAGACTGGTCCAGAGGGTCCCATACAAGGACTCAGATCCTGCGTGGATCAGCTGGCGGGGTATTCACAGATATCTTCAACCTCTCTCTACAACAATCTGAGGTCTCTATCTGCTTCAAGAAGACGACCATCATCCTGGTGCCTAAGAAAAGCCAAGCAGCGTGGCCTTAATGACTATTGGCCGATGGCTCTGACATCCGTCATTGTGAAGTGCTTCGAAAGGTTAGTCATGGCACTAATCAATTCCAGCTTCCCGGACTACCTGGATCCACTAGTTTGCCTACCACCGCAACAGGTCCACAGCAGACACCATCTCCCTGGACCTGCACTCAACCCTGGAACACCGAGATAACAAGGACACCTCTGTCAGACTCCTATTTATTGACTAAAGCCCAGCCTTCAACACCATTATTCCCACAAAACTCATCTCCAAACTCTGTGGCCTGAGCCTCGGCACCTCCCTCTGTGACTGGATCCTGAACTTCCGAACCCACAGACCACAATCAGTAAGGATCGGCGACAACACCTCCTCCACGATCACCCTCAACACCGGTGCCCCACAAGGCTGTGTTCTCAGCCCCCTCACTACACTCCTTATACACCTCTGACTGAGCGGCCAAATTCCCCTCCAATTCCATTTTCAAGTTTGCTGATGACACCACCATAGTGGGTCAGATCTTAAACAATGACAAGACAGAGAACAGGAATGAGATAGAGAATCGGGTGAATTGGTGTGACGATAATAATCTCTCCCTCAATGTCAAAAAAGTGAAGGAGGTTGTCATTGACTTCAGGAAGCGTTGTGGAGAACATGTCCCTGTAAACATCAATGGGAACAAGTAAAAATAGTCAAGAACTTCAAGTTTTTAGGTGTCCAGATCACCAACAACTCATCCTTGTCTCCACGCTGACGCTATGGTTAAGAAAGTCCACCAATGCCTCTACTTTGTCAGGAGGCTAAGGAAAATTGGCATATCTATGACTCTCATCAAGACTGCAAGAAACTACAAAGGGTCATGAACGAAGCCCAGTCCATCATTCAAACCAACCTCCCATCCATTGACTCTGTCCATACTTCCTGTTGCCTTGGAAAAGCAGCCGGCAGAATTAAGGACCCCAACACACCCTGGACATTCTCTCTTCTACCTTCTTCTATCGGGAAAAAGGTACAAAAATATGAAGACGTGAACCAGATGACTCAAAAACAGCTTCTTCCCTTTTGAATGGACCTACCTCACATTAAATTGACCTTTCTCCACAGCCGAGCTAACACTACATGCTGCACCCTCTCCTTTCCTTCTCTATGAACAGTATGTTTTGTCTGTACAGTGCATAAGAAACAATACTTTTCATTATATACTAACAGATAAAAAAGACAAATAATAATATGGGCTTGGAAAACGTACCGGAATGATCTTTGAGTTACAATGGTTGAGTTATGAAGAGTGAGTAGGGTTGGTATTCCCTAGACTTTATCCAGTTAAGTGGTGATTGGATAGGGTAGATAGAAACCATTCCGATTCTGGGATTGAGGGAAATGGCATAAAATCTGGGGCAGATTTTTCAGGATCAAAGTAAGGAAAAATGTTATTGTCATCCTGTGTAGTTGATCCCTGATCCATCTCGGAATGTTTCCCAATTTACCCTCGGCTGCTGCCGGAAGCCTCGTCCTTCGATAGTCCGGATTATTCCTTCAGGTTTCCACCTTTCACCCTCCATTAATTTGAGGTTATCCAAACTCTGCTCCCAATGTCCTGGTTCCCACCAATCTCTGTCCACCGCCCCCCCCCCCCAATGTTCACAGAGCTACACTAACTCCCCATTAAACAACGCCTCGATTTTAAATTTCCAAATTCCTTCATAGCCGCTCCCCTCCCTATCTCTGAAATCTCCTCCAGCCCTACAACCTTCCGAGACATCTGCACTCATCTAATTCTGGTGTCGGGGGCTAAGAACTCAATCCTTTCTTTTTAAATAAATCACATCATCATGGCTAACTTAAAACATCTTCAAAACTGGACAAAGGCTATAACCTGATTGACATTGTGACTGGCCATGACTCAAACAAAAAGAACTTCCTGGCATTCAGCAGAGTCTCGTTATCTCTAATGAGACACTAATGACCCCTGTGACTGCAGAGATCAAATCCAACAGAACTGTACAGAGGTCAGTTCCAGCCATTGGCGACTGTCTACCTGAGAAGACAAAGGACACTGAACTCACTTTTGAAATTGCTGAATCAATTAACCATCTCCAGAATCCAGACAAAGTATTTCTTTATCCATTAGAGAAGTCACATCACATGATTCCACCTCCCCCCCCCCCCGCCCCCCTCCACACCCTAGCTGAATGAACCAGGTCATCTGACCCCTCATGGCAAATCTCAGGATCAGGGCTCTGTCCCAGTGAATGCCTGTCCCCCACCCACACTATTTCTACTGGGATTTCTGAGCTTCAAAACCACTGCTTATCAGAGTAATTCCTCTCTACTTCCCATCGTGGAAGTCACCCTGACTGTTAAAGTGAGTTATCCAGCATCAGTCTTCAACCTACTGCCCTCTCTCAAAGATAGCACAGTGGGTTAGCACTGCTGCTTCACAGCTCCAGGGTCCTGGGTTCGATTCCCGGCTCGGGTCACTGTCTGTGTAGAGTTTGCACATTCTCCTCATGTCTGCGTGGGTTTCCTCCGGGTGCTCTGGTTTCCTCCCACAGTCCAAAGATGTGTGGGTTAGGTTCATTGGCCAGGCTAAGAAATTGCCCCTTAGTGTCCAGGGATGTGTAGGTTAGAGGGATTAGTGGGTATAATATGTAGGGATATGGGGGTAGGGCCTGGGTGGGATTGTGTTTCGGTGGCAGACTCGATGGGCCGAAGGGCCTCTTTCTGCACTGTAGGGTTCTATGATTCTATGAAGTTCATCCTAGGATTCTGATTCTGGGCTCAGGACTCATGTGGACCATAATTCTGACTTTGTTGGTGGTTTTTGCCCAGTGCTCACAGAATCAACTCGAGGGCCGAAGGGCCTGTTTGTGCTGTAATGTTCTAATTCCTACAGTGCAGAAAGAGACCATTTGGCCCAAGGAGACTGCACCAACTCTCTGAAAGAGCATCCCTCCCAGACCTGTCCCTGTAACCCCATGCATTTATCACTAATCCCCCTAACCTACACATCTTTGGACCATCAGGTTCAATCCACCTAACTCTTCCTCTATTTTATCCTGTCTTTATTGCATGAATGCTTCCCTGCGCTCGCAGTTTTTGAGTCTGTGCAAATAAACTAACCCTCTGAGTTCACCCATCTCAAGTTGCGCTGTGAGGTTGTTGGGAATTGGATTGTACCAAAAACTGAGGGGGTTGGGTCAAAAAGGGGGAACAACAGATAAATTAGAACTGTTTCCAGGTGAGTGGCGAGAGGGGAAATTGGGGTAAATTAACCCCCGCCTGCCTGGAATGTCAGCCTCTTTGAGCTTTCCTGGTTTCAGTGACTCCACCATCACGGCCACGCCCTCTGTTCCCTGAGATTTAACCTCTGGAAGACGCCCCATTTCTCTCCACCTGCCCATCCTTATTTCCTCTTTTAAGACACTCTTTAAAAACTACCTCATTGACTAAGTTTTCTGTAATGTTCCATGGACGGGTGTTATAGAAAATTACAGCTCAGAAACAGGCCTTTTGGCCCTTCTTGTCTGTGCCCAACCATTTTTTGCCTCATCCCACTGACCTGCACTTGGACCATATCCCTCCACACCCCTCTCATCCCATGAACCCATCCAAGCTTTTCTTAAATGTTAAAAGTGACCCCGCATTTATCTGGCAGCTCATTCCACACTCCCACCACTCTCTGTGTGAAGAACCCCCCCTAATATTCCCTTTAAACTTTTCCCCCTTCACCTTAACCCACGCCCTCTGGTTTTTTTCTCCCCTAGCCTCAGTGGAAAAAGCCTGCTTGCATTCACTCTATCGATACCCATCAAAATCTTATACACCTCTATCAAATCTCCCCTCATTCTTCTACGCTCCAGGGAATAAAGTCCGAACCTATTCAATCTCTCTCTGTAACTCAGCTTCTCAAGTCCCAGCAACATCCTTGTGAACCTTCTCTGCACTCTTTCAACCTTATTTACATCCTTCCTGTAACTGGGTGACCAGAACTGTACACAATACTCTAAATTTGGCCTCACCAATGCCTTATACAACCTCACCATAACACTCCAACTCTTATACTCGGTACTCTGATTTATAAAGGCCAGTGCACTGGAGCTATTATGCTCCAGTGATGCTTTACAAAAGGGTGCTATAGAAATGCAGCCTGTTGTTGGTTGGAAAGTCACCCCATGAGCACAGGTTCAGGGGGTAAACAGTCTCTGAAATATCCGTTCCTGTGAGAGGGAGAACTGCAGCAGTAAGTCTAGTTTGATGTGGTGATATTCTGGCTGTTTTTAGTTACTAGACCCTGTCTACTGCTCTACGTAGTCCGATAATGACTGTTTTGAAACACTAATAGAAGTAAGTTAATTGCCAGACATATTACCATGTCTAGCTTTTCAGATCTATTATTAAAAAGGATCAAGGAATTAAGTTATTACAGGAAGAGGATAGGAAGGAACAAACATAGAACATAGAACATTACAGCGCAGAACAGGCCCTTCGGCCCACGATGTTGCGCCGACCAGTTACAAAACAATGACCCACTAGCCTAAACCAATCCCTTTTCGTCCATAAACCTATCCACAGATCTCTTAAACGCCCCCAAACTAGGCGCATTTACAACTGCAGCTGGCAGGGCATTCCAGTCCCTCACCACCCTCTGGGTAAAGAACCTACCCCTGACATCAGTCCTATAACTACCCCCCCTTAATTTAAAGTCGTGCCCCCTCGTGCTAGCTTTCTCCATCCTAGGAAAAAGGCTATCACTATCTACCCTGTCTAAACCTCTAATCATCTTATATGTTTCAATAAGGTCCCCTCTTAGCCGCCTTCTTTCCAGCGAAAACAACCCAAATCTCTCAGTCTCTCCTCATTGGATCTCCCCTCCATACCAGGCAACATCCTGGTAAACCTCCTCTGCACCCTCTCCAAAGCCTCCACATCCTTCCTGTAATGTGGGGACCAGAACTGCACACAAAACTCCAAGTGTGGCCGCACCAGAGTTGTGTACAGTTGCATCATGACGCTGCGACTCCTAAATTCAATCCCCCTACCAATAAACGCCAAGACTCCGTATGCCTTCTTAACAACCTTATCTACTTGATTCCCAACTTTCAGGGATCTATGTACACATACACCTAGATCCCTCTGCTCCTCCACACTATTCAAAGTCCTCCCGTTAGCCCTATACTCAACACATCTATTATTCCTACCGAAATGAATTACCTCACACTTCTCCGCATTAAACTCCATCCGCCACCTCGCAGCCCAGCTCTGCAACCTTTCTAAATCACCCTGCAAACTATGACACCCTTCCTTACAATCTACCACACCTCCGACTTTGGTGTCATCAGCAAACTTACTAATCCACCCAACTATACCCTCATCCAGATCATTAATAAAAATTACAAACAGCAGTGGCCCCAAAACAGATCCCTGAGGCACACCACTCGTAACCGAACTCCATGACGAATATTTACCATCAACCACCACCCTCTGTCTCCTATCTGCTAGCCAATTCCTGATCCAATTACCTCGATCACCCCCAATCCCATACATCTGCATTTTCTGCAGAAGCCTACCATGGTGAACCTTATCAAACACCTTGCTAAAATCCATATACACCACATCAACTGCCTTACCCCTATCCACCTCTTTGGTCACTTTCTCAAAGAACTCGATAAGGTTAGTAAGGCACGACCTACCCGCTACAAAACCATGCTGACTGCTTCTAATCAATTCATTACTCTCCAAATAACTATAAATCCTGTCTCTAATAATCCTTTCCAAAACCTTACCCACCACAGAAGTAAGACTCACCGGTCTATAATTCCCAGGGAAGTCTCTTCTCCCCTTCTTAAACAATGGGAAAAACATTTGCTGTCCTCCAATCTTCTGGTACTATACCAGAGACTAACGACGACCTGAAGATCAGAGCCAGAGGCTCCGCAATCACTTCTCTTGCCTCCCAAAGAATCCTAGGGTAAATCCCATCCGGACCAGGGGACTTATCTATTTTCAAACCCTCTAAAATATCCAGCACATCCCCCGTATCAACTGCAATACTATCTATTTTACACCCCTGCACCCCAGTGTCCTCCTCAGCTACATTCATGTCCCCTTGCGTGAACACCGAAGAGAAATATTGGTTCAACGCCTCTCCAATCTCCTCCGGTTCCACACACAACTTCCCTCTACTGTCTGTAACTGGCCCTAATTTTGCCCTAACCAACCTTCTGTTCTTGACATACCTGTTAAACGCCTTATGGTTCTCCTTAATCCTATCAGCCAAAATCATCTCATGTCCTCTTTTAGCCCTTCTTAACTCCCTCTTCAACTCCCTCCTAGCCAATCTAAAACTTTCTAATGCACTACCTGAGCCCTCAAGCCTCATCCGAACATAAGCCTCCTTTTTCTTCCTAACCAGCGAATCAACTTTTTTAGTGCACCACGGTTCCCTGGGCTTACCAAATCCTCCTTGCCTGACAGGGATATACCTATCACAGACCCGCAATAGCTGCTCCTTGAAAAATCTCCACATCTCGGATGTTCCCAGTCCCTGTAATTCACTAATCCAACCAATGCTTCCTAATTCTCTCCTAATAACCTCATAATTACCCTTCCCCCAGCTGAAACTACTGACCGGAGGTTCATGCCTATCCCTTTCCATCACTAAGGTGAACGTAACTGAATTGTGGTCACTATCCCCAAACTGTACACCAACTTCCAAGTCTAGCACCTGGTCTGGCTCATTACCGAGCACCAAATCCAATATAGCCTCACCTCTCGTCGGCCTATCTACATACTGAGTCAAAAAACCTTCCTGCACACTTTGAACAAAAACTGACCCCTCTAACGAGCCAGAGCTATAGCAATTCCAATCTACATGAGTAAAGTTAAAGTCCCCCATAACAATTACCCTATTACTTTCACTCCTAACAAGGATCGTCTCCGCAATCCTTTCCTCAACCTCTCTAGAACTTTTAGGAGGTCTATAAAAGACTCCCAACAGGGTGACCTCTCCTCTCCTATTTATAATCTCCGCCCATACTACCTCAACAGACAAGTCCTCATCAAACTTCCTCTCTGACACTGAGATACAGTCCTTGACCAATAATGCTACCCCACCCCCCCTTCTACCTCCTTCTCTACTCCGACTAAAGCATTTGTACCCCGGGACCTGCAACATCCATTCCTGACTCTGCTCTATCCAAGTCTCTGAAATGGCCACAACATCAAAGTCCCAGGTACTGGTTCACGCTGCAAGTTCATCCACCTTATTGCGAATACTCCTCGCATTAAAATATACACATTTCAAACCCTGCTCCAGGAGGGAAATCAAAGGAGTCCATTGATTTTAAACTCTGGGAGTAAGGACAGAGGTTAAGAGTGTTATTGGAGGTGACGGCAAGTGGTTGGCACTGCTACCTCACAGCTCCAGGGTTTGATTCCCTCGGGTCACTGTCTGTGCGGAGTTTGCACATTCTCCCCGTGTCTGCGTGGGTTTCCTCCGGGTGCTCCGGTTTCCTCCCACAGTCTGGAAAGTGTGTAGCTTAGATGGATTGGCCGTGCTAAATTGCCCCTTAGGGCCTATTTTAACATTGCATCGCGCTTGTTTTTTGGCACGAGAAGGTGGTAAAGTCGGGGGTGAGGCCATTAACGTGATCCGCGCCCACATCCGCGCAGATCGCCACGTTACTGAGACCCGGGAATGGCCGCGATCCGATTCACGCCCAAAGTGGGCGCAACGGTGATTTAAATATATTTGCATACATTTAAATTGAATTAATGACCTGCCCGCCCAACTCTCTCAGCATTTCCCCCTTTACCCCCGTGTTCGCCGATCCGGAACCGCCCCGGAATGAACCGGCTGAATAAAAACCTGAATCGGGCACTCCACCTGCTGAAGAGGCAAGTTCAGAACGTCCACCGGCTCCCCGACTCCGATCGGGGGGAGGGGGGGGAGAGAGGCAGGCCAGATCATTCCCTGTGAGGGGGTGGGGAGAGAGGAGGAGGCGGGTCAGATGTTCCTCTGTGTGGGGGGGGGGGGGAGTGAGGCCATGTCGTTCTCACCCTGCGGAGGTTTAGGGTAGAACATTCTCTGGGGGGGGGAGAGGGACGGTGAGGCCAGATCATTCTCTGGGGGGGCGGGGGGGGTCAGGGGTGGGTGGGGAGCGAAGGGAGGCGGGTAAGATGTATCTCTGGTGGGGAGGGGAGGCCCAATCACTCTCTGAGGGCGGGGGTGGGTGATGGATATCTGGTGGGGGGGGGGAGGGGGCAGGGGCTCTGTTGCCACTGTGTGGGCGATCGGTGGGGGGGGAAGGGAGCCGTGGGTCGCGATTTGTCTGGGCAGTGGGAGTGGGGGGGGTTGGGTGGATAAGGGGGGGGTCAGTGATGTGTGTCAGGGTCATCGCTCCCAGGCTGCTTTCTGTGACCCAGGAGCGATCCGACACGTCCGCACTATTTCTAATGTTTTTCTAATGCCCATGCATAGTTCGGAGCTCCGATCGTTTCAAGTGCGTTAAACCCCACCCACAGCGCGATTCAGACCCACCATTGTTTGTTTCAGGCTGAGTGTGTATGGGGGTGCCTGAGAACAGGTTCCCAAATCAGCCCCTTAGTGTCCAAAGATGTGCAGGTTTATTTACCATTTATATAGATGATCTGGAGGAGGGAACCGAGTGTAGGGTGTCGAAATTTGCTGATGACACCAAGATTGGGGGAAAGGCAAATTGTGAGGAGGGTGTGGAGAGTCTGCAGAAGGATCTAGATAGGCTGGGCGAATGGGCCAGGAAATGGCAAATGGAATTTAATGTTGGCAAGTGTGAGGTGGTCCACTTTGGTAGGAAGAATGGTAGGAAGGACTATTACTTACGTGGTGAAAAACTGCAGCAGGCGACGGTGCAGAGGGACCTCGGGGTCCTTGTGCATGAGTCGCAAAAACCCAGTCTGCAGGTGCAGCAGGTGGTCAGGAAGGCGAATGGGATGCTGGCCTTCATAGCGAGGGGGATTGAATATAAAAGTAGGGAGGTCTTGCTGCAGCTGTATAGGGCATTGGTGAGGCCGCAGCTGGAGTACTGTGTGCAGTTTTGGGCGCCGTACTTACGCAAGGATATTTTGGCCTTGGAGGGAGTGCAGAGGAGGTTTACTAGGCTGATACCAGAGGTGAGGGAGTTGAGCTATGAGGAGAGGCTGAATAAACTAGGTTTGTATTCGTTAGAGTTTAGAAGAATGAGGGGAGATCTCATTGAGACGTATAAGATGATGAATGGGATGGATAGGATAGAGGTGGAGAGACTCTACCCGCTCAGAAAGGACAGTAGGACTAGGGGGCACAGCCTCAAGATAAAGGGGGGGGAGTTTAGAACGGAGTTGAGGAGGAACTTCTTCACTCAAACGGTGGTGAATCTCTGGAATTCTCTGCCCGTTGAAGTGGTGGAGGCTGCCTCGCTAAATATTTTTAAGACGCGGGTTGATGGGTTTTTGATAACCGAGGGGATTAAGGGTTATGGGGAGAGGGCGGGAAGGTGGAACTGAGCCACGACAGATCAGCCATGATCTTATTGAATGGCGGGGCAGGCTCGAAGGGCTAGAAGGCCTACTCCTGCTCCTATTTCTTATGTTCTTATGTTAACTTTCTCTACACTCTATGTAACATTACATTCTGCACTCTCTCCTTTCCTTCTTTATGAACAGTATGCTTCGTCTGTATAGCATAGAACCCTACAGTGCAGAAACAGGCCCTTCGGCCCATCGAGTCTGCACCGAACACAATCTCACCCAGACCCTATCCCCATATCCCTACACATTTACCTGCTAATCCCTCTAACCTACACATCCCTGGACACTAAGGGGCAATTTTAGCATAGCCAATGAACCTAACCCGCACATCTTTGGACTGTGGGAGGAAACCGGAGCACCCGGAGAAAACCCACGCAGACACGAGGAGAATGTGCAAACTCCACACAGGCAGTGACCCGAGCCGGGAATCGAACCCAGGACCCTGGAGCTGTGAAGCAGCAGTGCTAACCCACTGTGCTACCGTGCCGCCTCCCTGTTGTGACGCTGCTTAAAGCTGGCCTGCATTTCTTAAAGAGACACTGCATCTGGATCAGCTGCTCAGATTCTCACCTGTGTAAGAGCACGAGAGTGGGATTTTCCAGCCACGCTCGCCAAAAACTGGAAAACCCCGCCTGGGGTCAACAGACCGTTGCATGTTTTCCCTCTGCTCCGCTCTGATTCCCCTGATGGCGGGACAGGAATAGAAACCCCCCCCCACAACTCACCAAGAGCAAGTCACTGATGCAAAGAGGTAACTCCCAGGCTTCCCACGCTGGACTGCAGGCTCCGATGTGTGTGAGAAGGAAGAATGTCATCCCACCACGGTAGGTCAGGGATCCTGTAAATACCCACTTCCCCACTCCACTCCCAGCCCCGCCAAATGCCTCTCCGCCACCCCCTCCCACCGGCATTCAATGCCAAGAGTTAAGCCCCAGGGATCTAGATTCAATCCTGCAAGAAGTTTAATGGCCTCACAGAAATGATAAGACCATAAAGAATAGGAGCAGGAGTCGGCCATCTAGCCCCTCGAGCCTGCCCCGCCATTCAATAAGATCATGGCTGATCTGAAGTGGATCAGTTCCACTTTCCCGCCCTCTCCCCATAACCCTTAATTCCCCTGTCTATCAGAAACCCATCAACCCGCTTCTTAAATATATTTAGCGAGGCAGCCTCCACCACTTCAACGGGCAGAGAATTCCAGAGATTCACCACCCTTTGAGTGAAGAAGTTCCTCCTCAACTCCGATCTAAACTGCCCCCCCCCTTATCTTGAGGCTGTTCCCTCTAGTCCTATTATCCTTTCTAAGCGGGAAGAATCTCTCTAACTCTACCCTATCCATCCCCTTCATTATCTTATACATCTCTATAAGATCCCCCCTCATCCTTCTAAACTCTGAGTACAGACCCAGCCTATTTAGTCTCTCTTCATAGTCCAACCCCCTCAACTCCGGTATCAGCCTAGAAAACTTCCTCTGCACTCCCTCCAGGGGCAAAATATCCTTGCGCAGGTGCGGCGACCAAAACTGCACACAGTACTCCAGCTGCGGCCTCACCAGTGCCCTATACAGCTGCAGCAAGACCTCCCTACTTTTATATTCAATCCCCCTCGCTATGAAGGCCAGCATCCCATTCGCCTTCCTGACCACCTGCTGCACCTGCAGGCTGGGTTTTTGCGACTCGTGCACAAGGACCCCGAGGTCCCTCTGCATCGTCACCTGCTGCAGTTTTTCGCCTTTTAAATAATAATCCCTCCTACTATTATTCCTGCCAAAGTGGATAACCTCACACTTGCTAACATTATACTCCATCTGCCAGGTCCTCGCCCACTCACTCAGCCTATCCAGATCCCTCTGCAGACTTTCCACACCCTCCGCACAATTTGCTTTTCCACTCATCTTCGTGTCATCATCAAATTTCGACACCCTACACTCAGCCCCCTCCTCCAGATCATCTATATAAATGGTAAATAGCTGAGGCCCCAGCACCGACCCCTGGGGCACTCCACTAGTCACCATCCGCCAACGAGAATAGAACATAGAACATAGAACACTACAGCACAAACAGGCCCTTCGGCCCTCGAGTTGCGCCGATCACATCAACCCCACCAACCTACAGACCTATCTATAACCCTCAATCTCATTAAACCCCATATACTCATCCAGAAGTCTTTTAAAAGACCCCAGCGAGTTCGCCTCCACCACCACTGACGGCAGCCGATTCCATTCACTCACCACCCTCTGAGTGAAAAACTTACCCCTAACTAGCACCCATTGATACCAACTCTCTGCTTCCTATTAGACAGCCAATCCTCTATCCACGCTAACACCTTACCCCCAACTCCCTGCACCCTAACCTTTTGTGAGGCACCTTATCAAACGCCTTTTGGAAATCTAAAAACACCACATCCACCGGTTCCCCTCCGTCTACCGCACTAGTCACATCCTCAGAGAAATCCAATAAATTCGTCAAACACGACTTCCCCTTAACAAATCCGTGCTGTGTCTGCTCGATCACATTCCTCACATCACTTTCCTGTTCTTTCCCCACAAACCTTGATTCCCTTCTGGATCAAAACTCTATCCAGATCAGCCTTAAACATACACAAGGTCTCTGCCCTGCCTGCCACCCCCCCCCCCCCCCCCCCCCCCCCCACCCCCACAGCTCTCTGGGGTAAGGAGTTCCAAAGACTCCCCACTGTGACAGGCTCCTTCACACCAGCACTGAGTATCGCACTAACCTCACCCCAGCCCTCACCCCACCAGCAATCTCTACCATTCACAGCTCACACTGATAGATTCACCTCACCCTCGGCTACTTCAGACTCACCCCCACATCGCTCACCCCTACATCGCTCACCCCCACATCGCTCACCCCCACATCGCTCACCCCCACATCGCTCACCCCCACATCGCTCACCCCCACATCGCTCACCCTCACATCGCTATTCAACTCCCACAGCCACACCCCCTGAACATCTTGCTCCATGTTCTCTGGCACATATCCTGTGGGATATACCGGCTCCTTACCGCGGAGATGGCCAGCGACCGAGAGGGGTGGAGGCATCTCCCAACCCCCACGGAGCGGCCATTGCTGAGGCCATCCCAGAGGTGGGCCTGTAACCATTGGAGACGTGTTCACATCGCTAAGCCTCCCATTCCACTTCCCCAGCTCCTGGTTTCCAGGCTGCCGATGACGTACGCACACTCCCTGTGGTAACCCCTTCCCTCAGGACCTTTCTCTGATCAGGAAAGACGAGAGGAGCGGGAAGTCACTGATGAAGAAGGAATGCTCTCGAGCTCACGGACACCCATCAGGTAGCAGCAATCCTGCTCCTTTTGTGGGAAGCTGGGAGGCAGGGTGTGTGTACGGTTCTCTGGGGGTCAGTGCAGGGTGACATTCTGAACCATTGGGAAGCTGGAATCCATGTGACACACAAACCAGAAGCAGGAGGAGGCCATTTGGCCCTTCGAGCCTATCCCACCATTCTCCTTGATCATTGAATTCAATATCCTGATCCCCCTTTTCCCCTTATCCTTTGATTCCTTTAGCCCCAAGACCTACACCTAATCTCTTCTTGAAATCACACAACATTTTGGCCTCAACTACATCCTGTGGTAGTCTTCACCACTCTCTGGGTGAAGAAATTTCTCCTCTCCTCAGTCCTAAAAGTTTTACCTCCTATCCACAAACTATAACCCCTTAGCTCTGGACTTCACCCCCCCCAACCCACTGATAACATCCATTTGGAGTACTGTGCGCAGTTCTGGTCGCCTCACTATAGGAAAGACGTAGAAGCTATTGAAAGGGTGCAGAGGAGATTTACAAGGATGTTGCCTGGACTGGGAGGCATGCCTTATGAAGATAGGTTGAGGGAGCTGGGACTCTTTTCCCTGGAGAGGCGAAGGTTGAGAGGCGACCTGATAGAAGTTTATAAAATGTTGAGAGGAATAGATAGGGTGGACTCTCAGAGGCTATTTCCCCGGGTTGAAATGGTCGCTACGAGAGGACACAGATTTAAGGTGCGGGGAAAGAAGTACAGAGGTGATGTTAGGGGTAAGTTTTTCACTCAGAGGGTGGTGAGTGAATGGAATCGGCTGCCGTCGGTGGTGGTGGAGGCGAACTCGCTGGGGTCTTTTAAAAGACTTCTGGATGAGTATATGGGGTTTAATGGGATTGGGGGTTATAGACAGGTCTGGTAGGTATGGATATGATCGGCACAACTTGTGGGCCGAAGGGCCTGTTTGTGCTGTAATGTTCTATGTTCTATGTTCTTCTAAACTCCAGTGAGTATAATCCTAACTGGCTGACATACTGACACCACATACTGTGTCTCTCTCTGGCAAGAATAAATGAAACCTATTCCATTTGGGGGCAGCATGGTGGAACAGTGGTAAGCACTCAGGAACCGGGTTCGATTCCAGTCTCGGGTCACTGTCTGTGTGGAGTTTGCACTTTCTTCTCGTGTCTGCGTGGGTTTCCTTGGGGGCTGTGGTTTCTTCCCAGTCTAAAGATGTGCGGGTTAAGTGGATAGGCCATGGCAAATTGCCCCTTATTGTCAGGGGAATTAGCAGGGTAAATGTGTAGGGTTGCAGGGTAGGGCCTGGGTGGGATTGCGGTCGGTACGGACTCAATGGGCCGAACGGCCTCTTTCTGCACTGTAGGGTGTAATAATAAACAAAGTCCCACATCAGGACCTGCTGGACCCAGAGGGAGAGTTCAGCGCGGTTCCCCAGCTGATAATCAGCTTCACCCACTTCCCCAGTGGTAAAAAAACACAAGATACACGGGAGAGAGAGAGAGGATATCATTGCCATAGGGGGAGCTCAACAGTGGCTCACCAGACTGGTTCCAGGGATCATGGGACTGTTTTAGTAAGAAAAATTGAGCAAACTGAGTGTGTATTCTCAATAGTTTCTAAGGATGAAAAGTAATCTCAGTGAAATGAACAAAATAGATAATAAGAGAGAGGGAAATAGAGAAAAGGGGAGAGAGGGAAACAGAAAGATAAAGAGAGAGGGAAATAGAGAAAGATGGAGAGAGAAAAACAGAGCAAGAGAGAGAGACTGAGGGAAACAGAGAGAGAGAGAAAGAGGGGGAAAGAGAAAGAGGGAGAAGGAAACAGAGAAAGAGGGAAAGAGGGAAGTAGAGAGAGAGGGAAATATAGAGAAAGAGAGAGTGGAATTGAGGGAGAGAGAGTGAAATAGAGAAAGGGATGGAAAAAGAAGGAGAGGAAATGGTGAGATAAAGAAAAGGAATGGGCAAGATCAGACATCACCTGAAGTGTTTGTTAATTTGAAGACCACTTGTATTGTTGGAAGCAGCTTTTAATGTTTCAATATTGGAGATCTCGCTGAGAGGGAGTGGATCATTGGGGGATCTGGGGGATCTGGGTGAAGAGGTGAATCACAGACACTGGCGCTCGGATTGTGATCTCTAACAATAGTGAACAGTAAAAATGGAAGTAAAAAATACCCAAAGCTGTGGCTGGGGTAACACATTACCCTTTCTAACAGTCCTGCTGCCCCGGTTTGTCATTGTCACATTGCGGCGTAGATCTCTCGGCATCTCCCACATCCCACCTGGAAAAAAAAGAGAGACAATATAAAGGACACAGTTCCACAGGGGGTGGGGGAGGAACAGAGGGGGCTGGGGGTATATATTCACCAATCAGCATAGGCGGCTGGATATTCTATAACCACTCTATCAGCACAGCCCGGTTATAGAATCCTGGGCTTTACAGATACCGAGTGTCAGAGAAACCTGGGAGAGATTCTTGGTAGAATTTGGGAGCACTACACTCTATCCTGGGCAGCACCGTCGAGGGAAAGTGTGAAAGCTTCAGAGAGACTGCAGGAAAATTGGACAAAAAGGGTTCCAGCGTGAGTTAGGTGGATGGATTTGAGAAGCTGGGATTGTTCTCTTTTGAGAGAGAAAGTTGAGGGAAGATTTGATCGCGATACTCTGAACCAGGAGGGGCCCGGACTGTGAAGAAGTTCCCTCTTGAGGGAATCACGGTTTTAGGATGAGGGGTGGAAGATTTAACACTGAGGCAAAGAGAAGCCACTTCTCACGAAGGAATTCACTTCCCCAGAGTGCGGTGGATAGAGTCAGAGAGGTTTACAGCATGGAAGCAGGCCCTTTGACCCAACTTCTCCATGCTGCCCAGTTTTTACCACTAAGCTAGTCCCAATTTCCCAAGTTTAGCTCATATCCCTAGAACCATAGAAAATTACAGCTCAGAAAGAGGCCATTTGGCCCTTCTTGTCTGTGCTGAACCATTTTTCTGCCTAGTCCCACTGACCATATCCCTCCACCTCCCCTCTCATCCATGAAACCGTCCAAGATTTTCTTAAAGGTTAAAAGTGGCCCCTCTAAACCCATCTTACCCCATGTAACTGTCTAAATGCTTTTTTAAAGACAAACTTGTCCCCCACCTCTACTACTGCCTCTGGCAGCTCGTTCCAGACACTCACCACCCTCTGTGTGAACAAAATGCCTCTCTGGACCCTATGTATCTCTCCCTCCTCACCTTAAACCTTCTAGTTTTAGACTCCCCTACCTTTGGGAAAAGATGTTTACCTTACATGCTGAGACATTGATTATATTTACATAGATCTACATAGAACCCTACAGTGCAGAAACAGGCCCTTCGGCCCATCGAGTCTGCACCGAACACAATCCCACCCAGACCCTATCCCCATATCCCTACACATTTACCTGCTAATCCCTCTAACCTACACATCCCAGGACACTAAGGGGCAATTTTAGCATAGCCAATGAACCTAACCTGCACATCTTTGGACTGTGGGAGGAAACCGGAGCACCCGGAGAAAACCCATGCAGACACGGGGAGAATGTGCAAACTCCACACAGTCAGTGACCCGAGCCGGGAATCGAACCCAGGACCCTGGAGCTGTGAAACAGCAGTGCTAACCACTGTGCTACCGTGCTGCCCCTTAGGAGATTGGTTTTCAATGAGTAAGGGATTGGAGGGTTGTGGAGAACAGGCAGGAAGGTGGAGACGGGGCCCAGATAAGATCAGCCATGATTGTACCCTTCACCAAGTAAAGCCCCCCCCCCCCACCCCGCAGTGGGCTTACAGTGTGGGTGGAGGTGGGAACAGGTCAGGCATTGAGTCCAATGGTGCGGAGGGTTTGGAACCCACACTGTAAACCCAAACAGAGGGCACACTGCCCACTGGGTGGGACCCTCCTGTCTTGTTCTCTCTGCTGGTCCCTCTGAGGGTACGGTGTGAGGGTACGGTGTGAGGGTACGGTGTGAGGGTGTGAGGGTGAGGGTACGGTGTGAGGGTGCGGTGTGAGGGTACGGTGTGAGGGTGCGGTGTGAGGGTGCGGTGTGAGGGTGCGGTGTGAGGGTACGGTGTGAGGGTACGGTGTGAGGGTACGGTGTGAGGGTACGGTGTGAGGGTACGGTGTGAGGATACGGTGTGAGGGTACGGTGTGAGGGTACGGTGTGAGGGTACGGTGTGAGGGTACGGTGTGAGGGTACGGAGTGAGGGTACGGTGTGAGGGTACGGTGTGAGGATACGGTGTGAGGGTACGGTGTGAGGGTGTGGTGTGAGGGTGCGGTGTGAGGGTGCGGTGTGAGGGTACGGTGTGAGGGTGCGGTGTGAGGGTGCGTTGTGTGGGTACGGTGTGAGGGTACGGTGTGAGGGTACGGTGTGAGGGTACAGTGCGAGGGTGCGGTGTGAGGGTGCGGTGTGAGGGTACGGTGTGAGGGTACGGTGTGAGGGTACGGTGTGAGGGTGCGGTGCCGGTGTGAGGGTACGGAGTGAGGGTACGGAGTGAGGGTGCGGTGTGTGGGTGCGGTGTGAGGGTGCGGTGTGAGGGTGCGGTGTGAGGGTACGGTGTGAGGGTACAGTGCGAGGGTACGGTGTGAGGGTGCGGTGTGAGGGTGCGGTGTGAGGGTACGGTGTGAGGGTACGGTGTGAGGGTGCGGTGTGAGGGTGCGGTGTGAGGGTACGGTGTGAGGGTACGGAGTGAGGGTACGGAGTGAGGGTGCGGTGTGAGGGTGCGGTGTGAGGGTGCGGTGTGAGGGTGCGGTGTGAGGGTACGGTGTGAGGGTACGGTGTGAGGGTGCGGTGTGAGGGTGCGGTGTGAGGGTGCGGTGTGAGGGTGCGGTGTGAGGGTACGGTGTGAGGGTACAGTGCGAGGGTACGGTGTGAGGGTACAGTGCGAGGGTGCGGTGTGAGGGTACGGTGTGAGGGTGCGGTGCGAGCGTACAGTGTGAGGGTACGGTGTGAGGGTACGGTGTGAGGGTACGGTGTGAGGATACGGTGTGAGGGTGCGGTGTGAGGGTACGGTGTGAGGGTGCGGTGTGAGGGTACGGTGTGAGGGTACGGTGTGAGGGTACGGTGTGAGGGTGCGGTGTGAGGATACGGTGTGAGGGTGCGGTGTGAGGGTACGGTGTGAGGGTACGGTGTGAGGGTGCGGTGTGAGGGTACGGTGTGAGGGTGCGGTGTGAGGATACGGTGTGAGGGTACGGTGTGAGGGTGCGGTGTGAGGATGCGGTGTGAGGGTGCGGTGTGAGGGTACGGTGTGAGGGTACGGTGTGAGGGTGCAGTGTGAGGGTACGGTGTGAGGGTACGGTGTGAGGGTGCGGTGTGAGGGTACGGTGTGAGGGTACGGTGTGAGGGTGCGGTGTGAGGATACGGTGTGAGGGTGCGGTGTGAGGGTACGGTGTGAGGGTACGGTGTGAGGGTGCGGTCTGAGGGTGCGGTGTGAGGGTGCGGTGTGAGGGTACGGTGTGAGGGTACGGTGTGAGGGTACGGTGTGAGGGTGCGGTGTGAGGGTACGGTGTGAGGGTACGGTGTGACGGTGCGGTGTGAGGGTACGGTGTGAGGGTGCGGTGTGAGGATACGGTGTGAGGGTGCGGTGTGAGGGTGCGGTCTGAGGGTACGGTGTGAGGGTACGGTGTGAGGGTACGGTGTGAGGGTACGGAGTGAGGGTACGGTGTGAGGGTGCGGTGTGAGGGTACGGTGTGAGGGTGCGGTGTGAGGATACGGTGTGAGGGTGCGGTCTGAGGGTACGGTGTGAGGGTACGGTGTGAGGGTACGGTGTGAGGATACGGTGTGAGGGTGCGGTGTGAGGGTACGGTGTGAGGGTTTGGTGTGAGGGTACGGTGTGAGGGTGCAGTGTGAGGATACGGTGTGAGGGTGTGGTGTGAGGGTACGGTGTGAGGGTACGGTGTGAGGGTACGGTGTGAGGGTACGGTGTGAGGGTACGGTGTGAGGGTACGGTGTGAGGGTGCGGTGTGAGGATACGGTGTGAGGGTGTGGTGTGAGGGTACGGTGTGAGGGTACGGTGTGAGGGTACGGTGTGAGGGTACGGTGTGAGGGTGCGGTGTGAGGGTACGGTGTGAGGGTACGGTGTGAGGGTACGGTGTGAGGGTGCGGTGTGAGGGTACGGTGTGAGGGTACGGTGTGAGGGTACGGTGTGAGGGTGCGGTGTGAGGGTACGGTGTGAGGGTGCGGTGTGAGGATAAGGTGTGAGGGTGCGGTCTGAGGGTACGGTGTGAGGGTACGGTGTGAGGGTACGGTGTGAGGGTGCGGTGTGAGGGTGCGGTGTGAGGGTGCGGTGTGAGGGTGCGGTGTGAGGGTGCGGTGTGAGGGTACGGTGTGAGGGTGCGGTGTGAGGATACGGTGTGAGGGTGCGGTGTGAGGGTACGGTGTGAGGGTACGGTGTGAGGGTACGGTGTGAGGGTGCGGTGTGAGGATACGGTGTGAGGGTGTGGTGTGAGGGTACGGTGTGAGGGTACGGTGTGAGGGTACGGTGTGAGGGTACGGTGTGAGGGTACGGTGTGAGGATACGGTGTGAGGGTGCGGTGTGAGGAAAAGGTGTGAGGGTACGGTGTGAGGATACGGTGTGAGGGTGCGGTGTGAGGGTACAGTGTGAGGGTACGGTGTGAGGGTACGGTGTGAGGGTATGGTGTGAGGGTGCGGTGTGAGGGTACGGTGTGAGGGTACGGTGTGAGGGTACGGTGTGAGGGTACGGTGTGAGGGTACGGTGTGAGGGTACGGTGTGAGGGTGCGGTGTGTGAGGGTACGGTGTGAGGGTGTGGTGTGAGGGTACGGTGTGAGGGTACGGTGTGAGGGTACGGTGTGAGGGTACGGTGTGAGGGTACGGTGTGAGGGTGCGGTGTGAGGGTACGTTGTGAGGGTACGGTGTGAGGGTACGGTGTGAGGGTACGGTGTGAGGGTACGGTGTGAGGGTACGGTGTGAGGGTACGGTGTGTGAGGGTACGGTGTGAGGGTACGGTGTGAGGGTACGGTGTGAGGGTGCGGAGTGAGGGTACGTTGTGAGGGTACGGTGTGAGGGTACGGTGTGAGGGTACGGTGTGAGGGTACGGTGTGAGGGTACGGTGTGAGGGTACGGTATGTGAGGGTACGGTGTGAGGGTGTGGTGTGAGGGTACGGTGTGAGGGTACGGTGTGAGGGTACGGTGTGAGGGTACGGTGTGAGGGTGCGGTGTGTGGGTACGGTGTGAGGGTACGGTGTGAGGGTGCGGTGTGAGGGTGCGGTGTGAGGGTACGGTGTGAGGGTACGGTGTGAGGGTACGGTGTGAGGGTACGGTGTGAGGGTACGGTGTGAGGGTGCGGTGTGAGGGTACGGTGTGAGGGTACGGTGTGAGGGTGCGGTGTGAGGGTGCGGTGTGAGGGTACGGTGTGAGGGTACGGAGTGTGGGTACGGTGTGAGGGTGCGGTGTGAGGGTACGGTGTGAGGGTACGGTGTGAGGGTACGGTGTGAGGGTGCGGTGTGAGGGTACAGTGCGAGGGTACGGTGTGAGGGTGCGGTGTGAGGGTGCGGTGTGAGGGTACGGTGTGAGGGTACGGTGTGAGGGTACGGTGTGAGGGTGCGGTGTGAGGGTACGGTGTGAGGGTATGGTGTGAGGGTACGGTGTGAGGGTACGGTGTGAGGGTACGGTGTGAGGGTACGGTGTGAGGGTGCGGTGTGAGGGTACGGTGTGAGGGTATGGTGTGAGGGTACGGTGTGAGGGTACGGTGTGAGGGTACGGTGTGAGGGTACGGTGTGAGGTACGGAGTGAGGGTGCGGTGTGAGGGTGCGGTGTGAGGGTACGGTGTGAGGGTACGGTGTGAGGGTACGGTGTGAGGGTACGGAGTGAGGGTACGGTGCGAGGGTGCGGTGCGAGGGTGCGGTGCGAGGGTACGGTGCGAGGGTACGGTGCGAGGGTACGGTGTGAGGGTACGGTGTGAGGGTGCGATGTGAGGGTTCGGAGTGAGGGTACGGTGTGAGGGTGTGGAGTGAGGGTACGGTGTGAGGGTACGGTGTGAGGGTACGGTGTGAGGGTGTGGTGTGAGGGTACGGTGTGAGGGTACGGTGTGAGGGTACGGTGTGAGGGTACGGTGTGAGGGTACGGTATGAGGGTACGGTGTGAGGGTACGGTGTGAGGGTGTGAGGGTACGGTGTGAGGGTACAGAGTGAGGGTACGGTGTGAGGGTACGGTGTGAGGGTACGGTGTGAGGATACGGTGTGAGGATACGGTGTGAGGGTACGGTGTGAGGGTACGGTGTGAGGGTACGGTGTGAGGATACGGTGTGAGGGTACGGTGTGAGGGTGTGGTGTGAGGGTGCGGTGTGAGGGTGCGGTGTGAGGGTACGGTGTGAGGGTGCGGTGTGAGGGTACGGTGTGAGGGTACGGTGTGAGGATACGGTGTGAGGGTACGGTGTGAGGGTACGGTGTGAGGGTACGGTGTGAGGGTGTGGTGTGAGGGTGCGGTGTGAGGGTACGGTGTGAGGGTACGGAGTGAGGGAACGGAGTGAGGGTGCGGTGTGAGGGTGCGCGGTGAGGGTACGGTGTGAGGGTACAGTGCGAGGGTACGGTGTGAGGGTACAGTGCGAGGGTGCGGTGCGAGGGTGCGGTGTGAGGGTACGGTGTGAGGGTGCGGTGTGAGGGTGTGGTGTGAGGGTACGGTGTGAGGGTACGGTGTGAGGGTGCGGTGTGAGGGTACGGTGTGAGGGTGCGGTGTGAGGATACGGTGTGAGGGTACGGTGTGAGGGTGCGGTGTGAGGATACGGTGTGAGGGTGCGGTGTGAGGGTACGGTGTGAGGGTACGGTGTGAGGGTGCGGTGTGAGGGTACGGTGTGAGGGTACGGTGTGAGGGTGCGGTGTGAGGGTACGGTGTGAGGGTACGGTGTGAGGGTGCGGTGTGAGGATACGGTGTGAGGGTGCGGTGTGAGGGTACGGTGTGAGGGTACGGTGTGAGGGTGCGGTCTGAGCGTGCGGTGTGAGGGTGCGGTGTGAGGGTACGGTGTGAGGGTACGGTGTGAGGGTACGGTGTGAGGGTGCGGTGTGAGGGTACGGTGTGAGGGTACGGTGTGACGGTGCGGTGTGAGGGTACGGTGTGAGGGTGCGGTGTGAGGATACGGTGTGAGGGTACGGTGTGAGGGTGCGGTCTGAGGGTACGGTGTGAGGGTACGGTGTGAGGGTACGGTGTGAGGGTACGGAGTGAGGGTACGGTGTGAGGGTGCGGTGTGAGGGTACGGTGTGAGGGTGCGGTGTGAGGATACGGTGTGAGGGTGCGGTCTGAGGGTACGGTGTGAGGGTACGGTGTGAGGGTACGGTGTGAGGATACGGTGTGAGGGTGCGGTGTGAGGGTACGGTGTGAGGGTTTGGTGTGAGGGTACGGTGTGAGGGTGCGGTGTGAGGATACGGTGTGAGGGTGTGGTGTGAGGGTACGGTGTGAGGGTACGGTGTGAGGGTACGGTGTGAGGGTACGGTGTGAGGGTACGGTGTGAGGGTACGGTGTGAGGGTGCGGTGTGAGGATACGGTGTGAGGGTGTGGTGTGAGGGTACGGTGTGAGGGTACGGTGTGAGGGTACGGTGTGAGGGTACGGTGTGAGGGTACGGTGTGAGGGTACGGTGTGAGGGTGCGGTGTGAGGGTACGGTGTGAGGGTACGGTGTGAGGGTACGGTGTGAGGGTGCGGTGTGAGGGTACGGTGTGAGGGTACGGTGTGAGGGTACGGTGTGAGGGTGCGGTGTGAGGGTACGGTGTGAGGGTACGGTGTGAGGGTACGGTGTGAGGGTGCGGTGTGAGGGTACGGTGTGAGGGTGCGGTGTGAGGATAAGGTGTGAGGGTGCGGTCTGAGGGTACGGTGTGAGGGTACGGTGTGAGGGTACGGTGTGAGGGTGCGGTGTGAGGGTGCGGTGTGAGGGTGCGGTGTGAGGGTGCGGTGTGAGGGTGCGGTGTGAGGGTACGGTGTGAGGGTGCGGTGTGAGGATACGGTGTGAGGGTGCGGTGTGAGGGTACGGTGTGAGGGTACGGTGTGAGGGTACGGTGTGAGGGTGCGGTGTGAGGATACGGTGTGAGGGTGTGGTGTGAGGGTACGGTGTGAGGGTACGGTGTGAGGGTACGGTGTGAGGGTACGGTGTGAGGGTACGGTGTGAGGGTACGGTGTGAGGATACGGTGTGAGGGTGCGGTGTGAGGAAAAGGTGTGAGGGTACGGTGTGAGGATACGGTGTGAGGGTGCGGTGTGAGGGTACAGTGTGAGGGTACGGTGTGAGGGTACGGTGTGAGGGTACGGTGTGAGGGTGCGGTGTGAGGGTACGGTGTGAGGGTACGGTGTGAGGGTACGGTGTGAGGGTACGGTGTGAGGGTACGGTGTGAGGGTGCGGTGTGTGAGGGTACGGTGTGAGGGTGTGGTGTGAGGGTACGGTGTGAGGGTACGGTGTGAGGGTACGGTGTGAGGGTACGGTGTGAGGGTGCGGTGTGAGGGTACGTTGTGAGGGTACGGTGTGAGGGTACGGTGTGAGGGTACGGTGTGAGGGTACGGTGTGAGGGTACGGTGTGTGAGGGTACGGTGTGAGGGTACGGTGTGAGGGTACGGTGTGAGGGTGCGGAGTGAGGGTACGTTGTGAGGGTACGGTGTGAGGGTACGGTGTGAGGGTACGGTGTGAGGGTACGGTGTGAGGGTACGGTGTGAGGGTACGGTGTGTGAGGGTACGGTGTGAGGGTGTGGTGTGAGGGTACGGTGTGAGGGTACGGTGTGAGGGTACGGTGTGAGGGTACGGTGTGAGGGTGCGGTGTGTGGGTACGGTGTGAGGGTACGGTGTGAGGGTGCGGTGTGAGGGTGCGGTGTGAGGGTACGGTGTGAGGGTACGGTGTGAGGGTACGGTGTGAGGGTACGGTGTGAGGGTACGGTGTGAGGGTGCGGTGTGAGGGTACGGTGTGAGGGTACGGTATGAGGGTGCGGTGTGAGGGTGCGGTGTGAGGGTACGGTGTGAGGGTACGGAGTGTGGGTACGGTGTGAGGGTGCGATGTGAGGGTACGGTGTGAGGGTTCGGTGTGAGGGTACGGTGTGAGGGTGCGGTGTGAGGGTACAGTGCGAGGGTACGGTGTGAGGGTACGGTGTGAGGGTGCGGTGTGAGGGTACGGTGTGAGGGTACGGTGTGAGGGTACGGTGTGAGGGTGCGGTGTGAGGGTACGGTGTGAGGGTACGGTGTGAGGGTACGGTGTGAGGGTACGGTGTGAGGGTACGGTGTGAGGGTACGGTGTGAGGGTGCGGTGTGAGGGTACGGTGTGAGGGTATGGTGTGAGGGTACGGTGTGAGGGTACGGTGTGAGGGTACGGTGTGAGGGTACGGTGTGAGGTACGGAGTGAGGGTGCGGTGTGAGGGTGCGGTGTGAGGGTACGGTGTGAGGGTACGGTGTGAGGGTACGGTGTGAGGGTACGGAGTGAGGGTACGGTGCGAGGGTGCGGTGCGAGGGTGCGGTGCGAGGGTACGGTGCGAGGGTACGGTGCGAGGGTACGGTGTGAGGGTACGGTGTGAGGGTGCGATGTGAGGGTTCGGAGTGAGGGTACGGTGTGAGGGTGTGGAGTGAGGGTACGGTGTGAGGGTACGGTGTGAGGGTACGGTGTGAGGGTGTGGTGTGAGGGTACGGTGTGAGGGTACGGTGTGAGGGTACGGTGTGAGGGTACGGTGTGAGGGTACGGTATGAGGGTACGGTGTGAGGGTACGGTGTGAGGGTGTGAGGGTACGGTGTGAGGGTACAGAGTGAGGGTACGGTGTGAGGGTACGGTGTGAGGGTACGGTGTGAGGATACGGTGTGAGGATACGGTGTGAGGGTACGGTGTGAGGGTACGGTGTGAGGGTACGGTGTGAGGATACGGTGTGAGGGTACGGTGTGAGGGTGTGGTGTGAGGGTGCGGTGTGAGGGTGCGGTGTGAGGGTACGGTGTGAGGGTGCGGTGTGAGGGTACGGTGTGAGGGTACGGTGTGAGGATACGGTGTGAGGGTACGGTGTGAGGGTACGGTGTGAGGGTACGGTGTGAGGGTGTGGTGTGAGGGTGCGGTGTGAGGGTACGGTGTGAGGGTACGGAGTGAGGGAACGGAGTGAGGGTGCGGTGTGAGGGTGCGCGGTGAGGGTACGGTGTGAGGGTACAGTGCGAGGGTACGGTGTGAGGGTACAGTGCGAGGGTGCGGTGCGAGGGTGCAGTGTGAGGGTACGGTGTGAGGGTGCGGTGTGAGGGTGTGGTGTGAGGGTACGGTGTGAGGGTACGGTGTGAGGGTGCGGTGTGAGGGTGCGGTGTGAGGGTACGGTGTGAGGGTACGGAGTGAGGGTACGGAGTGAGGGTGCGGTGTGAGGGTGCGATGTGAGGGTACGGTGTGAGGGTACAGTGCGAGGGTACGGTGTGAGGGTACAGTGCGAGGGTGCGGTGTGAGGGTGCGGTGTGAGGGTACGGTGTGAGCGTACGGTGCGAGCGTACAGTGTGAGGGTACGGTGTGAGGGTACGGTGTGAGGGTGCGGTGTGAGGGTGCGGTGTGAGGATACAGTGTGAGGGTGCGGTGTGAGGGTACGGTGTGAGGGTACGGTGTGAGGGTACGGTGTGAGGGTGCGGTGTGAGGATACGCTGTGAGGGTACGCTGTGAGGGTACGGTGTGAGGGTACGGTGTGAGGTTACGGTGTGAGGGTACGGTGTGAGGGTACGGTGTGAGGATACGGTGTGAGGGTGCGGTGTGAGGAAACGGTGTGAGGGTACGGTGTGAAGGTACGGTGTGAGGGTACGGAGTGAGGGTACGGTGTGAGGGTACGGTGTGAGGGTACGGTGTGAGGGTACGGTGTGAGGGTACGGAGTGAGGGTACGGTGCGAGGGTGCGGTGTGAGGGTACGGTGTGAGGGTGCGGTTTGAGGGTGCGGTGTGAGGGTGCGGTGTGAGGGTGCGGTGTGAGGGTGCGGTGTGAGGGTGCGGTGTGAGGGTACGGTGTGAGGGTACGGTGTGAGGGTGCGGTGTGAGGGTGCGGTGTGAGGGTGCGGTGTGAGGGTGCGGTGTGAGGGTACGGTGTGAGGGTACGGTGTGAGGGTACGGTGTGAGGGTACGGTGTGAGGGTACGGTGTGAGGGTGCGGTGTGAGGGTACGGTGTGAGGGTCCGGTGTGAGGGTACGGTGTGAGGGTACGGTGTGAGGGTGCGGTGTGAGGGTACGGAGTGAGGGTACGGTGTGAGGGTGTGGTGTGAGGGTACGGTGTGAGGGTACGGTGTGAGGGTACGGTGTGAGGGTACGGTGTGAGGGTGCGGTGTGAGGGTACGGTCTGAGGGTACGGTGTGAGGGTACGGTGTGAGGGTACGGTGTGAGGGTGCGGTGTGAGGGTACGGTGTGAGGGTACGGTGTGAGGGTACGGTGTGAGGGTGCGGTGTGTGGGTACGGTGTGAGGGTACGGTGTGAGGGTACGGTGTGAGGGTGCGGTGTGAGGGTGCGGTGTGAGGGTACGGTGTGAGGGTACGGTGTGAGGGTACGGTGTGAGGGTGCGGTGTGAGGGTACGGAGTGAGGGTACGGTGTGAGGGTGCGGTGTGAGGGTACGGTGTGAGGGTACGGTGTGAGGGTACGGTGTGAGGGTACGGTGTGAGGGTACGGTGTGAGGGTGCGGTGTGAGGGTACGGTGTGAGGGTACGGTGTGAGGGTACGGTGTGAGGGTACGGTGTGAGGGTACGGTGTGAGGGTACGGGGTGAGGGTACGGTGTGAGGGTGCGGTGTGAGGGTATGGTGTGAGGGTACGGTGTGAGGGTACGGTGTGAGGGTACGGTGTGAGGGTACGGAGTGAGGGTGCGGTGTGAGGGTACGGTGTGAGGGTACGGTGTGAGGGTACGGTGTGAGGGTACGGTGTGAGGGTGCGGTGTGAGGGTGCGGTGTGAGGGTACGGTGTGAGGGTACGGTGAGAGGGTACGGTGTGAGGGTACGGTGTGAGGGTACGGTGTGAGGGTGCGGTGTGAGGGTGCGGTGTGAGGGTACGGAGTGAGGGTACGGTGTGAGGGTGAGGTGTGAGGGTACGGTGTGAGGGTACGGTGTGAGGGTACGGTGTGAGGGTACGGTGTGAGGGTGCGGTGTGAGGGTACGGTGTGAGGGTACGGTGTGAGGGTACGGTGTGAGGGTACGGTGTGAGGGTGCGGTGTGAGGGTACGGTGTGAGGGTACGGTGTGAGGGTGCGTTGTGAGGGTGCGGTGTGAGGGTGCGGTGTGAGGGTACGGTGTGAGGGTACGGTGTGAGGGTACGGTGTGAGGGTACGGTGTGAGGGTACGGTGTGAGGGTGCGGTGTGAGGGTGCGGTGTGAGGGTACGGAGTGAGGGTACGGTGTGAGGGTGTGGTGTGAGGGTACGGTGTGAGGGTACGGTGTGAGGGTACGGTGTGAGGGTACGGAGTGAGGGTACGGTGTGAGGGTACGGAGTGAGGGTACGGTGTGAGGGTGTGGTGTGAGGGTACGGTGTGAGGGTGCGGTGTGAGGATGCGGTGTGAGGGTACGGTGTGAGGGTACGGTGTGAGGGTATGGAGTGAGGGTACGGTGTGAGGGTACGGTGTGAGGGTACGGTGTGAGGGTACGGTATGAGGGTACGGTGTGAGGGTACGGAATATGGATACGGTAAGAGGGTACGGTGTGAGGGTACGGTGTGAGGGTCGGTGTGAGGGTGCGGTGTGAGGATACGGTGTGAGGGTACGGTGTGAGGGTGCGGTGTGAGGGTACGGTGTGAGGGTGCGGTGTGAGGGTGCGGTGTGAGGGTGCGGTGTGAGGGTGCGGTGTGAGGGTGCGGTGTGAGGGTGCGGTGTGAGCGTACGGTGTGAGGGTGCGGTGTGAGGGTACGGTGTGAGGGTACGGTGTGAGGGTACGGTGTGAGGGTACGGTGTGAGGGTGCGGTGTGAGGCTGCGGTGTGAGGGTGCGGTGTGAGGGTGCGGTGTGAGCGTACGGTGTGAGGGTACAGTGTGAGGGTACGGTGTGAGGGTGCGGTGTGAGGGTGCGGTGTGAGGGTACAGTGTGAGGGTACGGTGTGAGGGTGCGGTGTGAGGGTGCGGTGTGAGGGTACAGTGTGAGGGTACGGTGTGAGGGTGCGGTGTGAGGGTGCGGTGTGAGGGTACGGTGTGAGGGTGCGGTGTGAGCGTACGGTGTGAGGGTACAGTGTGAGGGTACGGTGTGAGGGTGCAGTGTGAGGGTGCGGTGTGAGGGTACGGTGTGAGGGTACGGTGTGAGGGTACGGTGTGAGGGTACGGTGTGAGGGTGCGGTGTGAGGGTGCGGTGTGAGGGTACAGTGTGAGGGTACGGTGTGAGGGTGCGGTGTGAGGGTACGGTGTGAGGGTACGGTGTGAGGGTACAGTGTGAGGGTACGGTGTGAGGGTGCGGTGTGAGGGTACGGTGTGAGGGTACGGTGTGAGGGTACGGTGTGAGGGTACGGAGTGAGGGTGCGGTGTGAGGGTACGGTGTGAGGGTGCGGTGTGAGGGTACGGTGTGAGGGTACGGTGTGAGGGTACGGTGTGAGGGTACGGTGTGAGGGTACGGTGTGAGGGTACGGAGTGAGGGTGCGGTGTGAGGGTACGGTGTGAGGGTACGGTGTGAGGGTACGGTGTGAGGGTACGGTGTGAGGGTACGGTGTGAGGGTACGGTGTGAGGGTGTGGTGTGAGGGTACGGTGTGAGAGTACGGTGTGAGGGTACGGTGTGAGGGTACGGTGTGAGGGTGCGGTGTGAGGGTGCGGTGTGAGGGTACGGTGTGAGGGTACGGTGTGAGGGTACGGTGTGAGGGTGCGGTGTGAGGGTGCGTTGTGAGCGTACGGTGTGAGGGTGCGGTGTGAGGGTGTGATGTGAGGGTACGGTGTGAGGGTACGGTGTGAGGGTACGGTGTGAGGGTACGGTGTGAGGGTGCGGTGTGAGGGTGTGGTGTGAGGGTACTGTGTGAGGGTGCGGTGTGAGGGTGCGGTGTGAGGGTACGGTGTGAGGGTACGGTGTGAGGGTGCGGTGTGAGGGTACGGTGTGAGGGTACGGTGTGAGGGTACGGTGTGAGGGTACGGTATGAGGGTACGGTGTGAGGGTGCGGTGTGAGGGTACAGTGTGAGGGTACAGTGTGAGGGTACGGTATGAGGGTACGGTGTGAGGGTGCGGTGTGAGGGTACGGTGTGAGGGTACAGTGTGAGGGTACGGTGTGAGGGTACGGTGTGAGGGTACGGTGTGAGGGTACGGTATGAGGGTACGGTGTGAGGGTGCTGTGTGAGGGTACGGTGTGAGGGTGCGGTGTGAGGGTGCTGTGTGAGGGTACGGTGTGAGGGTACAGTGTGAGGGTACGGTGTGAGGGTACGGTGTGAGGGTACGGTGTGAGGGTACGGTGTGAGGGTACGGTGTGAGGGTACGGTGTGAGGGTACGGTGTGAGGGTGCGGTGTGAGGGTACGGTGTGAGGGTGCGGTGTGATGGTGCGGTGTGAGGGTACGGTGTGAGGGAACGGTGTGAGGGTACGGTGTGAGGGTACGGTGTGAGTGTACGGTGTGAGGGTACGGTGTGAGGGTACGGTGTGAGGGTGCGGTGTGAGGGTATGGTGTGAGGGTGCGGTGTGAGGGTGCGGTGTGAGGGTGCGGTGTGAGGGTACGGTGTGAGGGAACGGTGTGAGGGTACGGTGTGAGGGTGCGGTGTGAGGGTACGGTGTGAGGGTGCGGTGTGAGGGTGCGGTGTGAGGGTGCGGTGTGAGGGTACGGTGTGAGGGTACGGTGTGAGGGTACGGTGTGAGGGTACGGTGTGAGGGTACGGAGTGAGGGTGCGGTGTGAGGGTACGGTGTGAGGGTACGGTGTGAGGGTACGGTGTGAGGGTACGGTGTTTGGGTGCGGTGTGAGGGTACGGTGTGAGGGTACGGTGAGAGGGTACGGTGTGAGGGTGCGGTGTGAGGGTACGGTGTGAGGGTGCGGTGTGAGGGTGCGGTGTGAGGGTACGGTGTGAGGGAACGGTGTGAGGGTACGGTGTGAGGGTACGGTGTGAGGGTACAGTGTGAAGGTACGGTGTGAGGGTGCGGTGTGAGAGTACGGTGTGAGGGTACGGTGTGAGGGTACGGTGTGAGGGTACGGTGTGAGGGTACGGTGTGAGGGTACGGTGTGAGGGTATGGTGTGAGGGTACGGTGTGAGGGTGCGGTGTGAGGGTGCGGTGTGAGGGTACGGTGTGAGGGTGCGGTGTGAGGGTGCGGTGTGAGGGTACGGTGTGAGGGTGCGGTGTGAGGGTACGGTGTGAGAGTACGGTGTGAGGGTACGGGGTGAGGGTACGGAGTGAGGGTACGGTGTGAGGGTACGGTGTGAGGGTACGGTGTGAGGGTGCGGTGTGAGGGCGCGGTGTGAGGGTGCGGTGTGAGAGTACGGTGTGAGGGTGCGGTGTGAGGGTGCGGTGTGAGGGTACGGTGTGAGGGTACGGTCTGAGGGTACGGTGTGAGGGTGCGGTGTGAGGGTGCGGTGTGAGGGTACGGTGTGAGGGTACGGTGTGAGGGTGCGGTGTGAGGGTGCGGTGTGAGGGTGCGGTGTGAGGGTGCGGTGTGAGGGTGCGGTGTGAGGTGCGGTGTGAGGGTGCGGTGTGAGGGTGCGGTGTGAGGGTGCGGTGTGAGGGTGCGGTGTGAGGGTGCGGTGTGAGGGTGCGGTGTGAGGGTGCGGTGTGAGGGTGCGGTGTGAGGGTACGGTGTGAGGGTACGGTGTGAGGGTGCGGTGTGAGGGTGCGGTGTGAGGGTGCGGTGTGAGGGTACGGTGTGAGGGTACGGTGTGAGGGTGCGGTGTGAGGGTGCGGTGTGAGGGTGCGGTGTGAGGGTGCGGTGTGAGGGTGCGGTGTGAGCGTACGGTGTGAGGGTGCGGTGTGAGCGTACGGTGTGAGGGTGCGGTGTGAGGGTACGGTGTGAGGGTACGGTGTGAGGGTGCGGTGTGAGGCTGCGGTGTGAGGGTGCGGTGTGAGGGTGCGGTGTGAGGGTGCGGTGTGAGCGTACGGTGTGAGGGTACGGTGTGAGGGTACGGTGTGAGGGTGCGGTGTGAGGGTACGGTGTGAGGGTACGGTGTGAGGGTGCGGTGTGAGCGTACGGTGTGAGGGTACGGTGTGAGGGTACGGTGTGAGGGTGCGGTGTGAGGGTACGGTGTGAGGGTACGGTGTGAGGGTACGGTGTGAGGGTACGGTGTGAGGGTGCGGTGTGAGGGTACGGTGTGAGGGTACGGTGTGAGGGTGCGGTGTGAGCGTACGGTGTGAGGGTGCGGTGTGAGGGTGCGGTGTGAGGGTACGGTGTGAGGGTACGGTGTGAGGGTACGGTGTGAGGGTGCGGTGTGAGGGTACGGTGTGAGGGTACGGTGTGAGGGTACGGTGTGAGGGTGCGGTGTGAGGGTGCGGTGTGAGGGTACGGTGTGAGGGTGCGGTGTGAGCGTACGGTGTGAGGGTACAGTGTGAGGGTACGGTGTGCGGGTGCGGTGTGAGGGTACGGTGTGAGGGTACGGTGTGAGGGTACGGTGTGAGGGTACGGTGTGAGGGTACGGTGTGAGGGTGCGGTGTGAGGGTGCGGTGTGAGGGTACAGTGTGAGGGTACGGTGTGAGGGTGCGGTGTGAGGGTACGGTGTGAGGGTACGGTGTGAGGGTACGGGGTGAGGGTACGGTGTGAGGGTGCGGTGTGAGGGTACGGTGTGAGGGTACGGTGTGAGGGTACGGTGTGAGGGTACGGAGTGAGGGTGCGGTGTGAGGGTACGGTGTGAGGGTGCGGTGTGAGGGTACGGTGTGAGGGTACGGTGTGAGGGTACGGTGTGAGGGTACGGTGTGAGGGTACGGTGTGAGGGTACGGTGTGAGGGTACGGAGTGAGGGTGCGGTGTGAGGGTACGGTGTGAGGGTACGGTGTGAGGGTACGGTGTGAGGGTACGGTGTGAGGGTACGGTGTGAGGGTACGGTGTGAGGGTACGGAGTGAGGGTGTGGTGTGAGGGTACGGTGTGAGGGTACGGTGTGAGGGTACGGTGTGAGGGTACGGTGTGAGGGTGCGGTGTGAGGGTGCGGTGTGAGGGTACGGTGTGAGGGTACGGTGTGAGGGTACGGTGTGAGGATACGGTGTGAGGGTGCGGTGTGAGGGTGCGGTGTGAGCGTACGGTGTGAGGGTGCGGTGTGAGGGTGTGATGTGAGGGTACGGTGTGAGGGTGCGGTGTGAGGGTACGGTGTGAGGGTGCGGTGTGAGGGTGTGGTGTGAGGGTACTGTGTGAGGGTGCGGTGTGAGGGTACGGTGTGAGGGTGCGGTGTGAGGGTGTGGTGTGAGGGTACTGTGTGAGGGTGCGGTGTGAGGGTGTGGTGTGAGGGTACGGTGTGAGGGTGCGGTGCGAGGGTACGGTGTGAGGGTGCGGTGCGAGGGTACGGTGTGAGGGTGCGGTGTGAGGGTGTGGTGTGAGGGTACTGTGTGAGGGTGCGGTGTGAGGGTACGGTGTGAGGGTACGGTGTGAGGGTGCGGTGTGAGGGTACGGTGTGAGGGAACGGTGTGAGGGTACGGTGTGAGGGTACGGTGTGAGGGTACAGTGTGAGGGTACGGTGTGAGGGTGCGGTGTGAGAGTACGGTGTGAGGGTACGGTGTGAGGGTACGGTGTGAGGGTACGGTGTGAGGGTACGGTGTGAGGGTACGGTGTGAGGGTACGGTGTGAGGGTGCGGTGTGAGGGTGCGGTGTGAGGGTACGGTGTGAGGGTGCGGTGTGAGGGTGCGGTGTGAGGGTACGGTGTGAGGGTGCGGTGTGAGGGTACGGTGTGAGAGTACGGTGTGAGGGTACGGGGTGAGGGTACGGAGTGAGGGTACGGTGTGAGGGTACGGTGTGAGGGTACGGTGTGAGGGTGCGGTGTGAGGGCGCGGTGTGAGGGTGCGGTGTGAGAGTACGGTGTGAGGGTGCGGTGTGAGGGTACGGTCTGAGGGTACGGTGTGAGGGTGCGGTTTGAGGGTGCGGTGTGAGGGTACGGTGTGAGGGTACGGTGTGAGGGTGCGTTGTGAGGGTGCGGTGTGAGGGTGCGGTGTGAGGGTGCGGTGTGAGGGTGCGGTGTGAGGTGCGGTGTGAGGGTGCGGTGTGAGGGTGCGGTGTGAGGGTGCGGTGTGAGGGTGCGGTGTGAGGGTGCGGTGTGAGGGTGCGGTGTGAGGGTGCGGTGTGAGGGTACGGTGTGAGGGTACGGTGTGAGGGTGCGGTGTGAGGGTGCGGTGTGAGGGTGCGGTGTGAGGGTACGGTGTGAGGGTACGGTGTGAGGGTGCGGTGTGAGGGTGCGGTGTGAGGGTGCGGTGTGAGGGTGCGGTGTGAGGGTGCGGTGTGAGCGTACGGTGTGAGGGTGCGGTGTGAGGGTACGGTGTGAGGGTACGGTGTGAGGGTGCGGTGTGAGGCTGCGGTGTGAGGGTGCGGTGTGAGGGTGCGGTGTGAGGGTGCGGTGTGAGGGTGCGGTGTGAGCGTACGGTGTGAGGGTACAGTGTGAGGGTACGGTGTGAGGGTGCGGTGTGAGGGTACGGTGTGAGGGTACGGTGTGAGGGTGCGGTGTGAGCGTACGGTGTGAGGGTACAGTGTGAGGGTACGGTGTGAGGGTGCGGTGTGAGGGTACGGTGTGAGGGTACGGTGTGAGGGTACGGTGTGAGGGTACGGTGTGAGGGTGCGGTGTGAGGGTACGGTGTGAGGGTACGGTGTGAGGGTGCGGTGTGAGCGTACGGTGTGAGGGTACAGTGTGAGGGTACGGTGTGAGGGTGCGGTGTGAGGGTGCGGTGTGAGGGTACGGTGTGAGGGTACAGTGTGAGGGTACGGTGTGAGGGTGCGGTGTGAGGGTGCGGTGTGAGGGTACGGTGTGAGGGTACGGTGTGAGGGTACGGTGTGAGGGTGCGGTGTGAGGGTACGGTGTGAGGGTACAGTGTGAGGGTACGGAGTGAGGGTGCGGTGTGAGGGTGCGGTGTGAGGGTACGGTGTGAGGGTGCGGTGTGAGCGTACGGTGTGAGGGTACAGTGTGAGGGTACGGTGTGAGGGTGCGGTGTGAGGGTACGGTGTGAGGGTACGGTGTGAGGGTACGGTGTGAGGGTACGGTGTGAGGGTACGGTGTGAGGGTGCGGTGTGAGGGTGCGGTGTGAGGGTACAGTGTGAGGGTACGGTGTGAGGGTGCGGTGTGAGGGTACGGTGTGAGGGTACGGTGTGAGGGTACAGTGTGAGGGTACGGTGTGAGGGTGCGGTGTGAGGGTACGGTGTGAGGGTACGGTGTGAGGGTACGGTGTGAGGGTACGGAGTGAGGGTGCGGTGTGAGGGTACGGTGTGAGGGTGCGGTGTGAGGGTACGGTGTGAGGGTACGGTGTGAGGGTACGGTGTGAGGGTACGGTGTGAGGGTACGGTGTGAGGGTACGGTGTGAGGGTACGGAGTGAGGGTGCGGTGTGAGGGTACGGTGTGAGGGTACGGTGTGAGGGTACGGTGTGAGGGTACGGTGTGAGGGTACGGTGTGAGGGTACGGTGTGAGGGTACGGAGTGAGGGTGTGGTGTGAGGGTACGGTGTGAGGGTACGGTGTGAGGGTACGGTGTGAGGGTACGGTGTGAGGGTGCGGTGTGAGGGTGCGGTGTGAGGGTACGGTGTGAGGGTACGGTGTGAGGGTACGGTGTGAGGATACGGTGTGAGGGTGCGGTGTGAGGGTGCGGTGTGAGCGTACGGTGTGAGGGTGCGGTGTGAGGGTGTGATGTGAGGGTACGGTGTGAGGGTGCGGTGTGAGGGTACGGTGTGAGGGTGCGGTGTGAGGGTGTGGTGTGAGGGTACTGTGTGAGGGTGCGGTGTGAGGGTACGGTGTGAGGGTGCGGTGTGAGGGTGTGGTGTGAGGGTACTGTGTGAGGGTGCGGTGTGAGGGTGTGGTGTGAGGGTACGGTGTGAGGGTGCGGTGCGAGGGTACGGTGTGAGGGTGCGGTGTGAGGGTGTGGTGTGAGGGTACGGTGTGAGGGTACGGTGTGAGGGTACGGTGTGAGGGTGCGGTGTGAGGGTACGGTGTGAGGGTACGGTGTGAGGGTGCGGTGTGAGGCTGCGGTGGGAGGGTACGGTGTGAGGGTAGGGTGTGAGGGTACGTTGTGTGGGTGCGGTGTGAGGGTACGGTGTGAGGGTGCGGTGTGAGGGTGCGGTGTGAGGGTGCGGTGTGAGGGTGCAGTGTGAGGGTGCGGTGTGAGGGTGCGGTGTGAGGGTGCGGTGTGAGGGTACGGTGTGAGGGTGCGGTGTGAGCGTACGGTGTGAGGGTACAGTGTGAGGGTACGGTGTGAGGGTGCAGTGTGAGGGTACGGTGTGAGGGTACGGTGTGAGGGTACGGTGTGAGGGTACGGTGTGAGGGTACGGTGTGAGGGTGCGGTGTGAGGGTACGGTGTGAGGGTACAGTGTGAGGGTACGGTGTGAGGGTGCGGTGTGAGGGTACGGTGTGAGGGTACGGTGTGAGGGTACAGTGTGAGGGTACGGTGTGAGGGTGCGGTGTGAGGGTACGGTGTGAGGGTACGGTGTGAGGGTACGGTGTGAGGGTACGGAGTGAGGGTGCGGTGTGAGGGTACGGTGTGAGGGTGCGGTGTGAGGGTACGGTGTGAGGGTACGGTGTGAGGGTACGGTGTGAGGGTACGGTGTGAGGGTACGGTGTGAGGGTACGGTGTGAGGGTATGGTGTGAGGGTACGGTGTGAGGGTACGGTGTGAGGGTACGGAGTGAGGGTGCGGTGTGAGGGTACGGTGTGAGGGTACGGTGTGAGGGTACGGTGTGAGGGTACGGTGTGAGGGTACGGTGTGAGGGTGCGGTGTGAGGGTGCGGTGTGAGGGTACGGTGTGAGGGTACGGTGTGAGGGTACGGTGTGAGGATACGGTGTGAGGGTGCGGTGTGAGGGTGCGGTGTGAGCGTACGGTGTGAGGGTGCGGTGTGAGGGTGTGATGTGAGGGTACGGTGTGAGGGTACGGTGTGAGGGTACGGTGTGAGGGTACGGTGTG
The DNA here is from genome assembly GCA_037974335.1 of Prionace glauca. Classification (NCBI taxonomy): domain Eukaryota; kingdom Metazoa; phylum Chordata; class Chondrichthyes; order Carcharhiniformes; family Carcharhinidae; genus Prionace; species Prionace glauca. The sequence continues at coordinate 1,970,697 of CM075752.1, read as the reverse complement.
AGGGTGCGGTGTGAGGGTGTGGTGTGAGGGTACTGTGTGAGGGTGCGGTGTGAGGGTACGGTGTGAGGGTACGGTGTGAGGGTACGGTGTGAGGGTGCGGTGTGAGGGTACGGTGTGAGGGTACGGTGTGAGGGTGCGGTGTGAGGCTGCGGTGGGAGGGTACGGTGTGAGGGTAGGGTGTGAGGGTACGTTGTGTGGGTGCGGTGTGAGGGTACGGTGTGAGGGTGCGGTGTGAGGGTGCGGTGTGAGGGTGCGGTGTGAGGGTGCAGTGTGAGGGTGCGGTGTGAGGGTGCGTTGTGTGGGTACGGTGTGAGGGTACGGTGTGAGGGTACGGTGTGAGGGTGCGGTGTGAGGGTACGGTGTGAGGGTGCGGTGTGAGGGTACGGTGTGAGGGTACGGTGTGAGGGTGCGGTGTGGGTACGGTGTGAGGGTGTGGTGTGAGGGTGCGGTGTGAGGGTACGGTGTGAGGGTACGGAGTGAGGGTACGGAGTGAGGGTACGGTGTGAGGGTACGGTGTGAGGGTACGGTGTGAGGGTGCGTTGTGTGGGTACGGTGTGAGGGTACGGTGTGAGGGTACGGTGTGAGGGTACGGTGTGAGGGTGCGGTGTGGGTACGGTGTGAGGGTGTGGTGTGAGGGTGCGGTGTGAGGGTACGGTGTGAGGGTACGGAGTGAGGGTACGGAGTGAGGGTACGGTGTGAGGGTACGGTGTGAGGGTACGGTGTGAGGGTGCGTTGTGTGGGTACGGTGTGAGGGTGTGGTGTGAGGGTGCGGTGTGAGGGTACTGTGTGAGGGTACGGAGTGAGGGTACGGTGTGAGGGTACGGTGTGAGGGTACGGTGTGAGGGTACGGTGTGAGGGTACGGTGTGAGGGTACGGTGTGAGGGTGCCGTGTGAGGGTACGGTGTGAGGGTACGGTGTGAGGGTACGGTGTGAGGGTACGGTGTGAGGGTGCGGTGTGAGGGTGCGGTGTGAGGGTACTGTGTGAGGGTGCGGTGTGAGGGTGCGGTGTGAGGGTACGGTGTGAGGGTACGGTGTGAGGGTGCGGTGTGAGGGTACGGTGTGAGGGTGCGGTGTGAGGCTGCGGTGTGAGGGTACGGTGTGAGGGTAGGGTGTGAGGGTACGTTGTGTGGGTGCGGTGTGAGGGTTCGGTGTGAGGGTACGGTGTGAGGGTGCGGTGTGAGGGTACGGTGTGAGGGTACGGTGTGAGGGTGCGGTGTGAGGGTACGGTGTGAGGGTGCATTTTGTGGGTACGGTGTGAGGGTACGGTGTGAGGGTACGGTGTGAGGGTACGGAGTGAGGGTGTGGTGTGAGGGTACGGTGTGAGGGTGCGGTGTGAGGGTACGGTGTGAGGGTGCGGTGTGAGGGTACGGTGTGAGGGTACGGTGTGAGGGTGCGGTGTGAGGGTGCGGTGTGAGGGTGCGGTGTGAGGGTACGGTGTGAGGGTACGGAGTGAGGGTGCGGTGTGAGGGTGTGGTGTGAGGGTACGGTGTGAGGGTACGGAGTGAGGGTACGGTGTGAGGGTGCGGTGTGAGGGTGCGGTGTGAGGGTACGGTGTGAGGGTGCGGTGTGAGGGTACGGTGTGAGGGTGCGGTGTGAGGGTACGGTGTGAGGGTACGGTGTGAGGGTGCGGTGTGAGGGTGCGATGTGAGGGTGCGGTGTGAGGGTACGGTGTGAGGGTACGGTGTGAGGGTGCGGTGTGAGGGTGCGGTGTGAGGGTGCGGTGTGAGGGTGCGGTGTGAGGGTGCGGTGTGAGGGTGCGGTGTGAGGGTACGGTGTGAGGGTGCGGTGTGAGGGTGCGGTGTGAGGGTACGGTGTGAGGGTACGGAGTGAGGGTACGGTGTGAGGGTGCGGTGTGAGGGTGTGGTGTGAGGGTACGGTGTGAGGGTACGGTGTGAGGGTGCGGTGTGAGGGTGCGGTGTGAGGGTGCGGTGTGAGGGTGCGGTGTGAGGGTGCGGTGTGAGGGTGCGGTGTGAGGGTGCGGTGTGAGGGTGCGGTGTGAGGGTGCGGTGTGAGGGTGCGGTGTGAGGGTGCAGTGTGAGGGTACGGTGTGAGGGTACGGTGTGAGGGTGCGGTGTGAGGGTGCGATGTGAGGGTACGGTGTGAGGGTACGGTGTGAGGGTACGGTGTGAGGATACGGTGTGAGGGTACGGTGTGAGGGTACGGTGTGAGGGTACGGTGTGAGGGTACGGTGTGAGGGTACGGTGTGAGGGTACAGTGTGAGGGTACGGTGTGAGGGGTACGGTGTGAGGGTACGGAGTGAGGGTACGGTGTGAGGGTACGGTGTGAGGGTACGGTGTGAGGGTGCGGTGTGAGGGTACGGTGTGAGGGTACGGAGTGAGGGTATGGTGTGAGGGTGCGGTGTGAGGGTACGGTGTGAGGGTACGGTGTGAGGGTACGGAGTGAGGGTACTTTGTGAGGGTACGGAGTGAGGGTACGGAGTGAGGGTACGGTGTGAGGGTACGGTGTGAGGGTACGGTGTGAGGGTACGGTGTGAGGGTGCGGTGCGAGGGTGCGGTGTGAGGGTGCGGTGTGAGGGTGCGGTGTGAGAGTACGGTGTGAGGGTACGGTGTGAGGGTACGGAGTGAGGGTACGGTGTGAGGGTACGGAGTGAGGGTACGGAGTGAGGGTACGGAGTGAGGGTACGGAGTGAGGGTACGGAGTGAGGGTACGGTGTGAGGGTGCAGGTTATGCCATGCGGACTGTTTGCCAACCCCAGCTCCGTCACTCCCCACCACAATACACTAAGCAGTTGCCTCTCAAACCCTGTTTTGTCTGTTATTTGTTTCTGCCTTTTAGTTTTGAAGATTCTGCCGGATTGTCCTGAGGAAGAAAGTACAAAGATTGTCTGTTCGATTGAAGGACTTTTACACTGAGTGCGGCTGATGGAGAGGCTGGGCTGGGACTGACCACAGGCCATGAATGTCAATGAGCCCAACACAGGAATGTCGCTGGCAATGGGCAGAGACACATCCGAGAGCCCATCAACGACACCATCGCCCGAGCACCGAGAAAAACATCCTCAACCTCTTCACTGAACCACAGGGCCGCTCTGTGGCACAGGGGTTAGCTCTGCTGCCTCACAGCGCCCGGGACCGGGGTTCAATTCCCAGCCTCAGGTCACTGTCTGTGTGGAGTTTGCACATTCTCTCCGTGTCTGCGTGGGTTTCCTCCGGGCGCTCCGGTTTCTTCCCACAGTCCAAAGGATGTGTGGTTCGGGTGCACCGGCCGTGCGGAACCCTCCCCCGGTGTAATCCGGACAGTGGGTTGGTGACCAGGGGAGTGTCCCTGCTCTGGGCCAGTGCTGACAGAGGGGCCTCGCTCTGGGCCAGTGCTGACAGAGTATCCCTGCTCTGGGCCAGTGCTGACAGAGGGGCCTTGCTCTGGGCCAGTGCTGACAGAGGGGCCTCGCTCTGGGCCAGTGCTGACAGAGGGGCCTCGCTCTGGGCCAGTGCTGACAGAGGGGCCTCGCTCTGGGCCAGTGCTGACAGAGTGTCCCTGCTCTGGGCCAGTGCTGACAGAGGGGCCTCGCTCTGGGCCAGTGCTGACAGAGTGTCCCTGCTCTGGGCCAGTGCTGACAGAGCGTCCCCGCTCTGGGCCAGTGCTGACAGAGTGTCCCCGCTCTGGGCCAGTGCTGACAGAGCGTCCCCGCTCTGGGCCAGTGCTGACAGAGTGTCCCCTCTCTGGGCCAGTGCTGACAGAGGGGCCTCGCTCTGGGCCAGTGCTGACAGAGCGTCCCCGCTCTGGGCCAGTGCTGACAGAGTGTCCCCGCTCTGGGCCAGTGCTGACAGAGGGGCCTCGCTCTGGGCCAGTGCTGACAGAGGGGCCTCGCTCTGGGCCAGTGCTGACAGAGGGGCCTCGCTCTGGGCCAGTGCTGACAGAGGGTCCTCGCTCTGGGCCAGTGCTGACAGAGCGTCCCCGCTCTGGGCCAGTGCTGACAGAGGGGCCTCGCTCTGGGCCAGTGCTGACAGAGCGTCCCTGCTCTGGGCCAGTGCTGACAGAGCGTCCCTGCTCTGGGCCAGTGCTGACAGAGCGTCCCCGCTCTGGGCCGGTGCTGACAGAGTGTCCCTGCTCTGGGCCAGTGCTGACAGAGTGTCCCTGCTCTGGGCCAGTGCTGACAGAGTGTCCCTGCTCTGGGCCAGTGCTGACAGAGTGTCCCTGCTCTGGGCCAGTGCTGACAGAGTGTCCCTGCTCTGGGCCAGTGCTGACAGAGTGTCCCTGCTCTGGGCCAGTGCTGACAGAGTGTCCCCGCTCTGGGCCGGTGCTGACAGAGGGGCCTCGCTCTGGGCCAGTGCTGACAGAGTGTCCCTGCTCTGGGCCAGTGCTGACAGAGCGTCCCTGCTCTGGGCCAGTGCTGACAGAGTGTCCCTGCTCTGGGCCAGTGCTGACAGAGTGTCCCTGCTCTGGGCCAGTGCTGACAGAGTGTCCCTGCTCTGGGCCAGTGCTGACAGAGTGTCCCTGCTCTGGGCCAGTGCTGACAGAGTGTCCCTGCTCTGGGCCAGTGCTGACAGAGTGTCCCTGCTCTGGGCCAGTGCTGACAGAGCGTCCCTGCTCTGGGCCAGTGCTGACAGAGCGTCCCTGCTCTGGGCCAGTGCTGACAGAGCGACCCTGCTCTGGGCCAGTGCTGACAGAGCGTCCCTGCTCTGGGCCAGTGCTGACAGAGTGTCCCTGCTCTGGGCCAGTGCTGACAGAGTGTCCCTGCTCTGGGCCAGTGCTGACAGAGTGTCCCTGCTCTGGGCCAGTGCTGACAGAGTGTCCCTGCTCTGGGCCAGTGCTGACAGAGTGTCCCCGCTCTGGGCCAGTGCTGACAGAGTGTCCCCGCTCTGGGCCAGTGCTGACTGGATTTCTAGTCCAGACCCCAAGAAACATGAAAACACTTTGCTGTTTGCAGATAAAAGCAAATCCTTCATTAATCGAGGGATTGAGTTTAGGAGTCGGGAGGTAATGCTGCAACTTTACAGGACCCTCGTCAGGCCTCATTTGGAGTACTGTGCGCAGTTCTGGTCGCCTCACTATAGGAAAGACGTAGAAGCTATTGAAAGGGTGCAGAGGAGATTTACAAGGATGTTGCCTGGACTGGGAGGCATGCCTTATGAAGATAGGTTGAGGGAGCTGGGACTCTTTTCCCTGGAGAGGCGAAGGTTGAGAGGCGACCTGATAGAAGTTTATAAAATGTTGAGAGGAATAGATAGGGTGGACTCTCAGAGGCTATTTCCCCGGGTTGAAATGGTCGCTACGAGAGGGACACAGATTTAAGGTCCGGGGAGGGAAGTACAGAGGTGATGTTAGGGGTAAGTTTTTCACTCAGAGGGTGGTGAGTGAATGGAATCGGCTGCCGTCATCGGTGGTGGAGGCGAACTCGCTGGGGTCTTTTAAAAGACTTCTGGATGAGTATATGGGGTTTAATGGGATTGGGGGTTATAGTTAGGTCTATAGATTGGTGGGGTTGATGTGATCGGCTCAACTCGAGGGCCGAAGGGCCTGTTTGTGCTGTAATGTTCTATGTTCTATGATCTATGTTCTACTGCAGATGCTGGAATCTGAAACCAAACCTGCTGGAAAATCTCAGCGGGTCTGGCAGCATCTGTAAGGAAAGAAAAGAGCTGAGGTTTTGAGTCCAGACAACCCTTTGTCAAAACTAAAAGGCAGAGAAAGTGGGAGATATTTATACTGCGGGGTGGGGGAATGAAAGATGAGTCACAGCCACAGAAACCAGGGGGAAAGGCTGCTAATGGCAGCCCAGAGAGAGAATAGAGGGAGTGAATGGCCAAACGGCAGAGGAGCTGAAATCAGAGGGTGAGAGATTTAAATGTGAGGGGAGGAGGGAGTGGGTAGGAGAGGGGTAAAATTAAAAAAAGGTGGAAAGGGGGAGAAAAGATAAGGGAAGGGGGGAATAACGTAGGGGGAATGAGTGGGGAGAGAAGAAAAATGAAGAAAGACAAAAAAAAAATGGTTGAGAACCGAGAAATAAAATAGAATGAAAATGAAATGGTCAAAGTGGGGGAGAGCAACAGCATCTGGAGTTGTTGAATTTGGTGTTGAGACAGGAAGGCTGTAAAGTACCAGGCTGGAAACTGAGATGCTGTTCCTCCAGTGAAGCTCAACGCAGGGGTGGGGGGTCGGGGGCCGGGGGCCGGGGGCCGGGGAGGGCTGGGATGGTCAGACCCGGGGGTGGGGGGAATCGTCGGGGGGCACGCTAACTCCCAGGAGGAGAGGAACTGAGATTCTTTGTGTAAAACCACACAGCTTTGATAAATGTTTTGACCAAATTGATCAACTTGTATCTGGAGTGAACAGCCCAACCAATCAGAAGAAAAAGGAGATTTACAAGGATGTTGCCTGGACTGGGAGGCATGCCTTATGAAGATAGGTTGAGGGAGCTGGGACTCTTCTCCCTGGAGAGGCGAAGGTTGAGAGGCGACCTGATAGAAGTTTATAAAATGTTGAGAGGAATAGATAGGGTGGACTCTCAGAGGCTATTTCCCCGGGTTGAAATGGTCGCTACGAGAGGACACAGATTTAAGGTGCGGGGAGGGAAGTACAGAGGTGATGTTAGGGGTAAGTTTTTCATTCAGAGGGTGGTGAGTGAATGGAATCGGCTGCCGTCATCGGTGGTAGAGGCGAACTCGCTGGGGTCTTTTAAAAGACTTCTGGATGAGTATATGGGGTTTAATGGGATTGGGGGTTATAGATAGGTCTATAGATTGGTGGGGTTGATGCGATCGGCGCAACTCGAGGGCCGAAGGGCCTGTTTGTGCTGTAATGTTCTATGTTCTATGTTCTATGTGTCTTATTTGTCTCTGCAATTAAATATGTAATTTCTAACTTCTAATCGATAGGTTCATTCATGTTTAATAAATGTCGATTCTGAATGGAAGGAGGTTATCCAAGATAGGATTTACTGTTTACTTTGTTTGACTCTTGTACAATAAAAACTCTTAGGGTGTAAGTCAAGGGGAGGCAATGACCTAGTGGTGTTATCGCTAGATTATTAACCCAGAAACTCAATGAACATCCCAGGGACCCGGGTTCAAATCCTGCTGTGGCAGGTGGTGGAATCTGAATTCAATATAAAAAAAATTTCTGGAATTAAGAATGTACTGGTGACCATGAAACCATTGCCGATCATTGGAAAAGCCCATCTGGTTCACTAATGTCCTTTAGGGAAGGAAATCTCCGTCCTTACCCAGTCTGGCCCACATGTGACTCTAGGACCAAAGCAATAGTCCTCAAGTCACATGTTGACTTGGGCAACTAAGGGTGGGCAATAAATATTGGCCCAGACAGTGATGCTCAGGTCCCATGAATGAATACAAACAAACCAAGGAAAATAGTGACTTCATTTTTTTCAGCAAATAACCAGGAATTCATCTTATTTCATCTGATTTTTTAAAAAGGTTTTTGGCCTCCACTGAGATCCTAACAAAATCCACACTCAGTAGAGGTGAAAAGATTCCTTCAAACTCCCCCAATCCGGGTCTGGAGATGTATCCAGACCCTGGATTCTCCTGTTAGTTTAACAAACCAATCTAATTGGACCTGGGTTCATTTTCAGCATTGGGTCACCGTCTGTGTGCGGAGTCTGCACATTCTCCCCGTGTCTGCGTGGGTTTCCCCCGGGTGCTCCGGTTTCCTCCCACAGTCTGAAAGACGTGCTGGTTAGGGGTGCATTGGCCGCGCTAAATTCCCCTCAGTGTAACCCGAACAGAGGCCGGAGTGTGGGCGACTAGGGGATTTTCACAGTAACTTCATTGCAGTGTTAATGTAATCCTACTTGTGACACTAATAAATAAACTTTAAACCCATCTCATTCTCAGCCACTTCACCATTCACTTCCTCTCTGAAATCCAAAAGGAGACCACGGGAGAAATATTTATTAAAAACCTTTGTTACTTCTGTCAACAAGTTAACAATTGAATCCTCCCATTTCCCCGTTTATAATATTGTTTTATATTCATCTGGGACAAAGAGAAAAAAAATCCCAGCCCAGGAACAAACCCCTCGGCCCTCTGAGCCTGCACTGACCATGCTACCTGACTGAACTAAAACCCCATACCCGTCCGGAGACCATATCCCTGTATTCCCATCCTATTCATGTACTTGTCAAGGCGCCCCTAAAAACTCACTACCGAATCTGCTCCCACAGCACCCCCCAACAGTGAGTTCCAGGCACCCACCGCTCTGTGTAAAAAAACCTGCCTTGTATATCTCCTTTAAACCCCTGCCCCTTAAACCTGTGCCCCCGAGTAACTGACTCCTCCACCCTGGGAAAAGCTTCTAACTATCCACTCTGTCCGTGCCTCTCATAATCTTGTAGACTTCTATCAGGTCTCCCCTCCATCTCTGGTCCTTCAATCTCTGCCCCCCCCCCCCATGGCATTTTTCATAATTCCAGCCTCATAATGAGCCCCTTATAACTTCACTCATCCAAGGTATTGTATACGAGCAGTTTCTTCCATCAATGGAATATTCTGCACTTAAACAGCAGTATTTTCCTCTCCCTCTCACCAGATGTGTTGGTTTCGGAGCACTTACCAGATGTGTGCTCTCGTCTCCCGTTTCCCTGCTGTGTTAATCCTGCATCAAAGTGAAAATATTTCATATCTTCTTCATCCAGCGCGATATCTCCCCAGAAACGTACTGTTAAAACACAGGGAAAGAGAGCATGAGGCAGAGTGCAGGGATCAGCAAGATAAAAACTCTCTAAAATAACCAGGGCTGGAATTCTCCAGCCTCGCTGTGGGATAGCCCGGGCTGAGTGATCCCAGCAGTGGGGAAATGGGGGGGCTGTGTGTCTGTGTGTGTATGTGTGTGTGTGGGGGGGTGGGGGGGGGTTATGGAAGATCCCACCCAAGGTGGGGGACACAGGATTTGCGAAAATAGCTTACAGTTCTTTTCTTCTGATTAGCCCGAAGGGTGGGGATTTAAAGCTCTTTCCCAAGGGGTATTTGGAGGTGAGGGTTATTGGGGGCAGCATTTCCTCAGCCCCTCCACCCTGACACCCAACTGAGATCCTAAAGTAACCTCATTCTACAACAAGCCCGAAAAGCTAAAAACACTCAGCTAACAACCGTCCCCTGCCCATTCTTCCAATCCCAGCCTCTGACCCCCCCCTCCCTCTGACCCTACCTTCTGACCCCCACCCTCTGACCCCCTCCCTCTGATCCCCACCCTCTGACCCCCAGCCTCTGATCCCCACCCTCTGACCCACACCCTCTGACCCCCACCCTCTGACCCCCACCCTCTGACCCCCTCCCTCTGATCCCCACCCTCTGACCCCCAGCCTCTGATCCCCACCCTCTGACCCCCACCCTCTGACCCCACCCTCTGACCCCCCCACCTTCTGACCCCCTCCCTCTGACCCCCTCCCTCTGACCCCCCTCCCTCTGATCCCCACCCTCTGATCCCCTCCCTCTGATCCCCACCCTCTGACCCCCCTCCCTCTGATCCCCACCCTCTGACCCCCCTCCCTCTGACCCCCCCCACCTTCTGATCCCCACCCTCTGACCCCCACCCTCTGATCCCCACCCTCTGACCCCCACCCTCTGATCCCCTCTCTGATCCCCACCCTCTGACCCCCTCCCTCTGACCCCCCTCCCTCTGATCCCCACCCTCTGATCCCCTCTCTGATCCCCACCCTCTGACCCCCTCCCTCTGACCCCCCTCCTTCTGATCCCCACCCTCTGATCCCCACCCTCTGATCCCCACCCTCTGAACCCCCTCCCTCTGACCCCCCTCCCTCTGATCCCCACCCTCTGATCCCCACCCTCTGATCCCCACCCTCTGAACCCCCTCCCTCTGACCCCCACCCTCTGATCCCCACCCTCTGAACCCCCTCCCTCTGATCCCCACCCTCTGACCCCCCCCCTAACCCCCACCCTCTGATCCCCACCCTAAACAGCAACCCTGTCCATCAATGATAACCGGCCTGCGGAGGGTGCAGTGGTGACAGTAATGTCGAACTGTCCACCTTCGATCGATGGGAAGTCTCGGGGGGAATGGTGGGGGGCAATCCTCTATCCCTGGGTCCTGGGGGATGGTCCGCCATTGGCCTAATCGGGGGGCCAACCCCAATGGAGGCGTTGCGGGGACTGGCAGGTGAGAGCTCATCAATTCCAGTCATTTACTGCACAGAAGGAGGCCTTTCGGCCCATTGAATCTATGCTAGCCCTCTGTAGGCCAATCCAGCTATTCTATCTCTGTAACCCGACAAGTTTATTTTCAAATCCTCATTCATGTTGAAGTCATTCATCATCATCGCTTCCATCGCTCTGGGCAGCGAGTTCCAGGTAATTACAACTTACTGCCCACACCCCACACCCTCCCCCACACCCCACACCCTCCCCCACACCACACACCCTCCCCCATATCCCCAAACCCTCCCCCACACCCCCCCCACACCACACACCCTCCCCCATATCCCCACACCCTCCCCCACACCCCCCCCACACCACACACCCTCCCCCATATCCCCACACCCTCCCCCATATCCCCACACCCTCCCCCACACCCCCACACCCTTCTTCACACCCCCACACCCTCCCCTATATCCCCACACCCTCCCCCACACCCCCACACCCTTCTTCATACCCCCACACCCTCCCCCATATCCCCACACCCTCCCCCACACCACCACACCCTCCCCCATATCCCCACACCCTCCTGCCCACACCCCCACACCCTCCCCCACACCCCCACACCCTCCCCCACACCACACACCCTCCCCCATATCCCCACACCCTCCTGCCCACACCCCCCACACCTTCCTGCTCACACCCCCACACCCTCCCCCACACCCCCACACCCTCCCCCACACCACACACCCTCCCCCACACCCCCACACCCTCCCCCACACCCCCACATCCTCCTGCCTACAACTCAATATCTGTGACCCCAAGCCATTGCATTATGAACCAATGGGAACCATTTTTTCTCATCTACTTTAGATAAATTTGTAAACCTCTATCAAATCTCCCCTCAGTCTCCTTTGAGGGTGAGGGGATGTTGGGGAGGGGGTGTGGGGGCGTGGGCAGGAGGGTGTGGGATCAGTTCTGGGGCTTCAATGCTTTACAATTTATATTAGTGATGAGGATGATGGGTCTGATGGGACGGTTGTTACATTTGCCAATGACACAGAGGCAGGAAAGTAAATTGTGAAGAGGACTTAAGGAGGCTGCAAAAAGACATAGGTTTTACAAGTGGGTAAAAATCTGGCAAATGGAGTAGGATGTGGGCAAATGTGAGATTGTTGGTTTTGGCAGGAAGAATTATCATCTAAATGAATTATCATCTTATTATCTAAATGGTGACAGATTGCAGAGCTGAGACGCAGAAGGATCTGGGTGTCCTAGTGTATGAATCGTAAAAGCCTGGTATACAGGTAAAGAAAATAATTAGGAAATATAATAGAATGTTATAGTTTACTGTACGGGGGAATTGAATACAAAAGTAGGGAGGTTATGCTTCAGTTATAAAGGGCATTAGTGAGACCACATCTGGAGTAGTGTGTACAGGGTTGGTCTCCTTATTTAAGGACAGGTGTAAATGCATTGGAAACAGTTCAGAGAAAGTTTATTAAACTAATCCCAGGAATGGGCGGGTTGTCTGATCAGGAAAGGGGGGATGGGCTCGGCTTGTCTCCACTCATAAGAATAAGAGGCGATTGATCGAAACCTTCAAGATCCAGAGGGATATTGACGGAGTGGATGTGGAGAGGGTGTTTCCAACTGTGGGAGAGTCTAGAACCAGGGGGTCACTGTTTAAAATAAGGGGACACTCATTTCAAACAGAAATAAGAAGAAACATTTTCTCTCAGAGGGTGGTGAGTCTCTGTAACTCTCTTCCTCATGTTGTGGAGATGGCGGCGTTGGACTGGGATAAACACAGTAAGAACTCTCACAACACTAGGTTAAAGTCCAGCAGGTTTATTTGGTAGTGAACACCACCAGTTTTCACAGTGCTGCTCCTTACCTGCCAAAGGGGCAGTGCTCCAAAAGCTCGTGGCTTTTGCTACCAAATAAACCTGTTGGACTTTAACCTGGTGTTGTGAGACTTCTTACTCTCTTCTTCAACAGGCAGTGGAAGCAGAGACTTTGAACGTGTTTGAGGAAGAGCTGGACAGATTCTCGATCAGTGATAGTTTATCGGGGGTGGGCAGGATGCAGATTTGAGGCTGATGTCCGATCAGCCATGATTTTATTAAATGGCGGAGCAGGCTCGAGGGGCTGAATGGCCTCCTCCTACCCCTTGTCCATAAGCTTCCTTAAGCAGGAGAACCTGAATTCTCAATCACAACGCTCCAAATACAGACGGGCTATCAGAGGAACCGGAGACAACATTCCAAACGGCTCCAGGCTCACTCCTAACGGAGTGTCGGAAAAATAACAAAAACAGACAGCAAAATCTAGGGTAAAAATCCCTGAAGTTTCACCGTCTGACTGGAGGATAATCATTTCAATATGAATTTCCACTCCCCCCGATAGCCAGTATTCCTGTGGGAAGATATATCTGTGTACAGGTGGAGAATGAGCAAGGCCAGGGTAAGGATGGAGAGTTTTATCATCAAACTGTATCAGTTCAGCTCCTCTGAGTAAAACTCCACACACTGGAAGGTATCAGAGAGTGCACTGACTCCAAAACAACAAGTGCTGGGAACCAGACCCAGGATAGCGGCTAGCCTCTAACTCTGTCTCTCAGGGATACGCAGTTTCTATCTCTCCAGAGACCAAAGCCTCACTTGGAGGAGTGAGTCTTTAAAGATAGCCTTTACTTGGAGTACTGTGCACAGTTCTGGTCACCTCACTATAGGAAAGACGTAGAAGCTATTGAAAGGGTGCAGAGGAGATTTACAAGGATGTTGCCTGGACTGGGAGGCATGCCTTATGAAGATAGGTTGAGGGAGCTGGGACTCTTTTCCCTAGAGAGGCGAAGGTTGAGAGGCGACCTGATAGAGGTTTATAAAATGTTGAGAGGAATAGATAGGGTGGACTCTCAGAGGCTATTTCCCCGGGTTGAAATGGTCGCTACGAGAGGACACAGATTGAAGGTGCGGGGAGGGAAGTACAGAGGTGATGTTAGGGGTAAGTTTTTCACTCAGAGGGTGGTGAGTGAATGGAATCGGCTGCCGTCGGTGGTGGTGGAGGCGAACTCGCTGGGGTCTTTTAAAAGACTTCTGGATGAGTATATGGGGTTTAATGGGATTGGGAGTTATAGATAGTTCTGTGGCCTGGTAGGTATGGATATGATCGGCACAACTTGTGGGCCGAAGGGCCTGTTTGTGCTGCAGTGTTCTATGTTCTTACATTTTGGAATATCCCCTTACACCTCGCTGCCTCTCATAGAACATAGAACATAGAACATTACAGCGCAGAACAGGCCCTTCGGCCCACGATGTTACACCGACCAGTTACAAAAACAATGACCCACTAGCCTAAACCAATCCCTTTTCATCCAGAAACCTATCCACGGATCTCTTAAACGCCCCCAAACTAGGCGCATTTACAACTGCAGCTGGCAGGGCATTCCAGTCCCTCACCACCCTCTGGGTAAAGAACCTACCCCTGACATCAGTCCTATAACTACCCCCCCTTAATTTAAAGCCATGCCCCCTTGTGCTAGATTTCTCCATCCGAGGAAAAAGGCTATCACTGTCCACCCTATCTAAACCTCTAATCATCTTATATGTTTCAATGAGATCCCCTCTTAGCCGCCTTCTTTCCAGTGAAAACAACCCCAAATCCCTCAGTCTCTCCTCATAGGACCTCCCCTCCATACCAGGCAACATCTTGGTAAACCTCCTCTGTACCCTCTCCAAAGCCTCCACATCCTTCCTGTAATGTGGGGACCAGAACTGCACACAAAACTCCAAGTGCGGCCGCACCAGAGATGTGTACAGTTGTAACATGTTGTACGGGTTAGGTTCATTGGCTATGCTAAAAAAAAAATTGCCCCTTAGTATCCTGGGATTAGTAGGTAAAATTTGTAGGGATATGGGGATAGGGTCTGGGTGGGATTGTGTTCGGTGCAGACTCGATGGGCCGAAGGGCCTGTTTCTGCACTGTAGGGTTCTATGAAAAAAAACTCTCCAAGTCACTTTACTCCTTTAACATGAAAGTAAGTTAACCGGGAACATAAAAACTGAGTGTAAAAATTTCTATAGGCATGTACTGAGAAAAAGATTGACAAAAATAAATGTAGACCTCTTATAGTCTGGGGAGCAGGTGGGTGAGTGGAACTGATCCACTTCAGTTCAGCCATGATCTTATTGAATGGCGGGGCAGGCTCGAAGGGCTAGATGGCCTACTCCTGATTCTCGTTTCTCTGTGTGTGATACATTCCTTAAAATCTATCACTATGACCAAGCTTTTGGTCAGCTGTTCGGTGGCTCAGCGTCAGGTCTGGATGTGACTGATAGCCCCTGCGGAATGGGGCTGTTCTACAAGTTCCCACTGCTCGTAACAAATAAACTGCCAACTCTTGGAGCTCCAACTGATGGATGAGGGAATGGTTAAATACAAGATCAATGCTGCATGCACATCTAACAAGATATCCTTAGCTGATTGCCTCGGAGGTATTTACAAAGCCACAGGTACGATGGAATCCAGAGAAAACAGCCAAATGCTGCCGGGTACATTAAAGAGCCAAGCTGATCTTTCATCTGCCAATACATAGCTGCTATTTTAATTTTGCATTCAGAGTGATTAAGCCAGTTAATCATACCAGGATTCATGCAGTGTATCACCGTGATAACTGCTTTGTGTTTGGCAGTCAGGCACTGCATTGCTGTCCTCTCTGTGCTCTGTTCTGGGTGATCACACTGGAGTGTTTAAACGTTCTGTTTCTGTATCTGTCATTATCACTCGCCGTGCTTTGTGTAGCTGTGATTTCGGGGTGTGAGTGTGAGCCTTGCGGAAGATCAAAGCTGTGGATCCTCTGAATTGGGATCTTTCACACAGTGTTTGTGATTCTTTCTCAACTCCACTGGTCTGGTAGCTCGATAATAGGGACAGAGGAACACAGGAATTATCAACAGAGATAGGCAAATACAGCCCCTCGAGCCTGCTCCGCCATTCAGTCAGATCAGGGCTGATCTCTCCCTGGTCTCAAATCCACCTCCTGTTCCTTTTATCAGAAATAAATCTACCTCCTTCTCGAAACCATTCAACAGTTCAGTCTCCACCGCGCTCTGGGGCAGCTATCACCCTCTGCGAGAACTCCTCACCTCAGTTTTAAATCCACCGTCTCTCAACCTAGACCTGTGACCTCTTATAGAACATAGAACACTACAGCACAAACAGGCCCTTCAGCCCACAAGTTGCAACAATCATATACAAACCTACCAGACCTATCTATCAGTCCCAATCCCATTAAACCCCATATACTCATCCAGAAGTCTTTTAAAAGACCCCAGCGAGTTCGCCTCCATCACCACCGACGGCAGCCGATTCCATTCACTCACCACCCTCTGAGTGAAAAACTTACCCCTAACATCACCTCTGTACTTCCCTCCCCGCACCTTAAATCTGTGTCCTCTCGTAGCGACCATTTCAACCCGGGGAAATAGCCTCTGAGAGTCCACCCTATCTATTCCTCTCAACATTTTATAAACTTCTATCAGGTCGCCTCTCAACCTTCGCCTCTCTAGGGAAAAGAGTCCCAGCTCCCTCAACCTATCTTCATAAGGCATGCCTCCCAGTCCAGGCAACATCCTTGTTCTAGATTGCCCCATAAGAGGAAACATTTACTTTATCAATCCCTTTTAAAACTACATTCCTCGATAAGATCCGCTCTCATCTTTCCACATTACAATTAGCTGGTTTGATGGCCCATTCACTGTCCCCCCCCCCCCCATCAATCACCCACCTCTCCAGTGGGAAATGCACCAGTCAGGCTTTAGTGCTGGTAATGACCAGCGCGGACCTGGCGCCCTGGACACCAAGAGGGGTTAAGGAGCTAGGTCCAATGGCCATTTGTCCCTCTGCCACTGCCAGACTGCAGAGGAAGGGTTTCCCAAGGCTCCTGGGGGTTGGGTAGAGCTGCACCTATTCCCTTTGACAAAACCACAGCTGTCAATCAGGCTTATTGCGAACACTGCAGTTAGAAAGAATGGGAGTAATTGAGATGCATTCAAGCATGAAGGGAATGTTAAATAAATACAGCTGACTGGAGGCTGAGTAGAAATCCATTAAGGTGTCAATGAAATCTTGTTTGAAAGCACTGCACTATGAAATTGAAAAAGATCAAAGGTTTGCAATGGAACAGAGATTCAAAGATTTCAGCTTTCTAGCAAGGCTCAGAGACTTCAAATAGAAGCTGCGTGCACACATTGGGGCTAAGGAAATAACTATGGAGAAGGAACCCCCCCATCCCAACCCAGAAAAATTGACAGAGAACTTCAAAGGGGTCTGCTCACACCTGCAGCTTCGGAATGGGCGAGAGGGAATTCTCGCTGCAGAATGAAGTGCTGCAATGATTTAAAATCCTGCCAGGGACCGGGGGGAGGGGGGGTAGATTAAAATGACCCGACCACTTCAGAATTTCCACAGCTGACAAGCAGGATTGCAGATGCTGATCTCAGGGCTGCCTGAACTCATTATGCTGGGGGGATTCTCAGGGGTACCAGGGTTAGAAGGGGCAGACCATCCACAAGACTCCCATCCCAGGGAGAGGAGCGAGGTTAACCCCTTGCACCCCCCCGCCCAAGTCTGAGCCCACCCAACCCCCTTGGGGTCTAAGGTGCCAGGTCAATGTGTCATTGCCAGGGCACCAGAGGGAAGTGTACAGTTGGGATTGCCGTGAGATGTGATATGAAAGTGGACATAAATTGGGGAGGGGGGGGGGGATGTTGAGGGAGATCTTAGGGGGAAGGGGGCTGAGGAAGGGTCTGAGGGATAGGGCTGAGGAGGAGAGGGAGAAAAGGGGCTGAAGGAAGGTCTGACGGGGAGGGGGATGAGAGAGGGTCTGAGGGAGAAGAGGGGTAAGGAAGGGTCTGAGGGGGGGCTGAGGGGTGGCTGAGGGAGGGTTTGAGGGGGATGGAGCTGAGATGAGTCTCAGGGCCTGAAGAGGAGACGTGGGCTGACAGGCTTGCGGGGGGGGGGGGTCTGAGCAGCTGTGTTGGCTGGCGGGTGTCCTGGGACGTACTAATGTGCATCTTTCCGATGAGTGGGAGACACTGCCAGCTCTCCGGTTTTCCCAAGGGTGAGGACACATAGAACATAGAACATTACAGCGCAGAACAGGCCCTTCGGCCCACGATGTTGCGCCGACCAGTTACAAAACAATGACCCACTAGCCTAAACCAATCCCTTTTCATCCATAAACCTATCCACAGATCTTTTAAACGCCCCCAAACTAGGTGCATTTACAACTGCAGCTGGCAGGGCATTCCAATCCTTCACCACCCTCTGGGTAAAGAACCTACCCCTGACATCTGTCCTATAACTACCACCCCTTAATTTAAAGTCGTGCCCCCTCGTGCTAGCTTTCTCTATCCTAGGAAAAAGGCTATCACTATTTACCCTGTCTAAACCTCTAATCATCTTATATGTTTCAATGAGGTCCCCTCTTAGCCGCCTTCTTTCCAGCGAAAACAACCCCAAATCTCTCAGTCTCTCCTCATAGGACCTCCCCTCCATACCAGGCAACATCCTGGTAAACCTCCTCTGCACCCTCTCCAAAGCCTCCACATCCTTCCTGTAATGTGGGGACCAGAACTGCACACAAAACTCCAAGTGCGGCCGCACCAGAGTTGTGTGCAACATGACGCTGCGACTCTTAAATTCAATCCCCCTACCAATAAACGCCAAGACACCGTACGCCTTTTTAACAACCTTATCTACTTGATTCCCAACTTTCAGGGATCTATGTACACATACACCTAGATCCCTCTGCTCCTCCACACTATTCAAAGTCCTCCCGTTAGCCCTATACTCAACACATCTGTTATTCCTACCGAAATGAAACTTCAGTCGGTGTTTGGGAGAATCTCTCCCATTAACTCTGTTTCTCTCTCCCAGACCTGCGGAATTTTCCCAGTGTTATCTCTTGCTGCTTTGGGAGTTACGCTGCCTCTGAGAAGCTCCCTCAGACAGGAGGCTGGGGAACAACACGGCTCCCTCGGGGTCCACATTCTGACTGATATTAAAGAGCTGGAGCCGGGGATAACTTCAAATTGGCAGGAGGAGGATAATAGTAGACATCAGGAAGGCAAAGACAGCGTGCTGAACTGGCCAGACACAGCGGGGGAAATTTCAGACACAAACCTGATATTATTCATTTTGGAAGGAGGAAGAAATGTAAATTAGTCAGGGTTTATTTAATGTTATTTTTGATTAGATGTGATTTGATTTATTATTGTCACGTATATTAGTACGCAGTGAAAAGAATTGTTCCTTGCTCGCTGTACAGACAGAGCATACCGTACATAGAGAAGGAAAGGAGAGGGTGCAGAGTGTAGTGTTACAGTCATAGCGAGGGTGTAGAGAAAGATCAGCTTAATGCGAGGTAGGTCCATTCAAAAATCTGACGGCAGCAGGGAAGAAGCTGTTCTTGAGTCGGCTGGTATGTGACCTCAGACTTTTGTATCTTTTCCCGATAGAAGAAGGTGGAAGAGAGAATGTCCTGGGGTGGGTGGGATCCTTGTCAGTGGATGGGAGACTGGTTTGAGTGATGGACTGGGCTTCCTTCACAATCCTTTGTAGTTTCTTGCGGTCTTGGGCAGAGCAGGAGCCCAGACCGAGCTGTGATACAACCAGAAAGAATGCTTTCTATAGTACATCTGTAAAAGTTGACAAATTTCCTTACTCATCTGAGAAAGTAGAGGCACTGGTGGTCTTTCTTAACTATAGTATTGGCATGGGGGGGACCCAGGACAGGTTGCTGGTGATCCAGATATCTAAACACTTGAAGCTTTGGACCCTTAAGGAGTGAACCCTTAAGAGTATTGGTAGCCAAGGGATCTGGGTGTGCAGATACACAGGTCACTGAAAGTGGCAATGCAGGTGGAGAAGGTAGTCAAGAAGGCATACAGCACACTTGCCTTCATCGGCCGGGGCACTGAGTTTAAAAATTGGCAAGTCACGTTGCAGCTTTATAGAACCTTAGTTAGGCTGCACTTGGAATATAGTGTTCAATTCTGGTCACCACACTACCAGAAGGATGTGGAGGCTTTGGAGAGGGGACAGAAAAGATTTACCAGGATGTTGCCTGGTATGGAGGGCATTAGCTACGAGGAGAGGTTGGAGAAACTTGGTTTGTTCTCACTGGAGCGATGGAGGTTGAGGGGAGACCTGATAGAAATCTACAAGATTATGAGAGGCACAGACAGAGTGGACAGTCAGAAGCTTTTTCCCAGGGTGGAAGAATCAATTACTCGGGGACACAGGTTTAAAGAGATGCACGAGGCAAGGTTTTTTACATGGAGGGTGGTGGTGGAACTCACGGCCGGGGGGAGGTAGTGGAGGCAGGTACGATAGTGAGTTTTAAGGGGTGTCTGGACAAATACATGAATAGGATGGGAATAGAGGGATATGGTCCCTGGAAGGGTAAGGATTTTAGTTCAGTCGGGGGCAGTATGGTCGGTGCAGGCTTGGAGGGGCCGAAGGGCCTGTTCCTGGGCTGGAATTTTCTTTGTTCTTTGTACTTTGTCCCCATTGATGTTCTCCTTTACACTTCCTGAAGTCGATGACAACCTCCTTCATTTTGTAGACACTGAGGGAGAGATTATTGTCGCCGCACAAGTTCACCAGATTCTCTATCCCTTTCCGGCACTCCGTCTCGTCATTGTTTGAGATCTGACCCACTATCTGGGTTCATCAGCAAATCTGAAAATGGAATTGGAGGGGAATTTGGCCGCTCAGTCAGAGGTGTATAAGGAGTGTAGTGAGGGGGCTGAGAACACAGCCTCGTGGGGCACCGGTGTAGAGGGTGATCATGGAGGAGGTATTGCTGCCGATCCTTACCGATTGTGGTCTGTGAGTTTGGAAGTTCAGGATCCAGTCACAGAGGGAGGTGCCGAGCCCCAGGCCATGGAGTTTGGAGATGGAGAGATCGCGGGTTCCCCCAGGGGTTTATCCTGATTCCCTGCTGCTTCTCATTCACATGTTGCCCTTGGTGACACCACCCGAAAACAGGATTCCGTACTATAGGTAGCCCTTCCAAACTCTCCACTCCTTCCAAATGATCCCTCTGTCTGTACAGCATCAATCCGTTATCTTCAACCACTTCTCTGAAGCTGACTCCCGAGCTCCTGACTACATTCCTCTTGACAAGTATCTCAGGCTGAACCCTCACTCCATCATATTCCAGCCGCATATACAGGCAACAAGAGCAAGTCAGAGGCAGGGAATCCTGCAGTGAGTAACTCCCCTCCTGACTCCTCAAACCTGTCCATCATCTCCAAGGCGCAAGTCAGGAGTCTGATGGGATACTCCCCACTTGCCTGGGTGGGCACAGCTCCTACAACACTCAAGAAACTGAATCCCATCCAGGACAAAGCAGATCACTTGATTGCTATCCCTCTACTCCCTCCATCACAGTGACAGCCGTGTGTACCATCTACAAGATGCCCTGCAGGAACTCACCAAGGTTCATTAGGCAGCACCTTCCAAGCACACGACATCTAGTAGGACGAGGGAGCAGATTCCTGGGAACGCCATCACCTGGGAACGCCATCACCCTCCAAGTCGCTCACCATCCTGACTTGGAAATATATCGGCCGTTCTTTCACTGTTGCTGGGTCAAAATCTTGGAACCCCCTCCCTAACAGCATTATGGGTGTACCTACATCACATCTACTGCCGCAATTCAAGAAGGCAGCTCACCACCACCTTCTCAAGGGCAATTAGGGACAGGCAGTAAACGCTGGCCCAGCCCACATCCTGTGAACGAATAATAAAAAACTGTCACCCATTTCACTGTCCCAGAACTCACGTGATTCCCAGAGTTTTCCTTTTTATTTATTCATGGAATGTTAGCGTCGTCAGCTGGGCCAGCATTTAATGCCCATCCCTAATTGCCCTTGAACCGTTCTGCGCTGTAATGTTCCAAAAAAGACAGTAGGACTAGGGGGCACAGCCTCAAGATAAAGGGGAGGCGGTTTAGAACGGAGTTGAGGAGGAACTTCTTCACTCAAAGGGTGGTGAATCTCTGGAATTCTCTGCCCGTTGAAGTGGTGGAGGCTGCCTCGCTAAATATTTTTAAGACGCAGGTTGATGGGTTTTTGATAAGAGAGGGGATTAAGGGTTAGGGGGAGAGGGCGGGAAGGTGGAGCTGAGTCACGACAGATCAGCCATGATCTTATTGAATGGCGGGGCAGGCTCGAAGGGCCAGATGGCCTACTCCTGCTCCTATTTCTTATGTTCTTATGTTCTATTTCAGAGGGCAGTTAAGAGTTAATTACCACATTGCTGTCACAAGTAGGCCAGACTGGGTAAGGACAGCAGACTTTCTTCCCAAGGAGACATTAATGAATCAGGTGGGTTCTTTGACAATGGTTTCATGGTCATCATTTTAATTACAGATTTTTAAAAATTGAATTCAAATTTCACCATCTGCTGTGGTGGGATTTGAACCCAGGTCCCCAGAGCGATATAACAACATAAGAAATAGGAGCAGGAGTAGGCCATCTGGCCCTTCGAGCCTGCCCCGCCATTCAATAAGATCATGGCTGATCTGTCGTGACTCAGCTCCACCTTCCCGCCCTCTCCTCATAACCCTTAATCCCCTCTCTTATCAAAAACCCATCAACCCGTTTCTTAAAAATATTTAGCGAGGCAGCCTCCACCACTTCAACGGGCAGAGAATTCCAGAGATTCACCACCCTTTGAGTGAAGAAGTTCCTCCTCAACTCCGTTCTAAACCGCCCCCCCTTTATCTTGAGGCTGTGCCCCCTAGTCCTGGTTTCTTGGGTCTTTGGATTATTTGCTGGCACAGTGGTTAGGGGTGCTGCCTCACGGTGGCCAGGGGCTTGGGTTCAACTCCAGCCTTGGGTGACTGTGTGGAGTTTGAACATTTTAAGTTTATTTAGTTTTGTCACAAGTAGGTTTACATTAATACTGTACAAGTTACTGTGAAAATCCCCGTGTCTGCATGGGTTACCTCCACGTGCTCCGGTTTCCTCCCACAGTCCAAAAGATGTGCGGGTTAGGTGGATTGGCCGGGCTAAATTACCCCTGAGGGTCAGGGGGACCCGTTAGGGTAAATACACGGGGATAGGGCCTGGGTGGGACTGTGGTCGGTGAAGGGGGTGGAGCGGGGGGGAGGGGGGATTACCTTCACCTGCTGAGTGAATTGAGGGGTGGTGGGAGGGGAGGGTCAGGGGTGAGTTGTTTAAAACCTGTCTTTTAGTCTGCAGCAGTAACCAGTCCTCAAAGACCTGTCCATTAGATCACACCCACCAACAGAAAGGAAATAACCCTGTAACGGGGATCTCACCCCCTTGCTGCCCCAGAGCTCGCAACCCCAAACCTCATGGCCCCTCTGGGGGTCAGAGAAACTAGAAACAGGAGGGGGCCATTCAGCCCCTCGAACCCCTGCTCCACCATTCATTTTGATTCCTTGAACCCCAAGACCTATATCTAATTTCTTGAAATCAGACAACATTTTGGCCTCAACTACTTTCTGTGGCAGTGAATTCCCCACATTCCCCACCCTCTGGGTGAAGAATCATAGAACCCTACAGTGCAGAAAGAGGCCCTTCGGCCCATCGAGTCTGCACCGAACACAATCTCACCCAGACCCTATCCCCATATCCCTACATATTATACCCACTAATCCCTCTAACCTACACATCCCTGGACACTAAGGGGCAATTTCTTAGCATGGCCAATCAACCTAACCCGCACATCTTTGGACTGTGGGAGGAAACCGGAGCACCCGGAGGAAACCCACGCAGACACGAGGAGAATGTGCAAACTCCACACAGACGGTGACCCGAGCCGGGAATCGAACCCAGGACCCTGGAGCTGTGAAGCAGCAGTGCTAACCACACTGTGCTACCGTGCCGCCCCATCCACCTCATCTGAATTCTAAACGGTTTATCCCTTATCCTCGAACTATGACCCTGCAGAGTGCTTAGCGCTGCTGCCTCACAGCACTAGGGATCCAGCCTCGGGTGACTGTGTGGAGTTTGCACATTCTCCCTGTGTCTGCGTGGGTTTCCTCCCACACCCTAAAAATGTGCAGGTCAGGTTGATTGGCCCTGCTAAATCGCCCCTTAGTGTCAGGGGGATTAGCAGGGTGAGTATGTGGGGTAGGGCCTGGGTGGGATTGTTATCAGTGCAGGCTCGATGGGCCAAATGGCCTCCTTCTGTGCGGTAGGGATTCTATGAAATTGGTTCCGAACTCCATCGGAAACATTCTTTCTGAATCTACCCTGTTAGAATAGATCACGGCCTCCGTACTGCATCAAAACCTGATCTTGTACCACTTCTCTTTATATGGCCTGCTGTCAAATGTTCAAGAATGCGGTGATAAGTGTTGTGATGTTTTACCCGGTGCTACACAAATGTTGTTGGGGGGGGAGGGGTGCTGACAGAAATCCGGAGTGCGAACAGGGCAAGTTTATACCGACACTAATGAAGCGTCCGGGATTCTTGATTTATCAATGCAGGTGTAGAGTTATAAATGCGCAGGAATGAGGTGAACCCTTCATTAAACACTGGTTAGCTGCCAGCGGTAAAGCACGGAGGCTCGGGGAGCTGTGAAATCCTTCCTATACAGAGAGATCGCTGCCAAGTGGCTGGATACTCCCTGGTTATTGAAGACACACACTCTGAGTGAGAACAGAGTGCAAGACCCTCGCCAGAAAAACTTAATTAACTCCGAGTACAAAAAAAGCTCCAAACAATATTGAACTGAGCGGTGTTTCCGGAGTGCAGTCATTCAGTGGCTAAATATTCAGGTCACATTAATAAAGCCTTTGGCAGCAGTGCGAGGTGTCGGAACAATAGAGGGTCTGTCCATCGACACTGCACTGTGCACGGATACACTTCATATCCACTCAGCACTGTCAGAGCAGCAGCCTCACTGACAACCCACTTCTATTAAAGGGACACCCTCCTCACGGGAACAGTCTCGGCAAATTTAACCCAGGGCGAAAGGACAAGCAAACAGCCAGCGGTACACAGCCTCATCGAGATCTCACATCTAACAGCGAGGGAGGGACAGAACCATCTGGAGGTAAACACACTGGCTCTGAGGGTGGGTGTGTTGGGACACGCTCTGACCCAGAGGGTACAGATGCCCCACATCCCCCATAGAACTAAAACCGAGACTCCCCCATCTCAGTAACACCAGTAAACTCCAGCCTGACAGAGTTAGAGAATCCCTACAGTGCAGGAGAAGGCCATTCTGCCCATTGAGTCTGCACCAACAGAGCATCTTAGCCAGGCCCTCCCCTCCACCCTATCCCCATAAACCCCCCCCCCCACCACCACATTTACCATAGCTAAATAACAATGACAATTTCGCACGGCCTCTCCACCCCACCCGCACATCCTTGGAGTGTGGGAGAAAACCGGAGCACTCGGAGGAAATCCACGCTGACACAGTTAACTGTCCAGCTTTGTTCCAATTCAAAGCCAGGCAGGTCACCGCGGCACAGTAACAAGTTGGTCGACACTTCTCACAGCGCCAGGGGCCCGGGTTCAATTCCAGGCTTGGGTCACTGTCTGCGTGGAGTCTGCACATTCTCCCCGGATCTGCGTGGGTTTCCCCCAGGTGCATGTGTACTCACACAGTACGCTGACTTTATATTCAGAGTACACTCCCTGTATACTCACACAGTACATCCTTGTATACTCACAGTGTATATTCCCTGTATACTCACAGTGTATACTCCCTGTATATTCACAGTGTATACTCCCTGTATATTCACAGTATATATTCCCTGTATACTCACAGTACATACTCCCTGTATATTCACAGTGTATACTTCCTGTATACTCACAATGTATACTCCCTGTATACTCACAGTGTATACTCCCTGTATATTCACAGTGTATACTCCCTGTATATTCACAGTGTATACTTCCTGTATACTCACAATGTATACTCCCTGTATATTCACAGTATATATTCCCTGTATATTCACAGTATATATTCCCTGTATATTCACAGTGTACACTCCCTGTACATTCACAGTGTATACTCCCTGTATACTCACAGTACATACTCCCTGTATATTCACAGTGTATACTTCCTGTATACTCACAATGTATACTCCCTGTATACTCACAGTGTATACTCCCTGTATATTCACAGTACATACTCCCTGTATACTCACAATGTATACTCCCTGTATATTCACAGTGTATACTCCCTGTATATTCACAGTGTATACTTCCTGTATACTCACAATGTATACTCCCTGTATATTCACAGTATATATTCCCTGTATATTCACAGTGTATACTCCCTGTATACTCACAGTGTATACTCCCTGTATATTCACAGTGTATACTCCCTGTATACTCACAGTACATACTCCCTGTATATTCACAGTGTATACTTCCTGTATACTCACAATGTATAAGAACATAAGAAATAGGAGCAGGAGTAGGCCATCTGGCCCTTCGAGCCTGCCCCGCCATTCAATAAGATCATGGCTGATCTGTCGTGACTCAGCTCCACCTTCCCGCCCTCTCCCCATAACCCTTAATCCCTTCTCTTATCAAAAACCCATCAACCCGCTTCTTAAAAATATTTAGCGAGGCAGCCTCCACCACTTCAACGGGCAGAGAATCCAAGAGATTCACCACCCTTTGAGTGAAGAAGTTCCTCCTCAACTCTGTTCTAAACCGCCTCCCCTTTATCTTGAGGCTGTGCCCCCTAGTCCTACTGTCTTTTTTGAGCGGGAAGAGTCTCTCCACCTCTATCCTATCCATCCCATTCATCATCTTATATGTCTCAATGAGATCTCCCCTCATTCTTCTAAACTCTAACGAGTACAAGCCTTGTTTATTCAGCCTCTCCTCATAGCTCAATCCCCTCAACTCCGGTATCAGCCTAGTGAACCTCCTCTGCACTCCCTCCAGGGCCAAAATATCCTTGCGCAGGTGCGGCGCCCAAAACTGCACACAGTACTCCAGCTGCGGCCTCACCAATGCCCTATACAGCTGCAGCAAGACTTCCCTTTTATATTCAATCTATATTTTATATTCAATATACTCCCTGTATACTCACAGTGTATACTCCCTGTATACTCACAGTGTATACTCTCTGTATATTCACAGTGTATACTCCCTGTATATATTCCCTGTATATTCACAGTGTATATTCACAGTGTATACTCCCTGTATACTCACAGTATGTACTCCCTGTATACTCACAGTATGTACTCCCTGTATACTCACAATGTATACCCCCTGTATATTCACAGTGTATATTCACAGTGTATACTCCCTGTATACTCACAGTGTACACTCCCTGTATATTCACAGTGTACACTCCCTGTATGCTCACAGTATATATTCCCTGTATATTCACAGTGTATACTCCCTGTATACTCACAGTGTACACTCCCTGTATATTCACAGTGTACACTCCCTGCATATTCACAGTGTATACTCCCTGTATGCTCACAGTATATATTCCCTGTATATTCACAGTGTATACTCCCTGTATACTCACAATGTACACTACCTGTATATTCACAGTGTATATTCCCTGTATATTCACAGTGTATACTCCCTGTATACTCACAGTGTACACTCCCTGTATACTCACAGTGTACACTCCCTGTATACTCACAGTGTATACTCCCTGTATACTCACAGTATATATTCCCTGTATACTCACAGTGTACACTCCCTGTATACTCACAGTGTATACTCCCTGTATATTCACAGTGTATACTCCCTGTATATTCACAGTGTATACTCCCTGTATACTCACAATGTACACTCCCTGTATATTCACAGTGTATATTCCCTGTATATTCACAGTGTATACTCCCTGTATACTCACAGTGTATACTCCCTGTATACTCACAGTATATATTCCCTGTATACTCACAGTGTACACTCCCTGTATACTCACAGTGTATACTCCCTGTATATTCACAGTGTATACTCCCTTTATACTCACAGTGTACACTCCCTGTATACTCACAGTGTACACTCCCTGTATACTCACAGTGTACACTCCCTGTATACTCACAGTGTATACTCCCTGTATACTCACAGTATATATTCCCTGTATACTCACAGTGTACACTCCCTGTATACTCACAGTGTACACTCCCTGTATACTCACAGTGTATACTCCCTGTATACTCACAGTGTATACTCCCTATATACTCACACAGTACACTCCCTGTACACACCCTGTATACTCACAGTGTACACTCCCTGTATACACACAGTGTATACTCCCTGTATACTCACAGTGTATACTCCCTATATACTCACACAGTACACTCCCTGTATACTCACAGTGTATACTCCCTGTATACTCACAGTGTACACTCCCTGTATACTCACAGTGTACACTCCCTGTATACTCACAGTGTATACTCCCTGTATACTCACAGTGTATACTCCCTATATACTCACACAGTACACTCCCTGTACACACCCTGTATACTCACAGTGTACACTCCCTGTATACTCATAGTGTATACTCCCTGTATACTCACAGTGTATACTCCCTATATACTCACACAGTACACTCCCTGTATACTCACAGTGTATACTCCCTGTATACTCACAGTGTACACTCCCTGTATACTCACAGTGTACACTCCCTGTATACTCACAGTGTACACTCCCTGTATACTCATAGTGTATACTCCCTGTATACTCACAGTGTACACTCCCTGTATACTCACAGTGTACACTCCCTGTATACTCACAGTGTACACTCCCTGTATACTCACAGTGTACACTCCCTGTACACTGCCTGTATACTCCCTGTATACTCACAGTGTACACTCCCTGTATACTCACACAGTACACTCCCTGTACACTGCCTGTATACTCACTCTAGCTCACAACCATTTTGCAGCACAGGTCATAAGGTTACTCCCACGCTCGTTATTATTAAGAATCTCTGATTGGACGCCTCCTGAACATCCATTTAGTTCCGAGACCCTCGGTTCTTCACCGTATGGAGAAGCTCCTCAACAAAAGATTAGCCAGTTTGGTCTGACATTCCGCCTCTATAACTGATCGGTATCGAGTGTTTCACCAGGTCTGTCTCCGGTTCCAATAAACGTCAAATTCCATTTCCTGCCCGATGCCCGGGGTTGTTCTGTACAGATTTTCCAGGACACCCGCTGGATTTTACTGAAACCTTTGCCAGTGTTTATTGGTGATGATGGTGACAGGTTTACGGGGATTAAACGGGCTGGATAATGTGGTGTTCTCTCTCCCTCCTGTACAGGAGGTGCAGTCACCGTACACAGCTAGAAGCATGGCCAACCTTCCAACCCTCTGACCCTCCACCCTGCCTCCCCCATCCCTCCCCTGATGGTTGTACAAAGAACAAAGAACATCACAGCCCGGGAAACAGGCCCTTCGGCCCAACGAGCCCGCGCTGCCATTTTAACATTGTGAATCCCCTCTCCACCCATGACCCATGTCTATGCTTATGGCATTCCACATTGAGAGAAGACTAATTTAGGGACAATTTGTTACACCAATCAGCCTAACAGCACATCTTTGGGGTGTGGGAGGAAACCGGAGCACCCGGAGAAAACCCACGCAAGCACGGGGAGAATGCGCAAACTCCCACAGACACCGGCCCAAATCCATGTGTCTGCACAGCAATCAGTGATAGTCACTGAGCTGTCGTGGTGCCCAGCACCTGGTCTAGTTTAAACGTACACTAACGACATGAAGTACTAGGCTATTCTCAAAACATCCAAGAGCAGCCCCAGTACGACCCATCGCGTGTAAGCCCCTCGTTGGACAAGGTGGACCGAAGCACCTGTGGAAGGGTTTAGAATTATAAAACATTTGAGGCTGGATAGTCAGATGCTTTTTCCTAGGGTAGAAAAGTATTGGGGATATAAGGTGCCTGGGGAAAAGTTTAGAGGAGATGTGCGAGGCAAGTTTTTTACACAGAGGGTGGTGAGTGTCTGGAATGCGCTGCCTGGGGAGGGGGTGGGAGCAGGTACAATAACAGCATTTAGGGGGCATCTAGACAAATGCAGGAATAGGATGGGAATGGGAGGGTACGGACTCTGTAAGTGCGCACGGTTTTAGTTTATGCGGGCATCGTGTGGGCACAGGTTTGAAGGGCCGAAGGGCCTGTTCCTGTGCTGGTATTTGGGTGTTTTGAATCCGAGTGGGTTTTCCCAGAATGCCAAGAAGCTGCAGTCACAGATCAAGGGCAATAAAAGGAATCCGAGGGGGCTTTTACTAAAAGGATCGTTTAGTACAGTCCCATAGGTTGATGAAAGTTAAGGCAGTGATAATTGAGTTTCTGCATTCATAGAATCCCTACAGAACAGAAAGAAGCCATTCGGCCCATCAAGTCTGCACTGATCCCACCCAGGCCCTACCCCCATATATTTACCACTAATCCCTCTAACCTACACATCTCAGGACACTAAGGGGCAATTTCTTAGCATGGCCAATCAACCTAACCCGCACGTCTTTGGACTGTGGGAGGAAACCGGAGCACCCGGTTAAGATTGACTCTTAAATCGGCCTCGCAGGTGGAGGAGGTGGTCAAGAAGGCGTATGGTGTACTGGCCTTCATTAATCGAGGGATTGAGTTTAGGAGTCGGGAGGTAATGCTGCAACTTTACAGGACCCTCGTCAGGCCTCATTTGGAGTACTGTGCGCAGTTCTGGTCGCCTCACTATAGGAAAGACGTAGAAGCTATTGAAAGGGTGCAGAGGAGATTTACAAGGATGTTGCCTGGACTGGGAGGCATGCCTTATGAAGATAGGTTGAGGGAGCTGGGACTCTTTTCCCTGGAGAGGCGAAGGTTGAGAGGCGACCTGATAGAAGTTTATAAAATGTTGAGAGGAATAGATAGGGTGGACTCTCAGAGGCTATTTCCCCGGGTTGAAATGGTCGCTACGAGAGGACACAGATTTAAGGTGCGGGGAGGGAAGTACAGAGGTGATGTTAGGGGTAAGTTTTTCACTCAGAGGGTAGTGAGTGATTGGAATCGGCTGCCGTCGTCGGTGGTGGAGGCGAACTCGCTGGGGTCTTTTAAAAGACTTCTGGATGAGTATATGGGGTTTAATGGGATTGGGGGTTATAGATAGGTCTATAGATTGGTGGGGTTGATGCGATCGGCGCAACTCGAGGGCCGAAGGGCCTGTTTGTGCTGTAATGTTCTATGTTCTATCTATGTTCACCCGGAGGAAACCCACACAGACACGGGGAGAATGTGCAAACTCCACACGGACGGTGACCCGAGCCAGGAATCGAACCCAGGACCCTGGAGCTGTGAAGCAGCAGTGCTAACCCCACTGTGCTACAATTTCACCCTGCTTCTATAAAGCAGCTCACCAAGAGGCAAAGAAAACATTAGGAGTTTCAAGCTGGAATGAGACAGTTTTTCACTGTCCAATCTGATTCAATCTGGGAAGTGACTCACTTTCATCGGAAGAATAAAGGAGCTGAATATTATTTAAATGGAGAAAGACTGCAGAAAGCGGCAGCACAGAGGGATTTGGGAATCCTCGCGTCTAAATCACAAGAAGCTGGTATGCAAATTCAGCAAGTAATAGAGAAGGTACATGGAATGTTGGCCTTTATTTCAAAAGGCATTGTATATAAAAATAGGGATGTCTTGCTAAAACTGTACAAGGCACTAGTTGATCCCGAGTATGGAGGGATTTTCTTATGAGGAGAGGTTGAGTAGGTTGGGTCTGCACTCATTGGAGTTTTGAGCAATGGAAGGTGACCTGATTGAGACACAGAAGATGTTCCGAGGTTTGACAGAGTAGAAGCTGAGAGGTTGTTTCCCCCGTGGGAGAGTCTAGGACCAGGGGGCATATTCTGAGTAAAGGGGTCACCCATTTAAGATAGAGACTAGGAGAAATTTCTTCTCTCAGAAGATAGTGAAACTGAGGAACTCTTTACCATAGACAGCATTAGAGGCTGGGTCGTTATGTATCTTCAAGGTTGAGATAGACAGATTATTAATTGGTAAAGGGTTATACGGATGAAGTAGGAAAATAAAGTTCAGGATTATATCAGATCAGTCACGATCTCATTGAATGGCAGAGCAGACTCAATGGGCTGAATGGCCTATTTCTGCTCCTACATCTTATGTCTAAACGTTAATACAATTACTGATAGACATTGATAGGAGCTGGGCAGAGAAGTGGCAGATGGAGTTTAACCCTGGTAAGTGTGAGGTGATTCATTTTGGTAGGACAAACTTGAATATGGGTCAACGGCAGGGTTCTAAGGAATGTGGAGGAACAGAGAGATCTTGGGGTTCATATCCACAGATCTCTGAAGGTTGCCACTCAAGTGGCAACTATACCGGACTGCAACTATACCTGCAACTATACCGGACATTGGTGAGACCACATTTGGAATATTGTGTTCAGTTCTGGTCACCTCACTATAAGGAGGATGTGGAAGCATTGGAGAGAGTGCAGAGGGGATTTACCAGGATGCTGCCTGGTTTGGAGGGTAGGTCTTATGAGGAAAGGTTGAGGGAGCTGGGGCTTTTCTCTTTAGAGCGGAGGAGGATGAGAGGTGACTGAATAGAGGTTTATAAGATGATGAGGGGGATTGATAGAGTGGATGTTCAGAGACTATTTACTCGGGTGGATGTAGCTGTTACTCGGGGGGGATAACTATAAGGTTGATGGTGGGAGATATAGGAGGGATGTCCGAGGTAGATTCTTCACTCAGAGAGTGGTTGAGGTGTGGAATACACTGCCTGCTGTGATAGCGGAGTCGGACACTTTAGGAACTTTCAAGTGGTTATTGGATAGGCACATGGAGCACACCAGAATGATAGGGAGTGGGATAGCTTGATCTTGGGATTGGACATAGATCAGCATGTGCTGTAATGTTCTGTACTCTATGTTCTTATCCCAGTGTGACTCGGTGAACCAGATGGGCTGAAGGTGGCCTCCAGCCCAACAACTGCTGCTATATTACCTCCCCCACCAGCAAACCACCATAAGCATTCCCCACTAACCCCCACCCAACAACACCCCCGCAGCCTGCCCCGCTTCCTATTCTGATGTATAATCGGATAATTCCAGAAGCAAAGGACTGGACAGAACCCAAATCAAATCATTTGAATTTCTCCAATTGAACAACTGTATTTGTTATTTTATCCCAATTCCCAGCAGCCTGGGCGAGGGATGATGTCGGTCCTGAGTCAGACAGAGTGCAGTGGGCAGGTGGTCAGTCTGACCGATACAATTCCCTTATCCAGCCCCGGCATTCCTTTCAGGCCGATCGCTTCCACTGAGATTATTGTTGGGCAACAGAGTTCTGACCAGAGTTAAACCAGACCCAGGAGCGCAGTCGCTGATTAACCAGCCAGTGTAAGGTGAACAAGTCACTCAGTAACACAGCCGGCAGGAACTGAACAGAAACAAACTCTCATTTAACTATTAAATTAGACAACGAGGGATAAACATGGGCAGCAAATTGGCTACGAAAAAGAAAGATGATTTGATTTGGGGGATTGGGAGGCAGCGGGAGTGTTCCAACAGGTCCTGGGGGGGGGGGGGGGGTACACAGTGCCCATTTCTATCACCATCGTTCATGGGCATTAACAAAATCTCTACTTCACTTGTGCAAAGTTGTAATAAGTTCATACGGACTTTGGAATCATGAAGTGTAATAAAATGTATTCATGTCTTGTGAGTTGGCAGCATTCCATTAAATATTCACAACCCGCAGAGAATCATCCAGATTCTCCCTCCCTCCCTATCTCCCTCCCTCACTATCTCCCTCCCTCACTATCTCCCTTTCTCTGTATCTACCTCCTGATCCCCTCTCTCCCTCCCTATCGCCGTATCTGTCTCCCGATCCCTTCCCTCCTTCCCTATCTCCCTCCCTCCCTAGCGCCTCCCTCACTATCTCCCTTTCTCCATATCTGCCTCTCTATCCCCTCCCTCCCTCCCTATCTCCCTCCTTCACTATCTCCCTATCACCGTATCTACTTCCCAATCCCCTCCCTCCCTCCCTAGCGCCTCCCTCACTATCTCCCTTTCTCCATATCTGCCTCTCTATCCCCTCCCTCCCTCCCTATCTCCCTCCTTCACTATCTCCCTATCACCGTATCTACTTCCCAATCCCCTCCCTCCCTCCCTAGCGCCTCCCTCACTATCTCCCTTTCTCCATATCTGCCTCTCTATCCCCTCCCTCCCTCCCTATCTCCCTCCCTCACTGTCTCCCTATCACCGTATCTACCTCCCAATCCCCTCCCTATCTCCCTCCTGCCCAGCCGGTGAAGCTGCCATTAGGAGGTGCTATGCTCTAAGAGGGAGGGTTTTGCTCTGAGACACAGACTGACCATCATTCACACACTGAGTGACTGAGACAGAATGGGCCATTCAGCTGGGAGAGTTATCCAATACCGGGGACCCTGGGGAAAACGGCTCTCGTCATTCAGGCCTTTCCATCCAAACCGAAACACTTGCCTCCCTTGAATAAAACACCTCCACTCCCCTGGGGTGTGAGTCTTCCTAGAGTCCGCAGCTTTGCCAAAATTCCTGAAAGCAAGTGACCCCCAACCCTTACCCCTCCCACTGAAGGATGAAGGAAGACCTCCCTGATAGAATATAAAAGTAGGGAGGTCTTGCTGCAACTGTACAGGGCACTGGTGGGGCCGCAGCTGGAGTACTGTGTGCAGTTTTTGTCCACCTATTTGTGGAAGGATATATTGGCCTTGGAGGGAGAGGAGGTTCACTAGGCTGATACCGGAGATGAGGGGGTTAGCTTATGGAGAGAGGTTGAATAGACTGGGCCTGTACTCGTTAGAGTTTAGAAGGCTGAGGGGGGATCCTATAGAGATGTATAAGATAATGAAGGGGATGGATAGGGTAGAGGTAGAGAGATTCTTCCAGCTTAGAAAGGACAGCAGGACTAGAGGGCACAGCCTCAAGATAAGGGGGGTGCAGTTTAGATCGGAGTTGAGGAGGAACTTCTTCACTCAAAGGGTGGTGAGTCTCTGGAATTCTCTGCCCGTTGAAGTGGTGGAGGCTACCTTGCTAAATATATTTAAGACACGGGTAGATAGGTTTTTGATAGACAGGGGAATTAAGGGTTATGGGGAGAACATAGAACATAACAGCGCAGAACAGGCCCTTCGGCCCACGATGTTGCGCCGACCAGTTACAAAACAATGACCCACTAGCCTAAACCAATCCCTTTTCATCCATAAACCTATCCACAGATCTCTTAAACGCCCCCAAACTAGGTGCATTTACAACTGCAGCTGGCAGGGCATTCCAGTCCCTCACCACCCTCTGGGTAAAGAACCTACCCCTGACATCAGTCCTATAACTACCCCCCCTTAATTTAAAGTCGTGCCCCCTCGTGCTAGCTTTCTCCATCCTAGGAAAAAGGCTATCACTATCTACCCTGTCTAAACCTCTAATCATCTTATATGTTTCAATGAGATCCCCTCTTAGCCGCCTTCTTTCCAGCGAAAACAACCCCAAATCTCTCAGTCTCTCCTCATAGGATCTCCCCTCCATACCAGGCAACATCCTGGTAAACCTCCTCTGCACCCTCTCCAAAGCCTCCACATCCTTCCTGTAATGTGGGGACCAGAACTGCACACAATACTCCAAGTGCGGCCGCACCAGAGTTGTGTACAGTTGCAACATGACGCTGCGACTCCTAAATTCAATCCCCCTACCAATAAACGCCAAGACACCGTATGCCTTCTTAACAACCTTGTCTACTTGATTCCCAACTGCACCCCGGATAGAGAAATTTCACACTGACCCCCCGGGGGGGAGTGGGGGGGTGCCGGGGGGGGGGGAGGGAGGGGGGCATCTACCCATTTGGACAGAGGTTTCCTGTCTGTCTGAGGAAGGAGATTTCTCACCTCCATTTCTGTGAGTGAAATCTTCAGTTTTTGTGTGCAGAAACACCCAGGTCAAAGTACACAGAGTGCCAGAGCAAATAATCGACTGGAGTGCTTTATTCAGAACACTCAGCACTGTCATCACCGCGATGCATTGAGATTTTATTGCTGGAAGGGCACCCCAGGCAGGGGACCAGCTCCAGGCTGGAATAGTTGGCACACTGAGTTACTGGGAGCAATTTTCAGTTTGCCAACTGAATTGTCTGGGAAACACTCAATGTACCAACCTGAGAACGCTACAACTTTTACAGATGCACCACAGAAAGCATCGCTTCTAAAGTTAAAGTTAATTTATTAGTCACATTAGGCTTACATTAACACTGCAATGAAGCTACTGTGAAATTCCCCTTCTGGCTGTATCACAGCTCGGTCTGGGCTCCTGCTCTGCCCAAGGCCGCAAGGAACTACAAAGGGTCGTGAATGTAGCCCAGTCCACCACTCAAACCATCCACGGACAAGGACCCCAACGCACCCCGGACATTCCCTCTTTCACGTTCTTTCATCAGGAAAAAGATATAGAAGTCTGAGGGCGTGAACCGACCGACTCAAAAACAACTTCTTTCCTGCTGCCATCAGGCATGGACCTACCTTATATTATTGGATTTGATTTGATTTATTATTGTTACATGTGATAACAATGAAAAGTATTGTTTCTTGTGCACATCATGGCCAGTGAACTGATAAAAAAACCACTCTCTGTGACATCTGGTGAGATTTCCAGTTCCAATTCTCTTCCACACCTAGTGATTGCACTAAGACAGACTTTTATCTGTGTCCAGAGCTAGGAATTCCCAGAGCAACTCAAAGAACAAAGAACAGTACAGCACAGAAAACAGGCCCTTCGGCCCTCCAAGCCTGTGTCGCTTGTTGGTCCAACTAGACCATTCGTTTGTATCCCTTCATTCCCAGTCTGCTCATGTGACTATCCAGGTAAGTCTTAAATGATCCCAGCGTGTCTGCCTCCACCATCCTCTGGCAGTGCATTCCAGGCCCCCACCAGCCTCTGTGTAAAAAACATCCCTCTGATATCTGAGTTAAACCTCGCCCCTCTCACCTTGAGCCCGTGACCCCTCGTGATCGTCACCTCCGACCTGGGAAAAAGCTTCCCACTATTCACCCTATCCATACCCTTCATAATTTTGTACACTTCTATTAGGTCTCCCCTCATTCTCCATCTTTCCAGGGAGAACTCGCTAGGTCTGTCACTGGGGGCTATAACTAGAGGGGGCGCCACTCCACATCAAGTGTAGCTGACCAGGAGTCACTCTTTCCACCAGCCATTGGTGTGTTTGGAAGGATTTATAGGTTGACTCTCACCCTTTTTGGCCACGTTATGAACGCATTTTCCTCAACCATCAAATCCTGGGGTGGGACTCGAACCTGGAGCTTCTTGATCAGAGGGAGGGACACTGCACCACAAAAGCTCCTCACCTAATCAGGGTGGCACAGTGGGTTAGCACTGCTGACTCACAGTGCTAGGAACCTGGGTTCGATTCCCGGCTTGGATCACTGTCTGTGTAGAGTTTGCACATTCTCCCCGTGTCTGCCTGGGTTTCCTCTGAGTGCTCCAATTTCCTCCCACAGCCCGAAAGACGAGCTGATTAGTTGCATTGGTCCTCAGTGTACCCGAACAGGAGTGTGGCGACAGGCAGATTTTCACAATTACTTCATTGCAGTGTTAATGTGAGCGTCCTTGTGACACTAACAAATAAACTTTACTTGTTCTGAGATGATGGTGAGACACAGACAAGAATTAATCAGGTTGGACAGAGAGTAAATTCACCACTGCTGCTGTGACTGATAACCTGCTACCCTTTCATAGAGAACGAGACAGGGTCTAACCGGAAAAACACAGCAGCTCAATACCTCCATTCCTGGGACTTTGGCAGTGAGATTACCAATTAGGATCAATCTAAGTCAGCATCATACTAAAAGGCAGCTTCAGAGAGTTTAAATTATACCTTAAACCCATCACCGTGACAGAGACTCAGAGAATCAGTATCTGAAGCCAGGAGTTTCAACAATGGGGATCACACACATTCACACACACTGCAGCACTCTGAGAGCGATTCAAGACTGCGCTCTGAGACTGCGCTCTGAGAC
Source organism: Prionace glauca (assembly GCA_037974335.1). Lineage (NCBI taxonomy): Eukaryota > Metazoa > Chordata > Chondrichthyes > Carcharhiniformes > Carcharhinidae > Prionace > Prionace glauca. Next base: position 1,933,563 of record CM075752.1, on the reverse strand, counting down.
TGCGCGCTGAGACTGCGCTCTGAGACTGCGCTCTGAGACTGCGCTCTGAGACTGCACTCTGAGAGTGCGCTCCGAGACTGCGCTCCGAGACTGCGCTCCGAGACTGCGCTCCGAGACTGCACTCTGAGACTGCGCTCTGAGACTGCGCTCCGAGACTGCGCTCTGAGACTGCGCTCCGAGACTGCGCTCCGAGACTGCGCTCTGAGAGTGCGCTCCGAGACTGCGCTCTGAGACTGCGCTCTGAGAGTGCGCTCTGAGAGTGCGCTCTGAGACTGCGCTCTGAGACTGCGCTCTGAGACTGCGCTCCGAGACTGCGTGCTGAGACTGCGCTCCGAGACTGCGCTCTGAGACTGTGCTCTGAGACTGCACACTGAGACTGCGCTCCATTACTGTGCTCCACAACTGCGCTCCAAGACTGCGCTCTGAGACTGTACCCAAGACTGCGCTCTGAAACTGCGCTCCGAGACTATACCCGAGACTGCGCTCCGAGACTGCGCTCTGAGACTGCGCTCCGAGACTATACCCGAGACTGCGCTCCGAGACTGCGCTCTGAGACTGCGCTCCGAGACTATACCCGAGACTGTGCTCTGAGACTGCACTCTGAGACTGTACCCGAGACTGCGCTCCAAGACTGTACCCGAGACTGCGCTCTGAGACTGTACCCGAGACTGCGCTCCAAGACTGTACCCGAGACTGCGCTCTGAGACTGTACCCGAGACTGCGCTCTGAGACTGTACCCGAGACTGCGCTCTGAGACTGCGCTCTGAGACTGTACCTGAGACTGTGCTCTGAGACTGCGCTCTGAGACTGCGCTCTGAGACTGTACCCGAGACTGTGCTCTGAAACTGCGCTCTGAGACTGTACCCGAGACTGCGCTCTGAGACTGTACCTGAGACTGCGCTCTGAGACTGTACCCGAGAGTGCGCTCTGAGACTGTACCCGAGACTGTGCTCTGAGACTGCGCTCTGAGACTGTACCCGAGACTGTGCTCTGAGACTGCGCTCTGAGACTGTACCCGAGACTGTGCTCTGAGACTGCGCTCTGAGACTGTACCCGAGACTGTGCTCTGAAACTGCGTTCCAAGACTGTACTCTGAGGCTGGTCTAGTGATAATGTCACTAATCCACCAGCTCCCCAGAAAATTGAAAAACTGAGACTGATTATTTTATTCAACAAGTATATGAAGATTTAAGATACACAGGTAGATCATTTATGTTAAAATACAAAACTACGATCTAATCATAGAATCCCTATAGTGCAGATGGAGGCCATTTGGCCCACTGAGTCTGTATTGACACTCTTGAGTATCCTTTCCAGATCCTATCCCTGTAACCCCAGCTATTCCTCTAACCTACACATCTCTGGACACTTAGGGGCGATTTTAGCATGGCCAATCAACCTAACCCACACATCATTGGAGGAAACCAGAGCAACTGGAGGAAACCCATGCAGACACGGGGAGAACATGCAGACTCCACACAGACAGTGACCCGAGGCTGGAATTGAACCCGGGTCCCTGGCGCTGTGAGGCTGCAGCGCTAACCCACTGTGTCATGAATGGTGAGGATGGTTAATCCCTGTCCTTGACCTCTCCTGGGCAGCGAATGGTCAGAATACAGAATGCGCTGCCAGAGGATGTGATGGGGTCAGACTCAATTTGGCCGTCAAAACTGAACTGGACAATTAACAAAATAAAATAAAGATAAAGGGAGGGGCGAGATGGGCGGCACGGTAGCACAGTTGTTAGCTGCCTCAGCGTCAGGACTCAGGTTCAATTCCAGCCTTGAGTCACTGTCTGTGTGGAGTCTGCACATTCTCCCCGTGTCTGTGTGGGTTTCCCTTGGGTGCTCCGGTTTCCTCCTATAGTCTGAAAAAGGCACTGGTTAAGTGTATTGGCCATGCTAAATTAACCCTCTGTGTATCCAAACAGGCGCCGGAGTGTGGTGAACAAGGGATTTTCACAGTAATTTTGTTGCAGTGATAATGTTAAACCTACTTGTGACAATGATAAATAAACTTTAAAATTCAGCCTGTGGCCCGAATGGCTTTCGCCCGGTTCCCGTGATAGCGTGGGAACGCCTGGACTGGATATCAGTTCTAATCTCTGTAGGTTCGAAGAATGCACTGACTCATTTCCAAAGTGACATTTGCCAGAGTCAAGGTTACAAATCTCATTCTCACATTTCCTCACACCTCCCCAGCGAGAGTAACACAATCGTTTGAGTTGAGACAAACAGGCAGGTCACTCACAATGATGTTGTTATGTAAGAGCGGCAACAGGTGGAAATGACAAGAAATTTGTGGGGTTAAAAAACAAACATAAGACATAGCAGCAGAATTAGGCCACTCGGCCCATCGAGTCTGCTCCACCATTCAATATTGGCTGATATTTTTCTTAGCCTTATTAGAACATAGAACATTACAGCACAAACAGGCCCTTCGGCCCTCGAGTTGCGCCGATCACATCAACCCCACCAATCTATAGACCTATCTATAACCCCCAATCCCATTAAACCCCATATACTCATCCAGAAGTCTTTTAAAAGACCCCAGCTAGTTCGCCTCCACCACCGATGACGGCAGCCGATTCCATTCACTCACCACCCTCTGAGTGAAAAACTTACCCCTAACATCACCTTTGTACTTCCCTCCCCGCACCTTAAATCTGTGTCCTCTCATAGCGACCATTTCAACCCGGGGAAATAGCCTCTGAGAGTCCACCCTATCTATTCCTCTCAACATTTTATAAACTTCTATCAGGTCGCCTCTCAACCTTCACCTCTCCAGGGAAAAGAGTCCCAGCTCCCTCAACCTATCTTCATAAGGCATGCCTCCCAGTCCAGGCAACATCCTTGTAAATCTCCTCTGCACCTTTCAATAGCTTCTACGTCTTTCCTATAGTGAGGCGACCAGAACTGCGCACAGTACTCCAAATGAGGCCTGACGAGGGTCCTGTAAAGTTGCAGCATTACCTCCCGACTCCTAAACTCAATCCCTCGATTAATGAAGGCCAGTACACCATACGCCTTCTTGACCACCTCCTCCACCTGCGAGGCCGATTTAAGAGTCCTGTGGACCCGGACCCCGAGATCCTTCTGCTCTTCAACACTACTAAGACTCCTGCCCTTAATAGTGTACTCGTTCATCCCGTTGGTTCTGCCGAAATGGACGACTACACATTTATCCACGCCTTTTCCCCATAACCCTTGATCTCCTTACCAATCAAGAACCTATCTATCTTTATCTTAAAGACACTCAGTGACCCGGCCCTCCACAGCCTTCTGTGGCAAAGAGTTCCACAGATTCCCCACTCTCTGGTTGAAGAAATTCTTCCCCATCTCTGTTTTAAAGGATCGTCCCTTTACCCTGAGGTTTTGCCCTCTCTGGTTCTAGTTTTTCCTACTGGTGGAAACATCCTCTCCACATCCACTCTATCCAGGGCCTCGCAGTATCCAGGAAGTTTCAGTAAGATCCCCCCCCCCCTCCATCGAGTACAGACCCAGAGTCCCCAACCGTTCCTCAAAGGACAAGCTCTTCATTCCAGGGATCGTTCTTGCAAACCTCCTCTGGACTCCAAGACCAGCACAAACAAATGATAAGGTCGGTAAAAATAACGTGGGCCCTTTAAAAACATGTAGATAGTATTCCAACAGGATAGGAGGAAATGCCAGACATGTTGGAGAATTACTTTGCATCAGTTTCCACAAATGGGAAGAGGATTAGCTAACTGAAATTACAGGGAAAGTACAAATGATTTAAAACTAGAACAGACTCAGGTTAACACAAACTCCTGGGATTAAACAGTATCGGTTCTAAACACTGACAAATACCCAGGGTCAGGGGGTTTGTTAAAACAGATGAGGAGGAAATTGCCGATGTTTGAATTGTAATAACCCAACTTGGCTGACAGTGTCTGTGAAGAGAGTCAGAGTTCATCCCAGCGGGATTCTCCCTTCGTTCATCCCAGTGGGATTCTCCGGCTGTTCACTCCAGTGGGATTCTCCGGCTGTTCATCCCAGTGGGATTCTCCGGCTGTTCATCCCAGCGGGATTCTCCAGCCGTTCATCCCAGTGGGATTCTCCGGCTGTTCATCCCAGCGGGATTCTCCAGCCGTTCATCCCAGTGGGATTCTCCAGCCGTTCATCCCAGTGGGATTCTCCAGCTGTTCACTCCAGCGGGATTCTCCGGCTGTTCACTCCAGCGGGATTCTCCGGCTGTTCACTCCAGCGGGATTCTCCGGCTGTTCACTCCAGCGGGATTCTCCAGCCGTTCATCCCAGCGGGATTCTCCGGCTGTTCACTCCAGCGGGATTCTCCGGCTGTTCATCACAGCGGGATTCTCCAGCCGTTCATCCCAGTGGGATTCTCCAGCTGTTTACTCCAGCGGGATTCTCCAGCCGTTCATCCCAGTGGGATTCTCCAGCTGTTCATCCCAGTGGGATTCTCCGGCTGTTCACTCCAGCGGGATTCTCCGGCTGTTCATCACAGCGGGATTCTCCAGCCGTTCATCCCAGTGGGATTCTCCGGCTGTTCACTCCAGCGGGATTCTCCGGCTGTTCATCACAGCGGGATTCTCCAGCCGTTCATCCCAGTGGGATTCTCCGGCTGTTCACTCCAGCGGGATTCTCCGGCCGTTCATCCCAGTGGGATTCTCCAGCTGTTTACTCCAGCGGGATTCTCCAGCTGTTCATCCCAGTGGGATTCTCCAGCTGTTCATCCCAGTGGGATTCTCCGGTCCTGCTGCGGTGAGCAGAGATTTGGCTGAGTGCCAAATTCTCCATCCTTGTTTGCAGTGACAGCCAGGCGGGAACAGCCTGAGCTTTTTGTAGGAAAGGTTATCGCGTGAAACATTAACTCTGTTTCTCTCCCCACAGCTGCTGCCAGACCCGCTGAGTTTATCCAGCATTTCCTGATATTCCAGCATCCGCAGTATTTTTGTATCTCAATTCAGATTTCATCTCTCTAAAATGGAATTCTATTATTAAAGGAACATAAAAGACAGCAAAAAACAGAAAATTATAAGCCTGATAAATCTGATATATTTCACGGGGGAGTTATTGGAATCTAAGTTCATCTGAGCATGTAAAAGAAATTTAAGATGATGGGAGAGAGCCAACATTGATTTCTGAATAAACACAAAATACTGTGGATATTGGTTAATGGACTGTAACATTTCTCTCTGCACAAATCCGCTGAATTTTTCCAGCATTTTCTGTTTTATATCAATTTACAAAGCCAAGGACATATTTCCTCCTTCAGGTATAAATCGAGTGGATTCTTGGAGGCTGTTTCCCAGGGCTGAAATGGTCGCTACGAGAGGACACAGGTTTAAGGTGCTGGGGAGCAGGTACAGAGGAGATGTCAGGGGTAAGTTTTTCACTCAGAGGGTGGTGAGTGAGTGGAATCGGCTGCTGTCGGTGGTGGTGGAGGCGGATTTGATAGGGTCTTTTAACAGACCCTAAGTACATATAGAACATAGAACATTACAGCACAAACAGGCCCTTCGGCCCTCGAGTTGCGCCAATCACATCAACCCCACCAATCTATAGACCCATCTATAACCCCCAATCCCATTAAACCCCATATACTCATCCAGAAGTCTTTTAAAAGACCCCAGCGAGTTCGCCTCCACCACCACCGACATGGTGTATTTAGTATTTAGTACATGGGATTTAGTAAGATAGAAGGTTATAGGTAAACCTAGTAGATAGTGATATGTTCAGCACAATTTGTGGGCCGAAGGGCCTGATTGTGCTGTAGTTTTTCTATGTTCTAGGTATCATTCCTTAGAGAATTATTGGCATCCATGAGCTTCCACTGGGTTGGTCCATGTTTGGTTTATCATTGCCTTCTGCAGTGTGGCTGACTAGGAATCTCTCCCGCTCTTACTGCCTACCATCAGGAACATTGGAAGGCTGAGATTCAACCTGCCTGGACACTTTATAAACACTCCTTCCCTACCCAGCAATCCTGGGGTAGGGTCACTACGCACTGCATCACAAGATCTCCCAGGTCATATCCAACCAACTTAACTGAATCTTTTGAGGAACTCGCTAATGTAATAGGTGAGGGAATGTGTACGGATGGAGTTCATATGGATTTCAAAAAAGCATGATAAACTTCCACATAGGAACATTTAGTCAACAGTGCTAGCTACAAACTAAAGCAGTAAAAAACCAAAGGCGCCAAGTTAGAACGCTGATTGGAAAATTAAAGCTTATTTATTAGTCACAAGTAAGGCTTACATTAACACTGCAATGAAGTTAAGCGAGGGGATTAAGGGTTATGGGGAGAAGGCGGGAAAGTGGAACTGATCCACTTCAGATCAGCCATGATCTTATTGAATGGCGGGGCAGGCTCGAAGGGCTAGATGGCCGACTCCTGCTCCTATTTCTTATGTTCTTATGTAAGTTACAGTGAAATTCCCTTAGTCGACACACTCTACCGCCTGTTCGGGTCAACACACCTAACCAGTATGTCTTTCAGACTGTAGGAGGAAACCCACTCAGACACAGGGGAGAACATCCACACAGACAGTGACCCAAACCAGGAACTGAACCCGGAGTCCTGGCACTGTGAGGCAGCGGTGCTAACCACTGTGGCACCCCTAGATGATAGAAAACAGAACGAGGGATAATAGGGATCTGTACTGAGGCCTCACCAGTTATCGATATTTATTAATAACTTAGATAACCCCATATCTAGGTTTACGAGGATTGAAAGTCAAACAAGGATTGAAAGTCAAATAGCACAGTGGTTAGCACTGCTGTTTCACAGCTCCAGGGTTCACAGTTCAATTCCCGGCTCGGATCACTGTCTGTGTAGAGTTTGCACTTTCATAAGAACATAAGAAATAGGAGCAGGAGTAGGCCATCTAGCCCTTCGAGCCTGCCCCGCCATTCAATAAGATCATGGCTGATCTGTCGTGGCTCAGTTCCACCTTCCCACCCTCTCCCCATAACCCTTAATCCCCTCTCTTATCAAAAACCCATCAACCCGTTTCTTAAAAATATTTAGCGAGGCAGCCTCCACCACTTCAACGGGCAGAGAATTCCAGAGATTCACCACCCTTTGAGTGAAGAAGTTCCTCCTCAACTCCGTTATAAACCGCCCCCCCTTTATCTTGAGGCTGTGCCCCCTAGTCCTGCTGTCTTTTTTGAGCGGGAAGAGTCTCTCCACCTCTATCCTATCCATCCCATTCATCATCTTATACGTCTCAATGAGATCTCCCCTCATTCTTCTAAACTCCCCGTGTCTGCGTGGGTTTCCTCCAGGTGCTCCGGTTTCCTCCCACGGTCCAAAGATGTGCGGGTTAGGTTAATCGGCCATGCTAAATTGCCCCTTAGTGTCCAGGGATGTGTGGGTTAGAGGGATTAATGGGTATAATATGTCGGACTATGGGGATGGGGCCTGGGTGGGATTGTGGTCGGTGCAGACTCGATGGGCCGAAGGGCCTCTTTCTGCACTGTAGGGTTCTATGATCCTATGTAGATGGGCACCAGTCTAAGAGATGGCGGTAGAATTAAATGAATGGACAAAATTGGGATTAGCTTACAGGCCCCCAAAAAAAGGGCAGCATGGAGAAGTTGGGCCGAAGGCCTGTTTCTGCTGTAAACCTCTAGGACTCTAAAACTGTGGCAGGTAGATTTCAAACAGGTAAACATGAAGTATTTTGGACCAAGAAAGAACAGCTACTAGAACATAGAACATAGAACAGTACAGCACAGTACAGGCCCTTTGGCCCTCAGTGCTGTGCTGAGTTATGTCCAAACCCAAGATCAGTCTATCCCACTCCCTATCATTCTGGAGTGCTCCATGTGTCTATCCAATAACTGCTTGAAAGTTCCTAAAGTGTCCGACTCCACTATCACAGCAGGCAGTGCATTCCACACCCCAACCACTCTCTGAGTGAAGAATCTACCTCGGACATCCCTCCTATATCACCCACCGTGAACCTTATAGTTATCCCCCCGAGTAACAGCTACATCCACCCGAGGAAATAGTCTCTGCACATCTACTCAAACAGAATAACATTTATTCCCTAAATGTTAGACGGTTCAGATCAGTGTAAACTCGTAAAGTAGTTGGAAGTTCAAGTACGCTGATCAATAAAATGCTGGGGTCAGATACAACTGTAACCGTTAAATGAACATTAAATCTTAAAGTTAAAGTTTATTTATTCATCACAGAAAGGCTACATTAACACTGCAGTGAAGTTACTGTGAAAATCGCCCAGTTGCTACACTCCGGCACCTGTTCGGGTATAGATCATAGAACCCTACAGTGCAGAAAGAGGCCCTTCGCCCATCGAGTCTGCACCGAACACAATCCCACCCCAGGCCCTACCCCCCATATCCCTACATATTACACCCACTAATCCCTCTAACCTACACATCCCTGGACACTAAGGGGCAATTTCTTAGCACGGCCAATCAACCTAATCCGCACATCTTTGGACTGTGGGAGGATGTTGCCTGGTATGGAGGGGAGATCCTATGAGGACAGACTGAGGGATTTGGGGTTGTTTTCGTTGGGAAAGAAGGCGGCTAAGAGGGGATCTTATTGAAATATATAAGATGATTCGAGGTTTAGATAGGGTGGATAGTAATAGCTTTTTCCTCGGATGGAGAAAGCTAGCACGAGGGAGCATGGCTTTAAATTACACAGTGACACGTGAAGGACGGATGTCAGGGGTAGGTTCTTTACCCAGAGGGTGGTGAGGGATTGGAATGCCCTGCCTGCTGCAGTTGTAAATGCGCCTAGTTTGGGGGCGTTTAAGAGATCCGTGGATAGGTTTATGGATGAAAAGGAATTGGTTTAGGCTAGTGGGTCATTGTTTTTGTAACTGGTCGGCGCAACATCGTGGGCCGAAGGGCCTGTTCTGCGCTGTAATGTTCTATGTTCTATGAAACCGGAGCACCCGGAGGAAACCCACGCAGACACGGGGAGAATGCGCAGACTGCACACAGACAGTGAGCCAAGCTGGGAATCGAACCCAGGACCCTGGTGCTGTGAGGCAGCAGTATGCCACACTGCAGTCCTGGGGTTATAACCGGGGTTAGAGAATAAATGGGAAATGGGCCTCGCACCTTAGAATGGATACTCTGGCCAAAGGAATGTCACACACCTACAGTCGATCTCCAAGGATGAAAGTAGAGATAGCAAAAACTAGGCTTGTCTTCCCGGGAATACCGAATGCTAAGGAATAATTTGATGGAAGTTCTTAGAATTCTGAAAGAAATGGATACAATATTTTTCTATTGCTGTTGGAATAACTTTCAGGCTTGGGCCAGATAATTTCGGAGAGAGGTTAGCACACAGCCCTCCACACAATGGAAGGTAGGAATTCTCCCCCACAAAAAGCAGGGGAGATGATGGTGTAGTGACATTGTCACTGGACTAGTGATCCAGAGACCCAGGGTAATGCTCTGGGGAGTGGGTTTAAATCCCACTATGACAGATGGTGAAATTCAACTGTAATTTTTTTAAAAACCTGGATTTAAAAGATTCACGGATGACTGCGAAACCATTGTCGATTGTTGGAAAAACCCATCTGGTTCCTGTAGGGAAGGAAATCTGCTGTCCTCACGCAGTCTGGCCTACTTGTGACCCCAGAGCTACAGCAAGGTGACTGACTGTCAGCTGCCCTCAGGGATGGGCAATAAATGCTGACCCAGCCAGTAACGTCCACATCTCATGAACAAAACAATTCATCGTATTAAATCTGAGACTAACAGGTTTCAGCCAAATTAAAGTGGAGTTAGGATATAGATCAGTCACCATCACATGGAGAGCAGGACAAGTCTGATGGGCTGAATGGTCTCCTGCTCTTTTGTAATTAGATTCAGACATAAAGGCTGGAATTTTCCAGCTGTTTACGCTACACCACTGCGGACAGCGAGGTCGGAGAATTTGGCACTCAACCAAATCAAATGGGGATGAAATAGAAAAGGGTCGAGATCTTCAAGCTTGAGGTGTCCAGATCACCAACAATCTGTCCTGGTTCCCCCCACACGCCGACACTATAGTTAAGAAAGCCCCACCAACGCCTCTACTTTCTCGGAAGACTAAGGAAATTTGACATGTCAGCTATAGCTCTCACCAACTTTTACAGATGCCCCATAGAAAGCATTCTTTCTGGTTGTATCACAGCTTGATCTGGGCTCCTGCTCTGTCCAAGGAACTACAAAAGGTCATGAATGTAGCCCAGTCCATCACGTAAATCCTCAACTCTGCCTACATGTCCCGCTGCATCGGCAAAGCAGCCAGCGTAATTAAGGACTCCACACACCCCGGACATTCTCTCTTCCACCTTCTTCCGTCGGGAAAAAGATACAAAAGTCTGAGGTCCCGTACCGACCAACTCAAGAACACCTTCTTCCCTGCTGCTGTCAGACTTTTGAATGGACTTATCTTGCATTTAAAAGACAAAATTGTACCCACCTCTACTAATACCTCTGGCAACTCGTTCCAGACACTCACCACCCTCAGTGTGAAAAAATTGCCCCTCTGGATCCTATTGTATCTCTCCCCTCTCACCTTAAACCTCCGCCCTCTAGTTTTAGACTCCCCTACCTTTGGGAAAAGATATTGACTATCTTCCTTGTCTGTGCCCCTCATTATTTTATAGACCCTGTAAGATCACCCCTCAGCCTCCTACGCTCCACATGACAATAAATCAAATCTCCATTTCACTGCAGCGGGAGTGGAGAATCCTGCTGGTGTGAACAGTCAGGGAATTCCGGCCAAAACCTTTTGCAGAAGTATTTTTGCCCTCGATGCATCGATAGTGGAACTCCCTCCAATCAGGTGATAATATGAACACTGTGCTGGGTTAATTGCCAATTGGTAAGTGGTTATCATCAGTTCCGTGCCTGCTTCCCTCACCTCCACATTGCTCCGTCACTACTGGACACCCAGCTACTCACAATCCATGTTATCGGCTCGGACGGGGGAATCTAGTGCACTGCACTCACACTTACACCCATACAGGGAAAGTTGGGAATGCAAGTTGTGAGGAAAATACAAAGAGATACGCATCGATTAAACGAGCGGGAAAACACTTGGCAGATGGAATAAAATGTGGAAAAATTTAAATTTGCACACTTTGCTGGACACTGGCACCGACATTCACCGACCCTGCTCTGAACACTGGGCTGGGATCCTGTTCCCGACACTGGGATGAACCCTGTCAATGCTGTGAAGACTCCCACCCATTCTCCCTGTGGTTGCGTGGGTTTCCTCCGGGTGCTAACGGGAGGACTTTGAATAGTGTGGATGAACAGAGGGATCTAGGTGTATGTATACATAGATCCCTGAAAGTTGGGAATGAAGTAGACAAGGTTGTTAAGAAGGCATACGGAGTCTTGGCGTTTATTGGTAGGGGGATTGAATTTAGGAGTCGCAGCGTCATGATGCAACTGTACACAACTCTGGTGCGGCCGCACTTGGAGTTTTGTGTGCAGTTCTGGTCCCCACATTACAGGAAGGATGTGGAGGCTTTGGAGAGGGTGCAGAGGAGGTTTACTAGGATGTTGCCTGGTATGGTGGGGAGGTCCTATGAGGAGAGATTGAGAGATTTGGGGTTGTTTTCGCTGGAAAGAAGGCGGCTAAGAGGGGATCTCATTGAAACATATAAGATGATTAGAGGTTTAGACAGGGTAGATAGTGATAGCCTTTTTCCTAGGATGGAGAAAGCTAGCACGAGGGGGCACGATTTTAAATTAAGGGGGGGGTAGTTATAGGACAGATGTCAGGGGTAGGTTCTTTACCCAGAGGGTGGTGAGGGATTGGAATGCCCTGCCAGCTGCAGTTGTAAATGCACCTAGTTTGGGGGCGTTTAAGAGATCTGTGGATAGGTTTATGGATGAAAAGGGATTGGTTTAGGCTAGTGGGTCATTGTTTTGTAACTGGTCGGCGCAACATCGTGGGCCGAAGGGCCTGTTCTGCGCTGTAATGTTCTATGTTCTATGCTCCGGTTTCCTCCCACACCCCAAAGATGTGCTCTCAGGCTGATTGGTGTAACAAATTGACCCTACACTATTCTCCCCTGAATCTGACTACAATAGAGGTAAAAAGTCTGACAACATATCTCTGTAACCTGTGATCAGTGCTCCTTCCACTCACATTATCAGCCACTTCAGGTCTTGAACAGCAGGTTAGGTGTAAGGATTCGCATTCTAATCAGTAATCTCTAAACTGTCTGTGCTTTATATGCTCTGTCTCTCAGCCAGAACTCTCCATTCACCTGACGAAGAGGGAAACCCCGAAAGCTTGTGAGTATATTATCAAAATATGGTGTTGTCAGACTTTTTACTGTGTTTACGCCAGGACGTTTACGAGAGGACACAGATTTAAGGTGCGGGGAGGGAAGTACAGAGGTGATGTTAGGGGTAAGTTTTTCACTCAGAGGGTGGTGAGTGAATGGAATCGGCTGCCGTCGTCGGTGGTGGAGGCGAACTCGCTGGGGTCTTTTAAAAGACTTCTGGATGAGTATATGGGGTTTAATGGGATTGGGGGTTATAGATAGGTCTATAGATTGGTGGGGTTGATGCGATCGGCGCAACTCGAGGGCCGAAGGGCCTGTTTGTGCTGTAATGTTCTATGTTCTATGTTCCAACGCCGGCATACCCACATCATGACTACAATAAGGGTACCATTCACATACACACGGGGCAGGGTAGGGGTAGGAAAATGCTTTGTTAAGATGGCGGCGCGGGCTCGTTGGGCCGAAGGGCCTGTTTCCCGTGCTGGGTTGTTCTTTGTTCTTTGTTCTCCATTCTCTGAAAGACTCCCCAGCCCCCACAGTGAGGCCAGCACACTCTTCAATTCATCTCCCCTCATCCTCAACAGGAAGATCCCAATATCTCCCCCCCCCCCACAATGGAAACTGTGATCTCCGTCCCATTTGTTAAACACCCAACATCTACCTGGGGGTGGGGCTGGGGGTTAGGGAGTGTGGGGAAAGGCTGGAGGGGTGCTCACTTTGTTTAAAGGGAACATGTTACAGAGCAGCTGTTTATAGGGGACATTTGACATTGAAATGAGGCGGGGGGTTTAACGCAAGGTTTTATTTAAAGTAGCTCCCCGGTAGAGTTGTTTTTTATCGGCCATTGTGAAGGATGTGTCTCAAACACTGGCCCCCTGCGTGGGAAACTCCAGTTAGTACCTGGATTTTCTCTGGCCTCACTTTACCCACTCTCTCTATAAAAGGCAAATTCTAATTAAAAGGTCTGTTAACTCACTCACTCCCCAGTAACGGACACACAGCGAGCTGCGGCTATAAAACCAGGTTTGATCTTTCTCCCAACTTTGGAACAGCGATTAAACTGCACAGCGATAACTTCAGAAACGTTTCTGCAGGGATCACAGCCTCAGCGCAAACAAACTGACCCCTCCCCAGCCCCCTTCCCGGCCCCCTCCCCGGCCCCCTCCCCGGCCCCCTCCCCGGCCCCCTCCCCGGCCCCCTCCCCGGCCCCCCTCCCCGGCCCCCTCCCCGGCCCCCTCCCCGGCCCCCTACCCGGCCCCCTCCCTGGCTCCCTCCCCGGCCCCCTCCCCGGCTCCCTCCCCGGCCCCCTCCCCGGCCCCCTCCCCGGCCCCCCTCCCCAGCCCCCTCCCCGGCCCGCTCCCCAACCCCCTCCCCGGCCCCCTCCCCAGCCCCCTCACCCTCACTCACACCCACCCCCAACTCCATCCTCACACCGAGTTACCTCCCCAGCCCCCTCACCCTCACTCATATCCTAACCCTCACACCCTAACCCACACCCTAACCCCCCCACCCTCCCCAGCCCCCTCCCCAGCCCCCTCCCCGGCCCCCTCACCCTCACTCACACCCTAACCCCAATTCCAACCTCACACCGAGCGAATCGCCCACCCTCCCCCCCAACTCCTTCACCCTCGCTCAGTGCCTAACCCCAACCATCCCAAGTTACTCACACCAAGTTACCCTCCCCGACCTCCTCAACCTCACTCATACCCTAACCCTCATCCCAACAACTCCAAACTCTGCCTAACAGATAGAATGGACGAGGGGCTGAATGGCCATTCCTTGTTGTGTCCCTAAGCTACATTCCCCCTGTCTCCTGGGGGCTAATTGATTGGAACCTGTAACCTTCCCATAACCCGACCAGGATGCATCACCTTAATGAACCTCAGCAAGCTGGTTAACCATGAAGGGCATCACACACAAGCCACACCTTCATTTACACGCATTTGGGGGGGGGGGGGGGGGGGGGGGGGGGTGCCCTTTGATACACTTTACAAACACCCTGTTCACACCCATTAATCTGCCTCTTAAACTGAGACTCACATGTCAGCAGCTAAGCGGTCCCACAACCTACGGATCAGATCTAAGATCTGCAGTCCTTTCACATCCAGTCGGGAATGGTGATGGACAATTAAACAACTCACTGGGGGAGGAGGCTCCACAAATATCCTCAACCTCAATGATGGAGGAACCCAGCACATCAGTGTGAAAGATAGAACATAGAACATTACAGCGCAGAACAGGCCCTTCGGCCCACGATGTTGCGCCGACCAGTTACAAAACAATGACCCACTAGCCTAAACCAATCCCTTTTCATCCATAAACCTATCCACAGATCTTTTAAACGCCCCCAAACTAGGCGCATTTACAACTGCAACTGGCAGGGCATTCCAGTCCCTCACCACCCTCTGGGTAAAGAACCTACCCCTGACATCTGTCCTATAACTACCCCCCCTTAATTTAAAATCGTGCCCCCTCGTGCTAGCTTTCTCCATCCTAGGAAAAAGGATGGATAAGGCTGAAATATTCACAGCGATCTCCAGCGAGGAAAGCCGAGTGGATGATCCACCTCGGCCTCCTCCAGTGGTCCCCAACATCTCAGATATCAGTCTCCAGCCAATCCAATTCACTCCCCGTAATATCAAGAAACAATTGGAGACACTGGGAACCGCAAAGGCCCTGAGAATGTTCCGGCAATGGTACTGAAGACCTGTGCTCCAGAACTTGCCGCTCCCCTGGCCAAGCTCTCCCAGTACAGTTACAGCACTGGTATCTACCCAACAATGTGGGAAATTGCCCAGGTCTGTCCTGTACACAAAAAACAGGAAAAATCCAACCCGGACAATTACCATCCAATCAGTCTCCTCTCCATCATCAGTAAAGTGATGGAAGGGGTCATCGACAGCGCGATCCCCAGCACCTGCTCAGCAATAACCTGCTCAGTGACGCCCAGTTTGGGTTTCTCCAGGGGGTCACTCAGCTCCTGACCTCATCACAGCCTTGGTTCAAACACGGACAAAAGAGCTGAACTCCAGAGGTGAGGTGAGAGTGAGCCCTTAAAATCAAGGACGCATTCAACCGAGTGAGGCATCAAGGAGCCCGAGCGAAACTGGAATCACTGGGTATCAGGGGACATTCTCCACTGGGTGAAGCCATATCTGGCACATAGGAAGATGGTGATGGTTGTGGTTGTGGGGAATCAGCCATCTCAGCTCCAGGACATCACTGCAGGAGCTCCTCAGGATCAGTCTCCTCAACCCAACCATCTTCAGCTGCTCCATCGATGGCCTTCCCTCCGTCATACGGTAAGAGTGGAGATGTTCACTGATTGCACAATGTTCAGCACCATTCACAACTGACACAGTCTATACCCAAAGGCAACAAGACTTAGGGAACATCCGGGCTTGGGCAAGTAACATTCGTGTCACACAAGTGCCAGGCAATAACCATCTCCAACAAGAGAGAATCTAACCATCTCCCCTTGATATTCAATGGTGTTACCATCACTGAATCCGACACCATCTACATCCTGGGGGTTACCAGAAACTCAACCGGACCAGCCATAGAAATACTGTGGCTACGAGAGCAGGTCAAAATGCAGGAACTCCCTCCCCAACAGCACAGTGGGAGTACATACACCTCACAATGCTGTAATTCAAGGCAACTCCCTGCCACCTTCTCAAACGGAATTAGGGATGGGTAATAAATGTTGGCCCAAATAGCAACCTCGCAATGAAGGATATCACTGCCTGCACAATGCCAACCCATAATAACCCCATGGGGAAGGGTTAGGACTATGATAGGTGCGAGATTCCAGCAGAACCTCTCCGCACTGTCCCCCTCAACTTATCCCCCACTCCCCCCTGCACCCCCACCCTCTCCTCCCTATCCCCTAACCTTCTCCTCACCACCCCCCCCCTCACCACCCCCCCCCCACTCTCCTGCACCCCCACCCTCTCCTCCCTATCCCCTAACCTTCTCCTCACCACCACCCCCCCTCACCACCCCCCCCACTCTCCTGAACCCCCACCTTCTCCTCACCCTCCCCACCCACCAGTCTCTCCTCACTGATCCCCCACCCGTCTGCACCCTCACCCTCTCTTCACCCTCCCACCCCCCACCCTCTCCTCGCCGCCCTCTCACCCCCCTTCCCCCCCCCCCCCACCCCCATCCTCTCCTCACCCCACCCCGCTTCTGTGAAATCTCAATTCTCCTCACTTACTCCAATTATTGGGGTATGATGGATAATTCATGAATATTCTCCTCCCTCCCCCTCACCCATCACGCAAACCAGCCTCCCACCTATTGACTCCATCTACACACTTCCCGCTGCCTCGGCAAAGTACCCCGGACATTCTACTTGCTTCCATTGGGAAAAGATACCAAAGTCTGAGGTCACGACTCAAGAACAGTTCCTTCCCTGCCGCTGTCAGACTTTTGAATGGACCTACTCACTTTAAGTTGCTCTTTTTTCACACCCCAGCTATGACTGTAACACTACATTCTGCACCCTCTCCTTTCCTTCACTATGAATGGTATGCTTTGTCTATAAAGCACGCAAAAAAACAATAATTTTAACTCTATGTTAATTCGTGACGATGATAAATCAATTTAATCAATTTTCCCTGGGGAAATGGGATGGAGAAAGGGGTATTTCTCAGGCAAAAGGGCACATTGAAGCTACAGTGTGAGTACCCCAGCTGACATCAGTCAGTGACATTTGTGAGTTAAAGCTCAGGCACAGAATGATAACTGGAGATTAAATCATTTCCCTGGAGAGGTGGAGTCGTGTGGAGTAAATTCCAATAATATTGTGTCCACACCAGTATCAAATGGTCAGTTGGCAATGAGGCATTGAGAGTGTTTGCCATGGAACTAGGCAGAACTGCACTCACCGGCTGGTTAACCAGAGCACACAGTGGATTGTAAAATTCAGCAAACAAAAATCCAAAGTGGGGGGGAGGGGTGCACAGTGGAGATTTTTGGGGTTCAGCACACTATGATCTTATTGGGAAGGAAGCAGATTCTGAGTAACTTGTAATAAGGAATTGGACATAAACTGAGAAAGATTGTTTGGCAGTGATCGGGGGTGGCACAGTAGCACAGTGGGTTCGCACTGCTGCCTCACAGCACCAGCGACCAGGGTTCAATTCCTGGCTCGGGTCACTGTCTGTGTGGAGTTTGCACATTCTCCCCATGTCTGTGTGGGTTTCCTCCGGGTGCTCCAGTTTCCTCCCAAAGTCTGAAAGATGTGCTGGTTAGGGTGCATTGGACAAAACAGGTGCCGAAATGTGGCAACTGGGGGAGTCATTCATCATAGAACCCTACAGAGCAGAAAGAGGCCCTTCGGCCCATCGAGTCTGCACCAAACACAATCCCACCCAGGCCCTACCCCCATATCCACTAATCCCTCTAACCTACACATCCCTGGACACTAAGGGGCAATTTCTTAGCACGGCCAATCAACCTAACCCGCACATCTTTGGACTGTGGGAGGAAACCGGAGCACCCGGAGGAAACCCACGCAGACACGAGGAGAATGTGCAAACTCCACACAGGCAGTGACCCGAGCCAGGAATCGAACCCAGGTCCCTGGAGCTGTGAAGCAGCAGTGCTAACCCCACCGTGCCACCTCACTGCAGCGTAAATGTAAGCCTTACTTTTGACTAATAAATAAAAAACTTTTAAAACATCATTGCTCCCCTTGATACTGAACACCTCCCCCCACCGAATACTCTCCGTTCCAGAGAGGGGAATGCCAGCATCCCAGTCCATGCAGACCCTCCGTAATTCTAACACATTATCCTGTCACCCGTTCTAAATCCCAGTGCCCAGAAATGGGAAATCCAGTTCAGACCCAACAATGACTGATAACTATTTAACCTAACTTTTGTACTGTGCTCTCTCTCTTTCTAAACCAAAAGATCCTGCAGCCTATTTAAAACTATTCTCAGCTTGTCCTAACTTCATCCAGGAGTCTATGATTCAAAGTCAGTTATGAAGCAAGCACTGAAACTTCACTATTTATTTTAACAGTGTCACAAGTAAGGCTCACATTAACACTGCAATGAAAATCCCCTAGCTGCCACACTCTAGCCCCTGTTCGGGTACACTGAGGGAGTATTTTGCATAGCCAATGCACCTAAGCAACACATCTTTCAAATTGTGGGAGGAAACGGGTGCACCTGGAGGAAACCCATGCAGACATGGGGAGAATGTGCAAACTCCACACGGTAAGAAGTCTCACAACACCAGGTTAAAGTCCAACAAGTTTATTTGATAGTAAATCCATGAGCTTTCAGAATGCTGCTCCTTCGCCAGGTGTGTGGGTTTACTGTCAAATAATCTTGTTGGACTTTAATCTGGTGTTGAGAGACTGTGTTTACCCCAGTCTAACACCAGCATCTCCACATCAAAACTCCACACAGACAGTGACCCAAGCTGAGAGTCAAACCCAGGTCCCTGGCACTGTGGAGTAGCAGTGCCAACCCACTGTGCCACCAGACTGTAGATGGTACAGCAAATAAACACAGTCTGATAAAACCCAGAGTAGTCACTATTCACATGGCTACTGCAGCAACACCGAACGAAGGAGAGTTCTGGCTAAGCAAACACAATGGAGGAGGGGAAGGGTTAATGTGAGCAATGTGCCTTTAAATGTGTTGAATAAACCAAACAAAATAACACACAAGAAGTGATAATAGTCACACTGGGAGACACAAAGAGTGGCTATCAAGGCGGTGTTACACAGGGTAATGTGGAGAGACAGGATTAGAACCTAAAACCTGGGGGATCTTCACTCAGAGTGCGGGGCCAGCCTACCTGACACACACTGAGTGAGACAAGCTCACAACTAAACCTTACACCAAACTCCCCATCTCCACACACCGCTGCCTCGCCTCATGTTTCTGGGGGATTGGGGAGATTTGGGAAGAGTGTGGGATCAGGGTTTGTATTCCAGGATGGAGAGGGTGGCCACTTGCTGGGAAACTGGACTATTTGGAAAGCACAGTAAGAAGTTTCACAACGTACCAGGTTAGAGTCTGACAGGTTTATTTTACTAGCTTTCGGAACGCTGCCCCTTCATCAAGTGAGTCACTCTCCTGACGAAGGGGCAGTGTTCCAAAAGCTAGTGGCATTTGCTACCAAGTAAACCTGTTGGACTTTAACCTGGTGTATTGTGAGACTTCTTACTGTGTTTACCCCAGTCCCACACCGGCATCTCCACATCATGACTATCTGGAATGGCCCGGGGGCAGCAAGATCCCAGCACAGAGACAGAGAGAGAGGAGAGAGCTATAAACCCAGGGCAAAGAAATTAACAGAGATCAGGGAATCCCAGATCCCAGCGGGGTGGGGGGGGAAGGAAGTCCTAGGAATCCCAGAGCCCAAAGGATCCAAGATTCCAGGGAGATCTCAGACCCTAGGGGATTCCCAGACCCCAGGGATACCAGATCCTGGGGAATTCCTGCACCCTGAGGGATCCCAGACCCCCAAGGGATCCAATACTCCAAGGGGGAATTCTCAGACCCTGAGGGATTGCACAAATCCTAAGGGATTCCAGACACTGGAGGATTCCCAGATCCCGGGGGGATTCCCAGACCCGATCCCTTGCCCGTGTCCCCTCTGTCTCCACTCACCAGCTTTACAGGGGTCCTTGTAGTCGATCTGATCCGGAGAGTCCGACCCGAAAGTGGATCCCAGATCCCGGCAGCAAAAGAGAGCGAGAATCAACCGGAGAAACATTGTCACCCCGGATCCCGGGGGAGAGACTGGATCCCGAGAGTACTGGATCCCGGGAGACTGGATCCCGGGGGAGCGGGGCTGGATCCAGGGAGAGAGAGTGGATCCCGGGGGGGAGACAGTGGATCGCGGGGAAGCTGCAGCCGGAGCTCTCTCCCGGATCCTCTCTGATCCGCTTCTCCCGATCCCGATCCCCACAGGCTCCACCCGCCTCCCTGTCAATCAAACCACTGCTGCACCAATCAACTGCCAGCACTATCCCGGGACAGGGACACACTGACCCTCACTATCCCGGGACAGGGACACACTGACCCTCACTATCCCGGGATAGGGACACACTGACCCTCACTATCCCGGGACAGGGACACACTGACCCTCACTATCCCGGGATAGGGACACACTGACCCTCACTATCCCGGGACAGGGACACACTGACCCTCACTATCCCGGGACAGGGACACACTGACCCTCACTATCCCGGGACAGGGACACACTGACCCTCACTATCCCGGGACAGGGACACACTGACCCTCACTATCCCGGGACAGGGACACACTGACCCTCACTATCCCGGGACAGGGACACACTGACCCTCACTATCCCGGGACAGGGACACACTGACCCTCACTATCCAGGGACAGGGACACACTGACCCTCACTATCCCGGGATAGGGACACACTGACCCTCACTATCCCGGGACAGGGACACACTGACCCTCACTATCCCGGGATAGGGACACACTGACCCTCACTATCCCGGGACAGGGACACACTGACCCTCACTATCCCGGGACACCGACACACTGACCCTCACTATCCCGGGACAGGGACACACTGACCCTCACTATCCCGGGACAGGGACACACTGACCCTCACTGTCCTGGGATAGGGACACACTGACCCACACTATCCCGGGACAGGGACACACTGACCCTCACTATCCCGGGACAGGGACACACTGACCCTCACTATCCCGGGACAGGGACACACTGACCAACACTATCCCGGGACAGGGACACACTGACCCTCACTATCCCGGGACAGAGTCACACTGACCCTCACTATCCCGGGACAGAGACACACTGACCCTCACTATCCCGGGACACAGACACACTGACCCTCACTATCCCGGGATACGGACACACTGACCCTCACTATCCCGGGACAGGGACACACTGACCCTCACTATCCCGGGACAGGGACACACTGACCCTCACTATCCCGGGACAGGGACACACTGACCCTCACTATCCCGGGATAGGGACACACTGACCCTCACTATCCCGGGACAGGGACACACTGACCCTCACTATCCCGGGATAGGGACACACTGACCCTCACTATCCCGGGACAGGGACACACTGACCCTCACTATCCCGGGACAGGGACACACTGACCCTCACTATCCCGGGACAGGGACACACTGACCCTCACTATCCCGGGACAGGGACACACTGACCCTCACTATCCCGGGACAGGGACACACTGACCCTCACTATCCCGGGATAGGGACACACTGACCCTCACTATCCCGGGACAGGGACACACTGACCCTCACTATCCCGGGACAGGGACACACTGACCCTCACTATCCCGGGATAGGGACACACTGACACTCACTATCCCGGGACAGGGACACACTGACCCTCACTATCCCGGGATAGGGACACACTGACCCTCACTATCCCGGGACAGGGACACACTGACCCTCACTATCCCGGGACACCGACACACTGACCCTCACTATCCCGGGACAGGGACACACTGACCCTCACTATCCCGGGACAGGGACACACTGACCCTCACTGTCCTGGGATAGGGACACACTGACCCACACTATCCCGGGACAGGGACACACTGACCCTCACTATCCCGGGACAGGGACACACTGACCCTCACTATCCCGGGACAGGGACACACTGACCAACACTATCCCGGGACAGGGACACACTGACCCTCACTATCCCGGGACAGAGTCACACTGACCCTCACTATCCCGGGACAGAGACACACTGACCCTCACTATCCCGGGACAGAGACACACTGACCCTCACTATCCCGGGATACGGACACACTGACCCTCACTATCCCGGGACAGGGACACACTGACCCTCACTATCCCGGGACAGGGACACACTGACCCTCACTATCCCGGGACAGGGACACACTGACCCTCACTATCCCGGGACAGGGACACAATGACCATCACTATCCCGGGACAGGGACACACTGACCCTCACTATCCCGGGACAGGGACACACTGACCCTCACTATCCCGGGACAGGGACACACTCACCCTCACTATCCCGGGACAGGGACACACTGACCCTCACTATCCCGGGACAGGGACACACTGACCCTCACTATCCCGGGACACGGACACACTGACTCTCACTATCCCGGGACAGAGACACACTGACCCTCACTATCCCGGGACAGAGACACACTGACCCTCACTATCCCGGGACACGGACACACTGACCCTCACTATCCCGGGACAGGGACACACTGACCCTCACTATCCCGGGACAGGGACATACTGACCCTCACTATCCCGGGACAGGGTCACACTGACCCTCACTATCCCGGGACAGGGACACAATGACCATCACTATCCCGGGACAGGGACACACTGACCCTCACTATCCCGGGACAGGAACACACTGACCCTCACTATCCCGGGACAGGGACACACTGACCCTCACTATCCCGGGACAGGGACACACTCACCCTCACTATCCCGGGACAGGGACACACTGACCCTCACTATCCCGGGACAGGGACACACTGACCCTCACTATCCCGGGACACAGACACACTGACCCTCACTATCCCGCGACACAGACACACTGACCCTCACTATCCCGGGACACAGACACACTGACCCTCACTATCCCGGGACAGGGACACACTGACCCTCACTATCTCGGGACAGGGACACACTGACCCTCACTATCCCGGGACAGGGACACACTGACCCTCACTATCCCGGGACAGGGACACACTGACCCTCACTATCCCGGGACACAGACACACTGACCCTCACTATCCCGGGACAGGGACACACTGACCCTCACTATCCCGGGACCGGGACACTCTGACCCTCACTATCCCGGGACACCGACACACTGACCCTCACTATCCCGGGACACAGACACACTGACCCTCACTATCCCGGGACATGGACACACTGACCCTCACTATCCCGGGACAGGGACACACTGACCCTCACTATCCCGGGACAGGGACACACTGACCCTCACTATCCCGGGACACGGACACACTGACCCTCACTATCCCGGGACAGGGACACACTGACCCTCACTATCCCGGGACAGGGACACACTGACCCTCACTATCCCGGGACAGGGACACACTGACCCTCACTATCCCGGGACAGGGACACACTGACCCTCACTATCCCGGGACACAGACACACTGACCCTCACTATCCCGGGACAGGGACACACTGACCCTCACTATCCCGGGACACAGACACACTGACCCTCACTATCCCGGGACAAGGACACACTGACCCTCACTATCCCGGGACAGGGACACACTGACCCTCACTATTCCGGGACACAGACACACTGACCCTCACTATCCCGGGACAGGGACACACTGACCCTCACTATCCCGGGACAGGGACACACTGACCCTCACTATCCCGGGACAGGGGCACACTGACCCTCACTATCCCGGGACAGGGACACACTGACCCTCACTATCCCGGGACACAGACAAACTGACCCTCACCATCCCGGGACAGGGACACACTGACCCTCACTATCCCGGGACAGAGACACACTGACCCTCACTATCCCGGGACACGGACACACTGACCCTCACTATCCCGGGACAGAGACACACTGACCCTCACTATCCCGGGATCGGGACACTCTGACCCTCACTATCCCGGGACACCGACACACTGACCCTCATTATCCCGGGACAGGGACACACTGACCCTCACTATCCCGGGATAGAGACACACTGACCCTCACTATCCCAGGACAGGGACACACTGACCCTCACTATCCCGGGACAGAGACATACTGACCCTCACTATCCCGGGACAGGGACACACTGACCCTCACTATCCCGGGACAGAGACACACTGACCCTCACTATCCCGGGACAGAGACACACTGACCCTCACTATCCCGGGACACCGACACACTGACCCTCACTATCCCGGGACAGAGACACACTGACCCTCACTATCCCGGGACAGGGACACACTGACCCTCACTATCCCGGGACACAGACACACTGACCCTCACTATCCCGGGACAGGGACACACTGACCCTCACTATCCCGGGACACCGACACACTGACCCTCACTATCCCGGGACACCGACACACTGACCCTTACTATCCCGGGACAGAGACACACTGACCCTCACTATCCCGGGACACAGACACACTGACCCTCACTATCCCGGGACAGGGACACACTGACCCTCACCGTCCCGGGACAGAGACACACTGACCCTCACTATCCCGGGACAGAGACACACTGACCCTCACTATCCCGGGACAGGGACACACTGACCCTCACTATCCCGGGACAGAGACACACTGACCCTCACTATCCCGGGACACAGACACACTGACCCTCACTATCCCGGGACAGGGACACACTGACCCTCACTATCCCGGGACACAGACACACTGACCCTCACTATCCCGGGACAGGGACACACTGACCCTCACTATCCCGGGACAGGGACACACTGACCCTCACTATCCCGGGACACAGACACACTGACCCTCACTATCCCGGGACAGGGACACACTGACCCTCACTATCCCGGGACACAGACACACTGACCCTCACTATCCCGGGACAGGGACACACTGACCCTCACTATCCCGGGACAGGGACACACTGACCCTCACTATCCCGGACAGGGACACACTGACCCTCACTATCCCGGGACACAGACACACTGACCCTCACTATCCCAGGACACGGACACACTGACCCTCACTATCCCGGGGCAGGGACACACTGACCCTCACTATCCCGGGACAGGGACACACTGACCCTCACCGTCCCGGGACACAGACACACTGACCCTCACCGTCCGGGACACAGACACACTGACCCTCACTATCCCGGGACAGGGACACACTGACCCTCACTATCCCGGGACAGGGACACACTAACCCTCACTATCCCGGGACAGAGACACACTGACCCTCACTATCCCGGGACAGGGACACACTAACCCTCACTATCCCGGGACAGGGACACACTGACCCTCACTATCCCGGGACAGGGACACACTAACCCTCACTATCCCGGGACAGGGACACACTAACCCTCACTATCCCGGGACAGAGACACACTGACCCTCACTATCCCGGGACAGGGACACACTAACCCTCACTATCCCGCGACAGAGACACACTGACCCTCACTATCCCGGGACAGAGACACACTGTCCCGGGACAGAGACACACTGACCCTCACCGTCCCGGGACAGAGACACACTGACCCTCACTATCCCGGGACAGGGACACACTGACCCTCACTATCCCGGGACAGGGACACACTGACCCTCACTATCCCGGGACAGGGGCACACTGACCCTCACTATCCCGGGACAGGGACACACTGACCCTCACTATCCCGGGACAGGGACACACTAACCCTCACTATCCCGGGACACAGACACACTGACCCTCACTATCCCGGGACAGGGACACACTGACCCTCACTATCCCGGGACAGGGACACTCTGACCCTCACTATCCCGGGACACCGACACACTGACCCTCACTATCCCGGGACACAGACACACTGACCCTCACTATCCCGGGACATGGACACACTGACCCTCACTATCCCGGGACAGGGACACACTGACCCTCACTATCCCGGGACAGGGACACACTGACCCTCACTATCCCGGGACACGGACACACTGACCCTCACTATCCCGGGACAGGGACACACTGACCCTCACTATCCCGGGACTGGGACACACTGACCCTCACTATCCCGGGACAGGGACACACTGACCCTCACTATCCCGGGACAGGGACACACTGACCCTCACTATCCCGGGACACAGACACACTGACCCTCACTATCCCGGGACAGGGACACACTGACCCTCACTATCCCGGGACACAGACACACTGACCCTCACTATCCCGGGACAAGGACACACTGACCCTCACTATCCCGGGACAGGGACACACTGACCCTCACTATCCCGGGACACAGACACACTGACCCTCACTATCCCGGGACAGGGACACACTGACCCTCACTATCCCGGGACAGGGACACACTGACCCTCACTATCCCGGGACAGGGGCACACTGACCCTCACTATCCCGGGACAGGGACACACTGACCCTCACTATCCCGGGACACAGACACACTGACCCTCACCATCCCGGGACAGGGACACACTGACCCTCACTATCCCGGGACAGAGACACACTGACCCTCACTATCCCGGGACACGGACACACTGACCCTCACTATCCCGGGACAGAGACACACTGACCCTCACTATCCCGGGATCGGGACACTCTGACCCTCACTATCCCGGGACACCGACACACTGACCCTCACTATCCCGGGACAGGGACACACTGACCCTCACTATCCCGGGATAGAGACACACTGACCCTCACTATCCCAGGACAGGGACACACTGACCCTCACTATCCCGGGACAGAGACATACTGACCCTCACTATCCCGGGACAGGGACACACTGACCCTCACTATCCCGGGACAGAGACACACTGACCCTCACTATCCCGGGACAGAGACACACTGACCCTCACTATCCCGGGACACCGACACACTGACCCTCACTATCCCGGGACAGAGACACACTGACCCTCACTATCCCGGGACAGGGACACACTGACCCTCACTATCCCGGGACACAGACACACTGACCCTCACTATCCCGGGACAGGGACACACTGACCCTCACTATCCCGGGACACCGACACACTGACCCTCACTATCCCGGGACACTGACACACTGACCCTTACTATCCCGGGACAGAGACACACTGACCCTCACTATCCCGGGACACAGACACACTGACCCTCACTATCCCGGGACAGGGACACACTGACCCTCACAGTCCCGGGACAGAGACACACTGACCCTCACTATCCCGGGACAGAGACACACTGACCCTCACTATCCCGGGACAGGGACACACTGACCCTCACTATCCCGGGACAGAGACACACTGACCCTCACTATCCCGGGACACAGACACACTGACCCTCACTATCCCGGGACAGGGACACACTGACCCTCACTATCCCGGGACACAGACACACTGACCCTCACTATCCCGGGACAGAGACACACTGACCCTCACTATCCCGGGACAGGGACACACTGACCCTCACTATCCCGGGACAGAGACACACTGACCCTCACTATCCCGGGACACAGACACACTGACCCTCACTATCCCGGGACAGGGACACACTGACCCTCACTATCCCGGGACACAGACACACTGACCCTCACTATCCCGGGACAGGGACACACTGACCCTCACTATCCCGGGACAGGGACACACTGACCCTCACTATCCCGGGACACAGACACACTGACCCTCACTATCCCGGGACAGGGACACACTGACCCTCACTATACCGGGACACAGACACACTGACCCTCACTATCCCGGGACAGGGACACACTGACCCTCACTATCCCGGGACAGGGACACACTGACCCTCACCGTCCCGGGACACAGACACACTGACCCTCACCGTCCGGGACACAGACACACTGACCCTCACTATCCCGGGACAGGGACACACTGACCCTCACTATCCCGGGACAGGGACACACTAACCCTCACTATCCCGGGACAGAGACACACTGACCCTCACTATCCCGGGACAGGGACACACTAACCCTCACTATCCCGGGACAGGGACACACTGACCCTCACTATCCCGGGACAGGGACACACTAACCCTCACTATCCCGGGACAGGGACACACTAACCCTCACTATCCCGGGACAGGGACACACTGACCCTCACTATCCCGGGACAGGGACACACTAACCCTCACTATCCCGCGACAGAGACACACTGACCCTCACTATCCCGGGACAGAGACACACTGACCCTCACTATCCCGGGACACGGACACACTGACCCTCACTATCCCGGGACAGAGACACACTGACCCTCACTATCCCGGGATCGGGACACTCTGACCCTCACTATCCCGGGACACCGACACACTGACCCTCACTATCCCGGGACAGGGACACTCTGACCCTCACTATCCCGGGACACCGACACACTGACCCTCACTATCCCAGGACAGGGACACACTGACCCTCACTATCCCGGGACAGAGACATACTGACCCTCACTATCCCGGGACACGGACACACTGACCCTCACTATCCCGGGACAGAGACACACTGACCCTCACTATCCCGGGACGGAGACACACTGACCCTCACTATCCCGGGACACCGACACACTGACCCTCACTATCCCGGGACAGAGACACACTGACCCTCACTATCCCGGGACAGGGACACACTGACCCTCACTATCCCGGGACACAGACACACTGACCCTCACTATCCCGGGACAGGGACACACTGACCCTCACTATCCCGGGACACCGACACACTGACCCTCACTATCCCGGGACACCGACACACTGACCCTTACTATCCCGGGACAGAGACACACTGACCCTCACTATCCCGGGACACAGACACACTGACCCTCACTATCCCGGGACAGGGACACACTGACCCTCACCGTCCCGGGACAGAGACACACTGACCCTCACTATCCCGGGACAGAGACACACTGACCCTCACTATCCCGGGACAGGGACACACTGACCCTCACTATCCCGGGACAGAGACACACTGACCCTCACTATCCCGGGACACAGACACACTGACCCTCACTATCCCGGGACAGGGACACACTGACCCTCACTATACCGGGACACAGACACACTGACCCTCACTATCCCGGGACAGGGACACACTGACCCTCACTATCCCGGGATAGGGACACACTGACCCTCACTATCCCGGGACACAGACACACTGACCCTCACTATCCCGGGACAGGGACACACTGACCCTCACTATCCCGGGACACAGACACACTGACCCTCACTATCCCGGGACAGGGACACACTGACCCTCACTATCCCGGGACAGGGACACACTGACCCTCACTATCCCGGACAGGGACACACTGACCCTCACTATCCCGGGACACAGACACACTGACCCTCACTATCCCAGGACACGGACACACTGACCCTCACTATCCCGGGGCAGGGACACACTGACCCTCACTATCCCGGGACAGGGACACACTGACCCTCACCGTCCCGGGACACAGACACACTGACCCTCACTATCCCGGGACACGGACACACTGACCCTCACTTTCCCGGGACAGGGACACACTGACCCTCACTATCCCGGGACAGGGACACACTGACCCTCACTATCCCGGGACAGGGACACACTGACCCTCACTATCCCGGGACAGGGACACACTGACCCTCACTATCCCGGGACACAGACACACTGACCCTCACTATCCCGGGACAGGGACACACTGACCCTCACTATCCCGGGACACAGACACACTGACCCTCACTATCCCGGGACAAGGACACACTGACCCTCACTATCCCGGGACAGGGACACACTGACCCTCACTATCCCGGGACACAGACACACTGACCCTCACTATCCCGGGACAGGGACACACTGACCCTCACTATCCCGGGACAGGGACACACTGACCCTCACTATCCCGGGACAGGGGCACACTGACCCTCACTATCCCGGGACAGGGACACACTGACCCTCACTATCCCGGGACACAGACACACTGACCCTCACCATCCCGGGACAGGGACACAATGACCCTCACTATCCCGGGACAGAGACACACTGACCCTCACTATCCCGGGACACGGACACACTGACCCTCACTATCCCGGGACAGAGACACACTGACCCTCACTATCCCGGGATCGGGACACTCTGACCCTCACTATCCCGGGACACCGACACACTGACCCTCACTATCCCGGGACAGGGACACACTGACCCTCACTATCCCGGGATAGAGACACACTGACCCTCACTATCCCAGGACAGGGACACACTGACCCTCACTATCCCGGGACAGAGACATACTGACCCTCACTATCCCGGGACAGGGACACACTGACCCTCACTATCCCGGGACAGAGACACACTGACCCTCACTATCCCGGGACAGAGACACACTGACCCTCACTATCCCGGGACACCGACACACTGACCCTCACTATCCCGGGACAGAGACACACTGACCCTCACTATCCCGGGACAGGGACACACTGACCCTCACTATCCCGGGACACAGACACACTGACCCTCACTATCCCGGGACAGGGACACACTGACCCTCACTATCCCGGGACACCGACACACTGACCCTCACTATCCCGGGACACCGACACACTGACCCTTACTATCCCGGGACAGAGACACACTGACCCTCACTATCCCGGGACACAGACACACTGACCCTCACTATCCCGGGACAGGGACACACTGACCCTCACCGTCCCGGGACAGAGACACACTGACCCTCACTATCCCGGGACAGAGACACACTGACCCTCACTATCCCGGGACAGGGACACACTGACCCTCACTATCCCGGGACAGAGACACACTGACCCTCACTATCCCGGGACACAGACACACTGACCCTCACTATCCCGGGACAGGGACACACTGACCCTCACTATCCCGGGACACAGACACACTGACCCTCACTATCCCGGGACAGGGACACACTGACCCTCACTATCCCGGGACAGGGACACACTGACCCTCACTATCCCGGGACACAGACACACTGACCCTCACTATCCCGGGACAGGGACACACTGACCCTCACTATCCCGGGACACAGACACACTGACCCTCACTATCCCGGGACAGGGACACACTGACCCTCACTATCCCGGGACAGGGACACACTGACCCTCACTATCCCGGACAGGGACACACTGACCCTCACTATCCCGGGACACAGACACACTGACCCTCACTATCCCAGGACACGGACACACTGACCCTCACTATCCCGGGGCAGGGACACACTGACCCTCACTATCCCGGGACAGGGACACACTGACCCTCACCGTCCCGGGACACAGACACACTGACCCTCACCGTCCGGGACACAGACACACTGACCCTCACTATCCCGGGACAGGGACACACTGACCCTCACTATCCCGGGACAGGGACACACTAACCCTCACTATCCCGGGACAGAGACACACTGACCCTCACTATCCCGGGACAGGGACACACTAACCCTCACTATCCCGGGACAGGGACACACTGACCCTCACTATCCCGGGACAGGGACACACTAACCCTCACTATCCCGGGACAGGGACACACTAACCCTCACTATCCCGGGACAGAGACACACTGACCCTCACTATCCCGGGACAGGGACACACTAACCCTCACTATCCCGCGACAGAGACACACTGACCCTCACTATCCCGGGACAGAGACACACTGTCCCGGGACAGAGACACACTGACCCTCACCGTCCCGGGACAGAGACACACTGACCCTCACTATCCCGGGACAGAGACACACTGTCCCGAGACAGAGACACACTGACCCTCACTGTCCCGGGACAGAGACACACTGACCCTCACTATCCCGGGACAGAGACACACTGACCCTCACTGTCCCGGGACAGAGACACACTGACCCTCACTATCCCGGGACAGGGACACAATGACCCTCACTATCCCGGGACAGGGACACACTGACCCTCACTATCCCGGGACAGGGACACACTAACCCTCACTATCCCGGGACAGGGACACACTGACCCTCACCGTCCCGGGACAGAGACACACTGACCCTCACTATCCCGGGACAGGGACACACTAACCCTCACTATCCCGGGACAGAGACACACTGACCCTCACCGTCCCAGGACAGAGACACACTGACCCTCACTATCCCGGGACAGAGACACACTGTCCCGGGACAGAGACACACTGACCCTCACCGTCCCGGGACAGAGACACACTGACCCTCACTATCCCGGGACAGAGACACACTGACCCTCACCGTCCCGGGACAGGGACACACTGACCCTCACTATCCCGCGACAGAGACACACTGACCCTCACTGTCCCGGGACAGAGACACACTGACCCTCACTATCCCGGGACAGGGACACAATGACCCTCACTGTCCCGGGACAGAGACACACTGACCCTCACTGTCCGGGACACAGACACACTGACCCACACTATCCCGGGACAGAGACACACTGGCCCTCACTATCCCGGGACAGAGACACACTGACCCTCACTATCCCGGGACAGAGACACACTGTCCCGGGACAGAGACACACTGACCCTCACCGTCCGGGACACAGACACACTGACCCTCACTATCCCGGGACAGAGACACACTGACCCTCACCGTCCGGGACACAGACACACTGACCCTCACCGTCCCGGGACACAGACACACTGACCCTCACTGTTGAAAAAGATCAACTTAATGCGAGGTGGGTCCATTCAAAAGTCTGACAGCAGCAGGGAAGAAGCTGTTCTTGAGTCGGTCGGTACGGGACCTCAGACTTTGCATCTTTTTCCCGATGGCAGAAGGTGGAAGAGAGAATGTCCGGGGTGCGTGGGGTGGGTCCTTAATTTCACCGGCTGCTTTTCCCCGAGGCAGTGGGAAGTGTGGACAGAATCAATGGATGGGAGGCTGGTTTGTGTGATGGATTGGGCTACATTCATGAGTTTTTGTAGTTCCTTGTGGTCTTGGGCAGAGCAGGAGCCCAGACCGAGCTGTGATACACCCAGAAAGAATGTTTTCTATGGGGCATCTGTAAAAATTGGTGAGAGTTGTAGCTGACATGCCAAATTTCATTCGTCTTCTGAGGAAGTAGAGGCGTTGGTGGGGCTTTCTTAACTATAGTGTCAGCATGGGGGGGCCCAGGACAGGCTGTTGGTGATCGGGACACCTAAAAAGCGAAAGTTCTCAACCCTTTCTACTTCAAATTTTGGAGAATCATGTTCACTTAATCTGTTGATTTTGGTCAAGGACAGGGGAGGGAATCTATGTGTGGAGTCAGAGGAACTGGGTGAGGTATTAAATGAGTATTTTGTGTCAGTATTCACCAAAGAGAAGGACTTGTTGGATGATGAGTCTGGGAAAGGATGTGTTGATAGTTTGGGTCATGTTGAAATCAAAAAGGAGGAGGTATTGGGGTTTTTGAGAAACATTGAGGTAGACAAGTCACCAGGGCCTGATGGAATATACCCTGGAATACTGAGAGAGGCAAGGGAGGAAATTGCTGGAGAGAAATCTTTGTATCCTCTCTGGCTACAGGTGAAGTTCCATAAGATTGGAGAATAGTCAATGTTGTTCCTTTGTTTAAGAAGGATAACCAAAGATAGTCCAGGTAATTACATTCCGGTGAGCCTTACATCAGTGGCAGAGAAATTATTGGAGAAAATCTTTCGAGAGAGGATTTATTCCCATTTGGAATTAGCGAGAGGCAAACGGTTTTGTGAAGGGGAGGTCGTGTCTCATTAACTTGATCGTTTTTTTTCGAGGAAGTGTTGAAGATGATTGATGAGGGTAGGGCAGTGGATGTTGTCTACATGGACCTTCAGTAAGGCCTTTGACAAAGTCCCTCATGGCAGACTGGTGCAGGAGGTGAAGTCGCTCAGGATTAGAGGTGAGCTGGCAAGGTGGGTAAGGAACTGGCTCAGTCATGGAAAACAGATGGTAACAGTGGAAGGCTGTGACAAGTGGCGTTCCTCAGGGATCAGTGCTGGGACCTTTGCTGTTTATAATATATATAAATGATTCAGAGGAAAATGTAACTAGATTGATTACCAAGTTTGTGAACAACACAAAAGTTGGTGGATTTGCAGACAGTAATGAGGACCATCAGAGGATACAGCAGGATATAGATTGGTTGGAGGCTTAGGTGGAGAGGTGGCAGATAGAGTTTAATCTGGATAAACTAATGCATTTTGGAAGGTCTAACACAGATGGGAAATAAACGGTATAATCCCTTATAGAAATATAGAAACATAGAACAGTACAGCACAGTGCAGGCCCTTCGGCCCTCAATGCTGTGCTGAGCTATGTCCAATCCCAAGATCAGTCTATCCCATTCCCTATCATTCTGGAGTGCTCCATGTGCCTATCCAATGATCACTTGAAAGTTCCTAAAGTGTCCGACTCCACTATCACAGCAGGCAGTGCATTCCACACCCCAACCACTCTCTGAGTAAAGAATCTACCTCGGACATCGCTCCTATATCTCCCACCATGAACCTTATAGTTATGCCCCCTAGTAACAGCTACATCACCCGAGGAAATAGTCTCTGCACGTCCACTCTATCCCCCTCATCATCTTATAAACCTCTATTAAGTCACCTCTCATCCTCCTCCGCTCTAAAGAGAAAAGCCCCAGCTCCCTCAACCTTTCCTCATAAGACCTACCCTCCAAACCAGGCAGCATCCTGGTAAATCTCCTCTGCAGTCTCCAATGCTTCCACATCCTTATTATAATGAGGTGACTAGTATGAGTATTGATAGGCAGAGGGATCTGGGTGTACAGGTACACAGGTCACTGAAAGTGGCAATGCAGGTGGAGAAGGGAGTCAAGAAGGCATTCGGCACGCTTGCTTTCATCGGCCGGGGCACTGAGTTTAAAAGTTGGCAAGCCGTGCTACAGCTTTATAGAACCTTAATTAGGCCACACTTGGAATATAGTGTTCAATTCTGGTCGCCACACTACCAGAAGGATGTGGAAACTTTGGAGAGGGGACAGAAAAGATTGACCAGGATGTTGCCTGGTATGGAGGGCATTAGCTGTGAAATGAGGTTGGAGAAACTTGGTTTATTCTCACTGGAATGACGGAGATTGAGGGACGACCTGGTAGAAAGATTATAAGGGGCATGGACAGAGTGGATAGTCCCAGGGTGAAAAATTCAATTACTAAGGGGCACAGGTTTAAGGTGTGAGGGGCAAGGTTTAAAACAGATTTATGAGGCAAGAGAGTAGTGGGTGCCTGGAACTCACCACCAGGGGAGGTAGTGGAAGCAGATAGAACAATGACTTTTAAGAGGCGTCTGGACAAATATTTGAATAGGATGAGAATAGAGGGATATGGTCCCTGGAAGGGAGCATGGTTGGGTTGGTCCAGGATTGGAGGATGAAGGGTCTGTTCCTGTGCTGTAACTTTCTTTGTTCTTTGAGTTCTGTCCTGGAATGTTCTGGATGGACACCCACTTTCTGGACTCTGGACCCCAGTGTAGTTGTGGTGTGACCATCTAATGGGACTTGCACTCTCCAAAATTCTCAGCGTCCCGCGTGCCCTGCCAGTGACCCCAGAAATCCTAAAACTGAGCAACCCGAGGGGGTGTCCCTGATCGATCCCAACATTCCCAAATCTGATCTCCCATCATTTCCCTCAAAAGTAAATCTCTGTGGACCTAAACAATGATTATTTATTACACCCTGGTTTAAAACACTTCCTACAGCAGATTCTCTCAATGCTACTTTTATTCCAGAGTTGAAGGTTAACCATCCACTCTGGTGGGATTTGAACCCCAGGTCATGGCTCTGAGTTTGGGGTTGACTCACTCTGTGACCCATACCACTTAACCACAAGGGGAACCTGACAAACCACCCTGTTTAACAAGTATAGCTGTTTTATACCTCTGTGTTGAGCAGATATATTAAAAAGTCTGAAAACACCAGGTTTCAGTCCAACTGATTTATTTGATAGTAAACTCACAAAGCTTTCAGGGTTTGCCCCTTCGTCAGGTGAATGGAGAGTTCTGGCCTCAGACAGAGCATATAAAGCACAGACAGTTTACAGATTACTGATTAGAATGCGAATCTTTACACCTAACCTGCTGTTCAAGTCCTAAAGTGGCTGATAATGTGAGCTTTAGTTAGGCCGTACTTGGAATATAGAACATAGAACATAGAACATTACAGCGCAGAACAGGCCCTTCGGCCCAAGATGTTGTGCCGACCAGTTACAAAACAATGACCCACTAGCCTAAACCAATCCCTTTTTGTCCATAAACCTATCCACAGATCTCTTAAACGCCCCCAAACTAGGTGCATTTACAACTGCAGCTGGCAGTTCAATTCTGTTCACCACACTACCAGAAGGATATGGAGGCTTTGGAGAGGGGACAGAAAAGATTTACCAGGATGTGACACATTGTCGGCCACTTTAGGACTTGAACAGCAGGTTAGGTGTAAAGATTCGCATTCTAATCAGTAATCTGTAACCTGTATGTACTTTATATGCTCTGTCTGAGGCCAGAACATAGAACATAGAACATAGAACATAGAACATTACAGCACAAACAGGCCCTTCGGCCCACGAGTTGCGCCGATCACATCAACCCCACCAATCTATAGACCTATCTATAACCCCCAATCCCATTAAACCCCATATACTCATCCAGAAGTCTTTTAAAAGACCCCAGTGAGTTCGCCTCCACCACCGATGACGGCAGCCGATTCCATTCACTCACCACCCTCTGAGTGAAAAACTTACCCCTAACATCACCTCTGTACTTCCCTCCCCGCACCTTAAATCTGTGTCCTCTCGTAGCGACCATTTCAACCCGGAGAAATAGCCTCTGAGAGTCCACCCTATCTATTCCTCTCAACATTTTATAAACTTCTATCAGGTCGCCTCTCAACCTTCGCCTCTCCAGGGAAAAGAGTCCCAGCTCCCTCAACCTAACTTCATAAGGCATGCCTCCCAGTCCAGGCAACATCCTTGTAAATCTCCTCTGCACCCTTTCAATAGCTTCTACGTCTTTCCTATAGTGAGGCGACCAGAACTGCGCACAGTACTCCGATTCCTAAACTCAATCCCTCGATAAATGAAGGCCAGTACAGAACTCTCCATTCGCCTGATGAAGGGACCAATCCCAAAAGCTAGTGCGTTTATTATCAAATAAATTGGTTAGACTGAAACCTGGTGTTGTCAGACTTTTTACTGTGTTTACTCCAGTCCAACGCCAGCATATCCACATATTGAGCAGATATCCCTCTGCTATTTACCGCTTTGCAAACACCCCAAACTGACCCCGAAATTCTCATTCCCCAGATTCTCATTTTCACCACCACATCAGAAAGGAAGAAGGTTTTCAACTGTTTGTACTTTAATAGTTGCAATAATCCCCAAAGACAGTCAGTCATTAATCTAACATTAATAAAAGACACCAGGGAAGCTGGACTGTGTTTTACATTCGCTGACGTTTCCATTTATTGAAATAGTTTATAAATAATTATTTACCCATCAGGAGCAGTACAAAACCCAAGCAGTCAAATTCTAAAGAACAAACTCATTGAAAATGTTCCAAACTCGGAACAGTCCTGGTCAAATGAATAATCAGTGAACGGATTTTTAAAAATTTGTTCATGGACCTCAGGTGTTGCTGGTTAAACCAGCACTGATTTCCCATCCCGAGTTGCCCTTGAGAAGGTGATGATGAGCTGCTTTCCTGAACGACAGCAGTCCACGTGCTGTGCGTTGACCCACAATGTCGATAAGGAGGGAAGGGATGATTCAGTGAGAGTGACTGAGTTGGGCTGTTGCTTGACTTGTCTGTGAGACAACTCTACAAAATTTTGACACTATCTCCCCCGATGTTAGTAAGGAGGACTTTGCAGGGTGGATAGGGCTGTTGGTTTTGCCGTTGTCTTTTCCAGTTCCGAGTTGAATGCCGGGTGGTCCATCCGCTTTCATTTCTTTGTTGAGACTTTGTACGTTTGATATAATCGAGTAACTGGCTTGGCTGTTTCAGAGGGTCGAGGACAGTTAACCACATTTCTGTGGCTTTGGAGTCACACATAAGCCAGTCTGGGTAAGGACGGCAGTGAGGACATGAGTGAACCAGATGGGTTTTTCCAACAATGGACAATGGTCATCGGTAGATTCTTAATTCCAGATTTTTTTATTGAATTCAAATTCCACCATCTGCCGTGGTGGGATTCGAACCCAGGTCCCCAGAACATTAGCTGGGTTTCTGGATTAATAGTCTAGCAATAGGACTGAGCCATAGCATCCCCAAGTGCATGATCAGATTTCTCAGTCGTAATTAGACCTTCTGGGGATGTGTTAGAAGATTTTAAAATGTTGAAATGAAAGATTTTGAGTAACATAACGGGGTTTGCTATTTGAAGATTAAATTCTCAGGGGTGAAAACTTGTTCCCGCAAATGTGGAACCTCTCAAACCTGGATCGGACCTGGGACAGGATCGGTCCAATGGGGCCAGAATAGGAATTTCCTTTCAGGAATGCCGATTTCCAACCAGGAATCAGTCAGAGATTGAAAGGTAACCAAGTTGCGGCAGTAAAACCAGCCCCACCATTGCTGGTGTTAACACAGAAGCAGCAATGCCATCAGCTGGTTACCCATTGCCTCAACTATGGGGTCGCAACTCAATGGGACATGCAGAAAGTGTGTACCTTTCTCAGATATCATCCAATCACCATCAGTTCACAAGGTGTGAATGTTATCAGCTGAGTATACACCGACTCAAAATAAACACAACAACTGACATTTATATATCATTTATACAACTGGCTAAAGTGATTCCACTTTTCAAGAAGCTGGTGAAGATGAACCAGGAATTACGGATCGGTGAGTCTCACGTCAGTGACTGGGAAACTATTGAATATTCTGAAGGAGAGAATTAATCTCCACTTGGAAAGGAATGGGTTAATTAGGGATAGTCAGAGTGGCTTTGTCAGAGAGAGGACGTGCCTAATAAATTTGTTTGGAGTTTTTGAAAATGTGATGAGAGGATTTCAGTTGCTGTAATTTATAAGGATTTTATCAAAGTCTTTGACAAGGTCTCACATGGAATTCAGGGAAACTCAGCGCGATGGATCAGAAATCAGTTTAGTAAATGTTTAAAGGTTTTTATTTATTAGTCACAAGTAGGTTTACTTGTGCACTGCAATGAAGTTACTGTGAAAATACCCTAGTCGCCACACTCCAGAGCCTGTTTGGATACATTGACGGACAATTAAGCATGGCCAATGCATCCTAACCAGACTGTGGGAGGAAACCGGAGCACCCGGAGGAAACCCACGCAGACGTGGGGAGAATGTGCAGTCTCCACACAGACAGGTGACCCAAGCTGGGAATCGAACCTGGGTCCTAGGTGCTGTGAGGCAGCAGTGCTAACCACTGTGCCACCCCATAGGGCACAAAGGGTGGTGGTAAAAGGCTGTTTGAGTGACGGCTGATGTCCAGCAATGTAGCACAAGGTTCAGTGATGGGACCCTTATTGTTTGTTATAGACATAAATGATATAGATGATAATGTGGGGGGAATGATGAGCAAGTCTGCAGATGGCACCAAGATTATTAGGGTGGCAAGTAGTGAAGAAGGTGTTTGTAGGTTACAGGAAGATATAGATGGG
Source organism: Prionace glauca (assembly GCA_037974335.1). NCBI lineage: Eukaryota > Metazoa > Chordata > Chondrichthyes > Carcharhiniformes > Carcharhinidae > Prionace > Prionace glauca. Next base: position 1,894,005 of record CM075752.1, on the reverse strand, counting down.
TTGGTCAGAGCAGTGACAGATAGTATTTAACCCTGATAAGCGCGAGGGATCAGTTTTGGGAGAATGAACAAGGCAAGGGAGTATTTAATGAATGGAAGGACACTGGGAAGCTCGGAGGAACAGAGGGAGCTTGGGATAATTGTTCACAGATCCCTGGAGTCGGCAGAGCAGGTGAATAGGATGGGCAGGGCAAATGGGACACTGGCTTTCGTCGGTCGTGGTATAGAGTGTGGGAGCAGGGAGGTAATATTGGAGCTGTACAGAGCGTTGGTTAGAGCTGGAGCACTGTGTGCAGTTCTGGTCACCTCACTACAGGAAGGATGTGACTGCACCAGAGGGGGTTACAGAGGAGATTCAGCAGGATGTTACCCTGGGACGGAGCATTTGAGCTTTAAGGAGAGACTGGATAAGCTGGGATTGTTTTCTCTAGAGCAGAGAGGGCTGAGGGGGAACATGATTGAGGTGGATAAGATTCTGAGGGGTCTGGACAGAGTGAATGGGGGGCAGCTGTTCCCCTTGGTTGAGGGGTTAATCACGAGGGGGCACAGTTTTAGGGTGAGGGGGCAGGAGACTCAGAGGGGATTTGAGAAAAAACTTTTCACTCAGAGGGTGGTGGGAATCTGGATTGCGCTGCCTGGGAAGGAAGTGGAGATCTTACAGCCTTTAAAAAATATACGGTTGAGCACTTGAAACAGTGCAATATTCAAGGACATTGGACAAGTGCTGGAAAATGGGATTGCCTTTAGTGGTAGATATTGTTAGTGGTAGATATTGTTAGTGTAGATTCGATGGGCTGAAGGGCCTTCTCTGCACTGTATGGCTCTATGACCGTAATTTAATAACAACATCCTAAAGACATGTGGCAGGAACATTGTGAAACAACACTTGACACTGAACCACAGATAGTGAGATATTAGCAAACTACTATAGATACTGGAATCTAGACCAAAAATAGAAAATGCTGGAAAATCTCAGCAGGTCTGACTGTATCTGTGGGGAGAGAATAGGGCCAATGTTTTGAGTCTGGATGATCCTTCATCACGTAAGGAGATCTTTGGCCAGATAACTAACAGAGAGGCGGAGATATGTGGGAAGAGAATGACAAAGCTTAGAACCCAGGAACTTCCAATAGGAACATAGAACATAGAACATTACAGCACAAACAGGCCCTTCGGCCCTCGAGTTGCGCCGATCGCATCAACCCCACCAATCTATAGACCTATCTATAACCCCCAATCCCATTAAACCCCATATACTCATCCAGAAGTCAGGAAGGCAGATTCCTACCTGAATGGCTGTAAATTGGGAGAGGGGAGTGTGCAGAGGGACCTGGGTGTCCTTGTGCACCAGTCACTGAAGGTAAGCATGCAGCTACAGCAGGCGGTAAAGAAGGTAAATGGTGTGTTGGTCTTCATTGCGAGAGGTTTCGAGTACAGGAGTAGGGATGTGTTGTTGTAATTATACAGGTGCCTTGGTGAGGCCACACCGAGAGTATTCTCCGGAATTCTACCGCGTAGCCCACCCCGGAATTGGAGTGGGTGAGGGGCGGGTGATGGAAATGACCATTGACCGTGTGTGGGAATTTCTGGTCTCACTTGAGAGGCTGTAAGATTCCAGATATTGAGTGCAGTTTGGGTTTCCTGAGGAAGAATGTTCTTGCTGTGAAGGGAGTGGTATCAGATATTTACCAGACTGATTCCTAGTTTCACAAACAGGTAGAAGACAGAATGTAGGAAATAAATCAAGAATGTGATCAAAGGTAATAAAAGAAAGTTATCTCCAATTGCAGTGGGATCTTGATCAATTGGGCCAGTGGGCTGACGAAGGCAGATGGAGTTTAATTTAGATAAATGTGAGGTGATGCATTTTGGTCGATTGAACCAGGGCAGGACTTACTCAGTTAATGGTAGGGCGTTGGGGAGAGTTACAAAACAAAGAGATCTAGTTCATAGCTCCTTGAAAGTGGAGTCACAGGTGGACAGAGTGGTGAAGGCAACATTCAGCATGCTTGGTTTCATCGGTCAGAACACTGAATACAGTTGAGACGTCTTGTTGAAGTTGTACAAACATCGGTAAGGCCATACTTGGAACTACACTGTGTGCAATTCTGGTCACCCTATTACAGAAAGGATATTATGAAATTAGAAAGAATACAAAAAAGATTTACTAGGATGCTACCGGGACTTGATGGTTTGAGTTATAAGGAGAGGTAGACTGGGACTTTTTTCTCTGGAGCGTAGGAGGCTGAGGAGTGATCTTATAGAGGTCTATAAAATAATGAGGGGCACAGATCAGCTAGACAGTCAATATCTTTTCCCAAAAGGTAGCGGAGTCTAAAACTATAGGGTATAGGTTTAAGGTGAGGGGAGAGATATGAAAGGGTCCAGAGGGGCAATTTTTTCAGAGGGTGGTGAGTGTCTGGAACAAGCTTCCAGGGGCAGTAGTAGAGGCAGATACAACTTTGTCTTTTGAAAAGCATTTAGACAGTTACATGGGTACGATGGGTATAGAGGTATATGGGTCAAATGCAGGCAATTGGGACTAGCTTAGGGGTTTTGAAAAAAAAGGATAGCATGGACAAGTTGGGCTGAAGGGGGAGTGTTGCAGTATGGTGTGATGGTAGAGGATCAGCCATGATGGTATTGAATGGTGGGAAGTCTCGGGGCTGAATGGCCTCCTCCTGGATTCAGTGCTTCCCTGTTTACTACTGCTCTCCCTGTAACAGTCTGAGATTAAGTCAATCTACCTGCAAACTTTGCCACTCTCAATTGAGTCTCTGCTCATATTCAAACTCTGGACCCTCTGGTCCAGACTCAGCCATTCCAATGCAGACGGTGGTGAACGTGTGGAATTCACTACCACAGTAAGGCCAAAACATTGTGAGATTCCAAGAAGAAATTATATATAGCTCTTGAGGCTAGAGGGATCAAGGATATGGGGGAAAAGGGGATCAGGATATTGAATTCGATGATCAATGAATGGTAGAGCAGGCTCAAAGATCTGAGAGTCCTTCCATTAGCCCTATATTCTGTACTCCTGTTACTCTTACCAAAGTGAATCACCTCATACTTTTCCGAGGTTAACATTGCTGCCTCACAGCTCCAGGATTTGATTCTGGACTTGACTTGCGGAGTCTGTGCATTCTCCCCATGAGTGCTTGGGTTTCCTCTGGGTGCTCTGGTTTCCTCCCAAAGTTCAAAGATGTGCCAGTTAGGTGGATTGGCTATGTTAAATTGCCCCTTAGTGTCCCAAGGATAGGGGGATTAGTGAGGTAAATGCTTAGTGTTACAGGGAGATGGTTCAGGTGAGTTACTTCGTCAGGGAGTTAGTGCAGACTCGATAGGCCGAATGGCCTCCTTCTGCACTGTAAGGGTTCTAGGATTCCTTGTTCACCTTATCAAATTTGCATAATGATAATTAGATCTAAACCATTTATCTGTAATTGCTCCGAGTTCATCTGTCTTATTGCAGAAAAAAGATTCTTTAATTTCATTTTTTAAAATTGAATTGCCTGCAATGTCCCTGTTTACTGATGCACAACTTTTGTTAAACTGTCTCCTCCTGTTCTGATGCGCTGATCTCTCTTTAGATCTTCCTCACTCCCCGATTAGTTTAAAGCCCTGTCTACAAAGCTTGTTACCAGTTGGTCAGGACATTGATCCCCGTCCAGTTCAATGTAATAGCCCATTCTGCCGAGTTTTAATGCCAAAACTTCATGAATTGAAATGCCTTTTTCCCACCCCACGCTGAGCCAAAATGTAATAGAGGTTAAAGGAACAGGGAGAGGTTAAAGGAACAGGGAGAAATGGCCACAACATCGAAGTCCCAGTACCTGGGACTTCGATGTTGTGGCCATTTCAGAGACTTGGATAGAGCAGGGTCAGGAATGGATGTTGCAGGTCCCGGGGTACAAATGCTTTAATCGGAGTAGACAAGGAGGTAGAAGGGGGGGTGGGGTAGCATTATTGGTCAAGGACTGTATCTCAGTGTCAGAGAGGAACTTTGATGAGGACTTGTCTGTTGAGGTAATATGGGCGGAGATTAGAAATAGGAGAGGAGAGGTCACCCTGTTGGGAGTCTTTTATAGACCTCCAAAAAGTTCTAGAGAGGTTGAGGAAAGGATTGCGGAGACGATCCTTGTTAGGAGTGAAAGTAATAGGGTAATTGTTATGGGGGACTTTAACTTTACTCATGTAGATTGGAATTGCTACAGCTCTGGCTCGTTAGAGGGGTCAGTTTTTGTTCAAAGTGTGCAAGAAGGTTTTTTGACTCAGTATGTAGATAGGCCGACGAGAGGTGAGGCTATATTGGATTTGGTGCTCGGTAATGAGCCAGACCAGGTGCTAGACTTGGAAGTTGGTGTACAGTTTGGGGATAGTGATCACAATTCGATTACGTTCACCTTAGTGATGGAAAGGGATAGGCATGAACCTCGGGTCAGTAGTTTCAGCTGGGGGAAGGGTAATTATGAGGCTATTAGGAGAGAATTAGGAAGCATTGGTTGGAATGGGAGATTACAGGGACTGGGAACATCCGAGATGTGGAGATTTTTCAAGGAGCAGCTATTGCGGGTCTGTGATAAGTATATCCCTGTCAGGCAAGGAGGATTTGGTAGGCCCAGGGAACCGTGGTGCACCAAAAAAGTTGATTCGTTGGTTAGGAAGAAAAAGGAGGCTTATGTTCGGATGAGGCTTGAGGGCTCAGGTAGTGCATTAGAAAGTTTTAGATTGGCTAGGAGGGAGTTGAAGAGGGAGTTAAGAAGGGCCAAACGAGGGCATGAGATGATTTTGGCTGATAGGATTAAGGAGAACCCTAAGGCGTTTTACAGGTATGTCAAGAACAGAAGGTTGGTTAGGACAAGATTAGGGCCAGTTACAGACAGTAGAGGGAAGTTGTGTGTGGAACCGGAGGAGATTGGAGAGGCGTTGAACCAATACTTCTCTTCGGTGTTCACGCAAGGGGACAGGAATGTAGCTGAGGAGGACACTGGGGTGCAGGGGTGTGAAATAGATAGTATTGCAGTTGATACGGGGGATGTGCTGGATATTTTAGAGGGTTTGAAAATAGATAAGTCCCCTGGTCCAGATGGGATTTACCCTAGGATTCTTTGGGAGGCAAGAGGGGTGATTGCGGAGCCTCTGGCTCTGATCTTCAGGTCGTCGTTAGTCTCTGGTATAGTACCAGAAGATTGGAGGACAGCAAATGTTGTCCCATTGTTTAAGAAGGGGAGAAGGGACTTCCCTGGGAATTATAGACCGGTGAGTCTTACTTCTGTGGTGGGTAAGGTTTTGGAAAGGATTATTAGAGACAGGATTTATAGTTATTTGGAAAGTAATGAGTTGATTAGAGATAGTCAGCATGGTTTTGTAGCGGGTAGGTCATGCCTTACTAACCTTATCGAGTTCTTTGAGAAAGTGACCAAAGAGGTGGATAGGGGGAAGGCAGTTGATGTGGTGTATATGGATTTTAGCAAGGCGTTTGATAAGGTTCACCATGGTAGGCTTCTGCAGAAAATGCAGATGTATGGGATTGGGGGTGATCTAGGTAATTGGATCAGGAATTGGCTAGCAGATAGGAGACAGAGAGTGGTGGTTGATGGGAAATATTCGTCATGGAGTTCGGTTACAAGTGGTGTGCCTCAGGGATCTGTTTTGGGGCCACTGCTGTTTGTAATTTTTATTAATGATCTGGATGAGGGTATAGTTGGGTGGATTAGTAAGTTTGCTGATGACACCAAAGTCGGAGGTGTGGTAGATTGTGAGGAAGGGTGTCATAGTTTGCAGGATGACTTAGAAAGGTTGCAGAGCTGGGCTGAGAGGTGGCGAATGGAGTTTAATGTGGAGAAGTGTGAGGTAATTCATTTCGGTAGGAATAACAGATGTGTTGAGTATAGGGCTAACGGGAGGACTTTGAATAGTGTGGAGGAGCAGAGGGATCTAGGTGTATGTGTACATAGATCCCTGAAAGTTGGGAATCAAGTAGATAAAGTTGTTAAGAAGGCATACGGAGTTTTGGCGTTTATTGGTAGGGGGATTGAATTTAGGAGTCGTAGCGTCATGATGCAACTGTACACATCTCTGGTGCGGCCGCACTTGGAGTTTTGTGTGCAGTTCTGGTCCCCACATTACAAGAAGGATGTAGAGGCTTTGGAGAGGGTGCAGAGGAGGTTTACCAGGATGTTGCCTGGTATGGAGGGGAGATCCTATGAGGAGAGATTGAGAGATTTGGGGTTGTTTTCGCTGGAAAGAAGGCGGCTAAGAGGGGATCTCATTGAAACATATAAGATGATTAGAGGTTTAGACAGGGTAGATAGTGATAGCCTTTTTCCTAGGATGGAGAAAGCTAACACGAGGGGGCACGATTTTAAATTAAGGGGGGGTAGTTATAGGACAGATGTCAGGGGTAGGTTCTTTACCCAGAGGGTGGTGAGGGACTGGAATGCCCTGCCAGCTGCAGTTGTAAATGCACCTAGTTTAGGGGCGTTTAAAAGATCTGTGGATAGGTTTATGGATGAAAAGGGATTGGTTTAGGCTAGTGGGTCATTGTTTTGTAACTGGTCGGCGCAACATCGTGGGCCGAAGGGCCTGTTCTGCGCTGTAATGTTCTATGTTCTATATGGAAAAAAGAATAAAAGGAAAATCAGGAAGGGTGGAAGGTGGGAGAAACTAAATTGACAAAAGAATTGATGATGTATCTTGGCAATATGTGAACAGGATGGTGAACAGAGGGATAGAAACCATGCGTCAGCGCAGACCTGATGGGCTGAAGGGCCTATTCTTTATGTAGGGCCAAAGGGAAGAAAAAACAAGAAATGTGTCTCGAGTTGTGCATGGCTGATATTGAGCTGTCCGAAAGCAAAAACGAATAAGTGGAAGGGATTGAGCATTGTACCTGGAGGGAACTTGCATGGAGCAATGTGAAAGATAACCAAGAAAGTACAACTCTATTAAGAAAACCACATGGTACAATAGAGACGGAGATAACAACAGGAAATGCTGGATGTTCAGCAGATCAGGCAGCACCTATGCAGAAAGAAGCAGAGTTAGAATCATAGAACCCTACAGTGCAGAAAGAGGCCCTTCAGCCCATCGAGTCTGCACCGTTAATTGTTCAGGATAATGATAAGTTCGAGTATTTTCAACATTTTCTGTTTTTGTTTCAGATTTCCAGCATTACAGTAGTTGGCTTTTGATCTGTAAATGAATTAGGAGAAATGCTGAACTCATCACCGTAATTAATAAATTTAATTCAAAGATTGACAAAGGTTATGGTTGGTCAAAGGGAGAAGGCAGCAATTAGATTAATAAATAAAAGCAAATTACCGCGGATGCTGAAATCTGGAACAAAAACAGAAAATGCTGGAAAATCTCAGCAGGTCTGACATTATCTGTGGAGTTTCATAGAACATAGAACATTACAGCGCAGAACAGGCCCTTCGGCCCACGATGTTGCGCCGACCAGTTACAAAACAATGACCCACTAGCCTAAACCAATCCCTTTTCATCCATAAACCTATCCACAGATCTCTTAAACGCCCCCAAACTAGGCGCATTTACAACTGCAGCAGGCAGGACATTCCAATCCCTCACCACCCTCTGGGTAAAGAACCTACCCCTGACATCAGTCCTATAACTACCCCCCCTTAATTTAAAGTCGTGCCCCCTCGTGCTAGCTTTCTCCATCCTAGGAAAAAGGCTATCACTATCTACCCTGTCTAAACCTCTAATCATCTTATATGTTTCAATAAGATCCCCTCTTAGCCGCCTTCTTTCCAGCAAAAACAACCCCAAATCTCTCAGTCTCTCCTCATAGGATCTCCCCTCCATACCAGGCAACATCCTGGTAAACCTCCTCTGCACCCTCTCCATAGCCTCTACATCCTTCCTGTAATGTGGGGACCAGAACTGCACACAAAACTCCAAGTGTGGTCGCACCAGAGTTGTGTACAGTTGCATCATGAAGTCAGGATGAAACATTAGGTTAAGAGAAATGAAGGTGTTGCAACACTGGAAGGGGTAAGAGATGAAGATAAATGAATTTAAAAAGGCACAAACCCAAGAATGAGATTTTTAAAGATATTGGAGGAGCACGAATAAAATATGGTCAGCACGATGTCCGAACGGACTCTGCGCAGGATAGATTCTGTGGTAACCTGAAGTTTAGGAGGACAAAGAAACAGAGATTGCCCAAGAGCGCTCTGGAAAAAGCAAGTCAGCCTGTGACAGGGAAGACAGGAATGATAGTTCCACAAATTTGTGCAAGGCTGAAGGCAATGTTAAAGATGTGAAAGTACACTAGTCTTTGACATAATGGAATTGTCACTGGGTGAGTAAATCCAGAGACCCAGGATAATGTTCTGGGGATCTGGGTTCAAATTCCCACCACGGAAGATGTAGAAATTTAAATCAATTAAAAAATCCTGGAAGTAAAAGCCTAATGATGACTGTGAATTGATTGTTATAAAAATCCATCTGGTTCACTAATATCCTTTAGAGAAGGAAATCTGCCGTCTTTACCAGGTCTGGCCTACATAGAATCATAGAACCCTGCAGTGCAGAAAGAGGCCCTTCAGCCCATCGAGTCTGCACCATTAATTGTTCAGGATAATGATAAGTTCGAGTATTTTCAACATTTTCTGTTTTTGTTTCAGATTTCCAGCTTTTGATCTGTAAATGAGTTAGGAGAAATGCTGAACTCATCACCGTAATTAATAAATTTAATTCAAAGATTGACAAAGATGGGCAAAGGGAGAGGTCCGTGGATAGGTTTATGGATGGAAAGGGTTTGGTTTAGGTTAGAGGGTCATTGGTTTTTAACTGGTTGGCGCAACATCGTGGGCCAAAGGGCCTGTTCTGCGCTGTAATGTTCTATGACTCCTGACCCACAGCAATTTGGTTGACTTTTAACTGTCCCTCAGTTCAAGGGCGACTAGAGATGGACAATAAATATTGGCCAGCCAACAACACCCTCGTCCCACAAATGAAAACAAAACATTGTATAAAGGCAGATAGTCTAATTAATGAAATGAACATTGCCCACCCCATCCAATTTCTAAACTTCTGACAAAACATCAAGGAGACTTGAGATAAAAGTAAGAGAAATTAAGACATGTCTCTCATATATGACATCAGCACACATGGAAGCACAGTGGTTAGCATTACTGCCTCAGCGCCAGGGGCCCAGGTTTGATTCCCAGCTTGGGACAATGTCTGTGGAGGCTGCACATTCTCCCCATGTCTGTGGGTTTCCTCCAGATGCTGCGGTTTCCTCTCTCAGTCTGAAAGATGTGGTTGGGTGCTTTGGCAGAAGTTATAGCTGAGGGAAAGGTAATTATGAGGCGAGATTTAGGCTACATAGGTTGGAGTACGAAACTGCAGGGACTGGGAACATCTGAAATGTGGAGCTTATTCAAGGAGCAGCAACTGCGAGTCCTTGATAAATATGTACCGGTCAGGAAGACTTGGTTAAGATACACACTTGCTTGCCCTGCCCATAAAGGTCCCAGATCACCTGTACAGGATTGCCAAAGATCACCAGCCTGAGGGACAAGAAAGGCAAATAACTGGTGCTGAATATTCATCGCTGACCACAAAATCCAGGTCAATATTTTTCAAAAGGTTCCCTTAAAAATTTCTCAAGGCTCATTGACCCAACTCACCTCACATCCCTGTTCTTTCCCCTTAACCGGCCTCTCCCCTTCAAGTTTCAACTAGTTCTCTTTTGAAAGTTCCTATAGAACTGTATTCATGCATACCAGATCATAACTTGTTGCATGCAAAATTCTCATCATCATCTGAAATCTGTGCCATCTGTGTATGAATTCTCTTTATCCTATCAAAAGGAATAAGATTGACTATCTCAATTTAATCACTACCCTTGCTATTTTGAGAAAAAGAAAACATTCCCAGATTATAAACACTTTTAAAATCAAGAAAATGGGAAATCATTCAAGAAATACAACATTTTAGAATATCTACAAGCTAACCCTATCCCGTAAGTTTTATTTTATACAGATCTTTTCTACATTCTAGCTATGACTGTAATACTACATTCTGCACTCTTTCCTTTCCTTCTCCCTGGTATATTTTATGAACAGTATGCTTTGTATAACACAAAAGAAACAACACTTTTTACTGTACCCCAGTACACGCAACAACAATCAAATCAAATCCTTCTCCCCTATGTACTCTATGAACAGTATGCTCTATCTGTATAATGCACAAGAAACAATACTTTTCACTGTGTCCCAATACACATGACAATAATCAAATAAAATGTGTATACGGTTTGCTTATCTTCATCTCGATATCTTTTGTTTTCTTTTCATTTCCTCCTGAGAATATCTCAGCCCTCTCCAAACACCAAGATGCTTTCCAGCAATCCTGTTTCTGGATCAGCCAACCTTTCATTTCTGATGATGCAATTTTATCTGCAGTGCACACAACTGTTCCATTCTTAAAGACCACAGTAACGCTTATGTCTGAAAAGTTTTTATTTTGTTTTCATTACTCCTGAACATTCCTTCAAGCCGTAACACTCCAGGTGATGCACGTGTCGAGTGCTCAGGTCAAATTAACAAAATTTTAGGTTCTAAATTACAATTTTGTCGAGCCTTCAGAGACAGAATTGGAAAAATACTAAAGAAGTCAGAGTAACATCCACACATATAATGGAGATACCATTTCCATGCAATGGCAGGCAAGATGTAAAAAGCCACCCAAAAATCGTCACACATTTATACACCAAATTAATTTGTTATCAGAAAAAGTACTATGTAATAAATCTGTACATCCAAATAAATTTGGGTTCTACGCCTAAAGTTACATTATAAGGTTATATACATTTATTACCCCCTTTCATATTATCTTAAGTAAAGCCTTCATTCCCACCGCAACAGAAAACAAGACTAAGCTGCAAGACTAACTCTTGGAGAGAAGGAAAAGAAAAACAAGAAAATCAGTTTATACGCCCAATTAAAATATTTCACTTAGAGCTTTCTAATAAAAACCATCAACAGATCACCAGCCTTTCAAACTGTACACTCGGGTTTTTTTTTGTATGCTAACTACCGTGAAGTTCAGTGCAGACAATCATCTCTGTCCCTAAGTCTTCACTCTTTGGATGGACTAAAGCCGAGAACTAATTTATAACTTGTATCTCAGACTTGATGTACAGAAATTGAATTGGTCCAATTATAATCACAACTGATGCTCCTCCTATTACTGAAGATAATATATAAACTGTGTCAGATTTACAAATTAAAATAAATGCAATAAGCTCCCATTGATAAAGTACAAAAAAACATAGCAGGTTTGTGAGCAACAGTCCCAGAAACTCAAATGCTCAGCTAGTCTATAGTTACCTTCCTGATGTTTGGAAAGGTAACCGTCTCAGAATGGAGGCTCAATTAACTTTTATCTAGTCAGGTTTTCCCCTCCTCAATGGAACAAATGATATTAAATAAACTGTTTGTCCTCTTCATTGAAGAGAGCTAGTCTATTCTTCATTAATAAGCTATGTTTTATGTGGGAATATTAGCACTGTATTGTAGTAATGCTTACTGCATATTATCCAAGCTTTTGCTGAACAGTTGGTTAAAGCAGTCAATATGAGCTCAGGATCAAGGGAAACAGATGTTGCTTTAAGCTTCCATGAATGGAACCCACACTTTACCCAGTGTTAACCCAATGTCTTCTTGCAGTTTAAACTGTGCAAGTTCCAGCCTAATGAACAAAAAGCAGTAAGTGATCCTCAGCTCCCTGGGTCTCTGGCTTCGTTAGTCAATTTTCACATTGGTGTAGATCTTTCGGACAAAGGCACTTGTTCCCATATAACCAACAGCACCTGGAAGAAAAGAACATGTTGTTACAGGGTGAGTATCTACTTATCTGTAGGATCTGTATAATAGTGAAGAATCTGCCTGTTCTTTCATATTTACCATAAATCAGAACTGACGCAAATTAAAGTAAAAACTAGAACCTTGTTGATAATTTATTCATTTTGGGGTCACTGAGTACATTGCTTATTTTGGTTTGGATACTGATATTCAATTACTGGCAATGTAAAATGGTTTTGCATCACTAACAATGTTTGGTGCCACACAAGAGGTTATACTGCGACTCAGTTTGGGGGTAATATATGAGGGCCAGGAAAAGATCATTTAATCCTATGAGTCTGTTCTACGATTCCCATACTATACCATCTATGGTGAACAAAAATCTATTAATCTTAATGGCCCTGCATCAATTGCTGTTTGCAGAAGAGAGATGTAAAATTCTAATGCCCTTGTGTATAGAAATGTTTGCTATTTTCCTAAGTCTAATTTTCACCGTCTGCCCCCTCGTCCTAAACTTCCCACAGGGAGGGATAGTTTCTATCAACTCTATCCATCTCCAATATATGTGTGGTGCCCAAAGCTGATCTCAGTACTCCAGATGTTATCCAAGGAATCTTGAAGTATGACTTCCACCCCATGTATTCCATTCATCTAGATATAAAGGCCAGCAGGCCATTTCTTAAAATTATTCTTGTTACCGGTTTGTGACATTTTAATGATCTACTTGGACTCCCAATCTCTTTGATATTCACCAAGCCAGGCAATTTCCAGAGTAACTAAATGGAACTACCTGAGATCTCCACTGAATTGTATCAGGGGCCAATCTTCAATGATGTAAGTCACTAATTAGGGTGCACCACAGCCGCAGCACAGGTTCCTGGCAAGGACCCAGTTGTGCCAATTTGCCGCACAAAGGCCTTGATCACTGTGGAAGCGATTGAGTGCTCAATGGTGGCAGGTTGAACCTGGGAGGGTGGGCTGTGGGACCTGTGATGAGAAAGTGTTTTTAAATGATGGTATGTTGGTTCTATTCCATAAGACTATACGAAATAGAAACAGGAGGCCATTTAGCCCCTTGAATTTTTTGAAGATGTGACTAAACACATTGATGAAGGAAGAGCTGTAGATGTGGTTTATATGGACTTCAGCAAGGCATTTGATAAGGTGCTCCATGCAAGGCTTATTGAGAAAGTGAGGGGGCATGGGATCCAAGGGGACATTGCTTTGTGGACCCTGAACTGGCCTGCCCATAGAAGGGTCATATTTTGCACAGAGGTTGGTCACCAGTGGAGTGCCCCAGGGATCTGTTCTGGGGCCCTTACTCTTTGTGATTTTTATAAATGACCTGGATGAGGAAGTGGAGGGGTGGGTTGGTAAGTTTGTTGATGACACAAAGGGTGGACGTATTGTGGATTGTGTGGAGGGATGTCAGAAGTTGCAGCGAGACATTGATAGGTTGCAAGACTGGGTGGAGAAGTGGCAGATGGAGTTCAACCCAGATAAGTGTGAAGTGGTTCATTTTGGCAGGTCAAATAGGATGGCAGAAAATAATATTAATGGTTGGACTCTTGGCAGTGTGGAAGATTAGAAGGATCTCTCATTGAGACGTATAAGATGATGAATGGGATGGATAGGATAGAGGTGGAGAGACTCTTCCCGCTCAAAAAAGACAGTAGGACTAGGGGGCACAGCCTCAAGATAAAGGGGGGGCGGTTTAGAACAGAGTTGAGGAGGAACTTCTTCACTCAAAGGGTGGTGAATCTCTGGAATTCTCTGCTCGTTGAAGTGGTGGAGGCTGCCTCGCTAAATATTTTTAAGAAGCGGGTTGATGGGTTTTTGATAAGAGAAGGGATTAAGGGTTATGGGGAGAGGGCGGGAAGGTGGAACTGAGCCACGACAGATCAGCCATGATCTTATTGAATGGCGGGGCAGGCTCGAAGGGCTAGATGGCCTACTCCTGCTCCTATTTCTTATGTTCTTATCTTGGGGTCCGAATTCATAGGATGCTCAAAGCATCTGCGCAGGTTGAAGCTGTGGTTAAGGCGGCGTGTGGTGTACTGGCCTTCATCAATCGAGGAATTGAGTTTAGGAATCGAGAGATAATTGCAGCTATATAGGACCCTGGTCAGACCCCATTTGGAGTACTGTGCTCAGTTCTGGTCGCCTCGTTACAGGAAGGATGTGGAAGCCATTGCAGAGAAGATTTACAAGGATGTTGCCTGAATTGGGAAGCATGCCTTATAAGGATAGTTGAGGGAGCTCAGCCTTTTCTCCTTGGAGAGACGAAGGATGAGGGGTGACCTGTTAGAGGTGTATAACATGTTGAGAGTATTGATCGAGTGGATAGTCAGAGGCTTTTTCCCAGGACTGATATGGTTGCCACAAGAGGACTCTGGTTTAAGGTGCTGGGGCGTAGGTACAGAGGAAATGTCAGGAGTAAGTTTTTCACTCAGAGTGGTGGGTGAGTGGAGTGGGCTGCCGGCAACAATGGTGGAGGCGGATTCAATAGGGTCTTTTAAGAGACTTTTAGATAAGTACGTGGAACTTAAGAAAGAGGGTTATAGGGAAGCCTAGTAATCTCTAAGATAGGGACATGTTCGGCACAACTTTGTGGGCCGAAGGGCCTGTATTGTGCTGTAATTTTTCTATGTTCTAGAATTCCCAGCTTTTGACCTGCTCTTGCAGTCACAATGTGTGTGTGGCTGGTCTGGCTCAGTTTCTCAATGGTAATCCATAAGATGTCGATCACAGGGGAATCAGCAATGATAATGCCATTGAATGTCAGGGGACGAGTAGATTCTCACTGGACATAGTCATTGCTGGCATTTGGAGAAGCAAAGCTTGATTAGGGATAGTCAGCATCGCTGATTCAGAGGCAGGTAATGTCGAACAAATCTGATCGAATTCTTTTTGTGGTGACCAGGTACGTAGACAAGGATAGTGCAGTTGATGTAGTTTATATATATATGGATTTCAGCAAAGCTTTTGACGAAATCCCACATGGGAGACTTATAAAGAAGGCAAATGCAAATGGGACACAGGGTAATTTGTTAAAGTGGATTCAAAATTGGCTCAGTTTTAGGAGCTTTCGAAGTTAAGCTCTTCTTCAGGTGAAGGGAGAGTTCTGGCCCAGACAGAGCATATAAAGCACAGACAATCTTTACACCTAACCTGCTGTTCAAGTCCGACAGTGGCCGTAAAGATTCGCATTCTAATCAGTAATCTGTAAACTGTCTGTGCCTTTATATGCTCTGTCTGGGGCCAGAACTCTCCATTCACCTGAACATAAGAACATAAGAAATAGGAGGAGGAGTAGGCCATCTGGCCCTTCGAGCCTGCCCCGCCATTCAATAAGATCATGGCTGATCCGTCGTGCCTCAGTTCCACATTCCGGCCCTCTCCCCATAACCCTTAATCCCCTCTCTTATCAAAAACCCATCAACCCGCTTCTTGAAAATATTTAGCGAGGCAGCCTCCACCACTTCAACGGGCAGAGAATTCCAGAGATTCACCACCCTTTGAGTGAAGAAGTTCCTCCTCAACTCCGAAGAAGAGCTTAACCTTGAAAGCTTGTGAGTTTACCACCTAATAAATCGGTTGGACTTAAACCTGGTGTTGTCAGACTTTTTACTGTATTTACCCCATTCCAACGCCGGCATATCCAGGTCAGTTTTAGGAAACAGAAGTTAATGACAGAAGGCTGTTTTAGTGACTGGCTTCCTGTCACTAGTGGTGTAGCACAGGGTTCTGTATTGGGTCCTTATTTTTCATCATTTATAGAAATAACACAAATGACTACGTGCAGGTAGGACTAGTAAGTTTGGGGATGACACAAGGATTAGATGGTGATTAACAGTGAGGCGTAGTGAGAAGATATAACAGAATGGTCAAATGGGCAGGTAAGTGGCAGGTGGAATTTAACCCAAAAAACTGTGAGGTGATACACTTTGGAAGGAGTAATTTGACAAGGAAATATTCAATGAATGGTGGGTCACCAGGAAGTTCTATGGAACAAAGGGGCCTTTGCATCGTCAGGCCTCATTTGGAGTACTGTGCGCAGTTCTGGTCGCCTCACTATAGGAAAGACGTAGAAGCTATTGAAAGGGTGCAGAGGAGATTTACAAGGATGTTGCCTGGACTGGGAGGCATGCCTTATGAAGATAGGTTGAGGGAGCTGGGACTCTTTTCCCTGGAGAGGCGAAGGTTGAGAGGCGACCTGATAGAAGTTTATAAAATGTTGAGAGGAATAGATAGGGTGGACTCTCAGAGGCTATTTCCCCGGGTTGAAATGGTCGCTACGAGAGGACACAGATTTAAGGTGCGGGGAGGGAAGTACAGAGGTGATGTTAGGGGTAAGTTTTTCACTCAGAGGGTAGTGAGTGATTGGAATCGGCTGCCGTCGTCGGTGGTGGAGGCGAACTCGCTGGGGTCTTTTAAAAGACTTCTGGATGAGTATATGGGGTTTAATGGGATTGGGGGTTATAGATAGGTCTATAGATTGGTGGGGTTGATGCGATCGGCGCAACTCGAGGGCCGAAGGGCCTGTTTGTGCTGTAATGTTCTATGTTCTATGCATGTTTGTCCATAGACTGCTGAAGGGGTAGGACATGTTCATAGGCTGGTGAAAAACGCATACGGTACACTTGCCTTTATCAATCGAGGCATACGTTACAAAAGCAGGGAATTCATGTTGGAGTTGTGTAGAACTTTGGTGGGGTCATGGCTGGAGTACTGTGTGCAGTTCTGGTTGCCACATTATCAGAACGACGTGATTGCATTAGAGGGGGTGCAGAGGAGATTCACCGGGATGCTGCCTGAGATGGAACATTTAAATTATGAAGAGACGGCGGATAGGCTTGGGCTGTTTTTGTTGGAGCAGAGAATGAGTGGCGATCTGATCGAGGCATACAAGATTATAAGTGGCATGGACAGAGTGGATAAGGAACAGCTGTTCCTCTAAGTTGTAGGGGAGATACAAGCTCAAAGTGAGGGGCAGGAGGTTTAGGGAGGTTGTAAGGAAAAACTTTTGTCTTACCCAGAGAGTAGTGACAGTCAGAAATATGCTGTCTGGGAGGGTGGTAGAAGCGGGATGCCTCACATCCTTTAAAAAGGACCTGGATGAGCACTTGCCATTAGGTGGGAGTTCAGGCACTTCTAATGTGTCCGTGCAGTCAATGGGCCAAAGAGCCTCTTCTGTGGTGTACGATTCTATGATTGTGTGGTGTGAATGTTACTTGCAACTTGGCAGCCAAAGCCTGAACGTTACCCAGTTCGGCTCAGCCAAGCTCTTCGTGAATGGCGAATAGAGTTTGAATGGTCCTATAATCTACTCCTGCTCCTATTTCTCTGAACAGAAGGATCAAGGGATTGAATGACATTATCCACAGAATTAAGTGCACTCCCAGGGAATTAAGTCATAATAAAAATTAATAGCATTTTGGTATAATAAATGGAGACAAAAAAGGTAAGGAAGGAGAGCAGTCTGGGAACAGTGATCACAATTTAGTAAGCTTTAAAGTACTGATGGGTAAGGATAAGTGCAGTCCTTCCTCGGGTGAAGGTGCTAAATTGGGGGAAGGCTAATTACAACAATATTAGGCAAGAACTGAAAAATGTAGACTGGGGGCAGATGTTTGAGGGCAAATCAACATCTAGCATGTGAGAGGCTTTCAAAACTACGTTGATAGGAATTCAGAATCAGCATATTCCTGTAAGGATGAAGGATAAGTATAACAAGTTTCGGGAACCTTTGATAATGAGAGATGTTGTGAGCCTACTCAAAAAGAAAAGGGAAGCATTTGCCAAGGCTAGGAACTCACGAAGCAAGTGTGGAATACAAGAAAAGTGGAAAGAAACTTAAGCAAGGAGTAAGGAAAGCTAATAAGGATCACAAAAAGTAATTGGCCAACAGCATTAAGGAAAAGGAGGGAATCTACACGTGGAGCCAGAAAAAATAGGCGAGATATTAAATGAGTACTTTCTGTCAAGATTCATCAAAGGGAAGGACTTGGTGGATGATGAATCTGGGAAATGTGTGGATAGCTTGAGTCATGTTGAGATCAAAAAGGAGATGGTACTGGGAGTCTTGAGAAACATTAAGGTAGACAAATCCCCAGGGCCTGGTAGGATGTACCCCAG
The DNA here is from genome assembly GCA_037974335.1 of Prionace glauca. Classification (NCBI taxonomy): domain Eukaryota; kingdom Metazoa; phylum Chordata; class Chondrichthyes; order Carcharhiniformes; family Carcharhinidae; genus Prionace; species Prionace glauca. Next base: position 1,876,031 of record CM075752.1, on the reverse strand, counting down.
AATACTGAGGTGCAAGCAGTAAGTTGGTGGGGCCTTGGGAGAAATTTTTGTATCCTCACTGGCTATAGGGGAGGTTCCAGAGGATTGGAGAACAGCCAATGTTGTTCCTTTGTTTAAGGAAGGTAGCAAGAACAATCCAGGTAATTACAGGCCAGTAAGCCTTACATCACTGGTAGGAAATTATTGGATTCTTCAAAACAGGCCTTACTCCCACTTGGAAACAAGTATTAACAAGAGACAACATGGTTTGTGAAGGGGAAGTTGTGTCTGACTAATTTGATCAAATTTTCGAGGAAGTGGCAAAGATGATTTATGAGAGTAGGGCAGTGGATGTTGTCTACATGGATTTCAGTAAGGCCACTGACAAGGTGCCTTATGGCAGACTGGTACAGAAGGTGAAGTCGCATGGCATCAGAGGTGAGCTGGCAAGGTGCATACAGAACTGGCTCAGTCAGAGCTAGAAGACAGAGGGTAGCAGTGGAAGGCTGTGACTAGTGACATTCCTCAGCAATCAGTGCTGGAATCTTTGCTGTTTGTAATATATATACATATATACACATATTTTATTTATAAATGTATATAAAAATGATTTGGAGGAAAATGTAACTGGTTTGATTAGTAAGTTTGTGGATAACAAAGGTTGGCAGGATTGCAGATAGTGATGAGGACTGTTGGAGGATACAGCAGGATATAGATCGGTTGGAGACTTGGGCTGAGAGACGGTGTTTAATCTGAACAAATATGAGGTAATGCATTTTGGAAGGTCTAATACAGATGGTAAATATATAATTAATGGCAGAATCCTTAAGAGTATTGATAGGCAAAGGGATCTGCGTTTACAGGTATATAGGTCATTGAGAGTGGCACCACAGGGTAGAAGGTAGTTAAGAAGGCATACGGCATGCTTGCCTTCATCGGCTGGGGCATTTAGTTTAAAAATTGGCAAGTCAGGTTGTAGCTTTATAGAACCTTAGTTAGGCCGTACTTGGAATATAATGTTTGATTCTAGTCGCCACACTACCAGAAGGATGTAGAAGCTTTGGAGAGGGTACAGAAAAATTTATCAGGATTTTGCTTAGCTTGGAAGGCATTAGCTACGAGGAGAGGTTGGAGAAACTTGGTTTGTTCTCACTGGAACGACGGAGGTTGAGGGGCGACCTGATAGAAGTCGACAAGCTTATGAGGACAGAGTAGATAGTCAGAAGCTTTTACCCAGGGTGGCAGAGTCAATTACTAGGCAGCGTAGGTTTAGGGTCCGAGGGACAAGGGATAAAGGAGATGTACAAGGCAAGTATTTTACACAGAGGGTGGTGGAGGCCTAGAACTTGCTGCTGAGAGAGTAGGGGAAGCAGATACGATAGTGACTTTTAAGGGACACTGGACAAATACATGAAAAGATGGGAATTGAGGGACATGGTACTCAAAGGTAGAAGGTTTTAGTTCACATGGGCAGTATGGTCGGTGCAGGCTTGGAGGGCCGAAGGGCCTTTCCTGTGCTATAATTTTCTTTGTTTTTTTATAGTTGAGGCTTGATGCAAGATAGTGGCATTGTTTCCAGAGGAGCTGAAACAGCCAGAAGATTTAATGCCACTTCAATAAAACCATCCAAAATTTTCAAAAGTAATACAGAATGACTATTTCCTCTGATTGATGGCTTAGGAAAAGTTTCTTTACACAGAAGTTTTATTGGAACATGGGATACATTGCTGTGTAGAATGTTTGAGGCTGAGATAACTGATTGAAGGACAGGTAGTTATGGAGCTACAGGAGAAGTGGGAGAATGGCAATACTCTTGCAAACAGTCAACACTAACAATAGATTGAAAGACTTTTCGTCAGTGCTGTAAACACCTTTGTACAGATTACAGCCCTCCCCAAGCCTTTTGGGTGAACAGTTTCCACTGATCCTACAGAAAACTTTCACATAGGTTCCAATACTTTGAAATGCTAATTGCCCAATAAAAAACTGAACTATATAGCTCCTTTCATTACTTCAGAACGTCCCAAAATAGAGCCAATTAAGAACTTTTTTTGAAGTGTAATTGCTGTTGTAATATAGGAAAATGCAGTTAATTTGTGTACAATGGGTTCCCAGAAACAGCAATCGCCAAGTAACACATTTTGTGTGTTATTTGAAGGATAGATACTGGCCAGATCACTAGGGAGAACATAAGAAATAGGAGCAGGAGTAGGCCATCTAGCCCTTCGAGCCTGCCCCGCCATTCAATAAGGTCATGGCTGATCTGAAGTGGATCAGTTCCACTTTCCTGCTTTCTCCCCATACGCCTCTGCTCTTCCTTCAAACTGTGCCACCTGCAGACAGGGCCTCAAACCTGGTTTAATATTCATCTGAAAGATGGCACCTCTTAACAATGCTGCACACTCTCAGTACTGCAGTGGAATGTCAGCCTTGGCTAAGTACTCTGGAGTGAGACTTGAACTCATAACACTGACACATACACAGAATTTCCACCTCTTTCACTGAAGGTGCTAGCTTTTTGCTTTGGTGATGACAGGCCCACTTCACCATGTATGAGACCGGGCATTTGCTGTCAGTGTGTAAATTTAACCTGCTGTCACTGATATGCCCACTTCCCGATGTGAATTGTTGCCTAAATGCCTTACTTCAAAGATGGAAGCTAATACCACGCTAAGGGAGAGGGTAGAGAACACATTAACTAATGACACCTACAATAAAGATAGCAGAGAAACTGGGACATGTTTCATCGGAAAAAGAGGCAGAGACCTTTACAGCCTTTAAAATGTCTAATAAATATCTGCAGCAGATAAGTATGGGTATGGGACATAATGACACTAGTTTTCTATTTTGCCAACAGATATAACAGTCAGGGCAATCTAATAGACCCGTAACAAATTATGGCAAGTAAAAGTTATATTGATTTTGCAGCTCCTGACTTAATAGGAATGTGAATGAAGTACAGTTTTACATTTGGAGAAAGTGTTTTTAAATTCTATCTATCCCATCACATAAATAAAGTAATGTTTATTGCTAAATCTGGGACATTCACTGAAAGCAAACCCTGGATGATAATTCTAGAAAGCTTCACGTTTTAATTCTAAACTAAAGCCGTTTTGCCAATAAACAAATTCAAGTGCCGAGTTTAAATGGAATTTAAACTGGTAGCTCTGGATTTATCATCTAACTGCCTTCTGGCACTTTGACGAACCTTGATCCGTGCATTTCCATTTCACTTACCACACATGATCCCAAGTGCAGTGCTGAATACTGCCATGTATCCAAAGTAGAACGCTGTTTGAAACAGTCCATACATTCTGTTGTGGCAAGAAAGTAAGAGAGTAGCACACAAATACATCATTTCAAGCACATCATTTATTTTGATCAATATAATGGAGTTGGGTTCTATTTTTCATCCTGGCCACAGTGCTAGCAAGTGATCAGTCTCTATCATAAAATGCAGAGCAAGTCCTGTCTGCAGAATTCCTTTATGCAAAAGCCTGAGTTTACCATCTCCCACACAACTCATCCTGTGCAGTGAAGGAAAACTCACATTTCAGAAACAAATTAGGAGCAATGGTGTCCACTAATCCCCAAGAGGAAAGTGAAAAATCACCAATCCTATTTTCAGACAGGACCCTTAAAGCCAGTATACAGAGGTATTGGTTGGATTTAACCTCAGGTCCCACAGGTTCAAAGGTCTGTGACACCTTCACCCTGTCTCAGCTCATTTGTTACCATAAAACATTCAACTGTGGCTTTGCTAGACTTGACTATAGTCCTGGCCAGCCTCCCACGTTGTGTCCTCTGTAAATCTGACACGATGTGGGTATGCCGGCGTTCGATCCAGAACTCTATGCAAGTTAAGGCAAAGGCAACAAAGTCCCATTCACTCATCACCCTTGTCTTCACTGGCCTACAGCAATTCCACACCATAATTTTAAAACTCTTATTCTTGTTCTCAAACTCCTGCATGTCCTCTCCCTTTCTATTTGCCTCTTTTTTTCTTAGCCCCTTAATAATCCTCAGGTATCTATGCTTCTTTAATTCTGGGGCCAGATTTTACTAATTGGAGGCTCAGGGCCAGATCCTGATGTAAAACGGATCTGAGCCCGGAAGCCCCGTTCCAGCGCGCCCATATAGAACATAGAACATTACAGCTTTTTGTCAGCTCCGGTCCGGTCTGCGCTGTGGGCGGGGCTTAGTGCTGCCAGAACGATCGGAGCTCTGAGCTGCACAAAAATCTGAAATAGCGTGCCTGGGCACGAAAAACAAAAACAGCGAAAGAGACGGAGGGCGGGGGGGGGGGTTGTGTTTTTGGAAGGATGAGCTGCAATCAGGCCCCCCTGGGAGGTAGGGTCCCCCCCCCACCCCCAGGGAGGCAGGCTCCCCCTTTGGCAGAGCACAGCCCCGACCTACCTGGAAGCTGCTCTTTCTCCATCAACCTTCTGACCTGCTCTTGTCGTGGAGATGCTGGTGTTGGACTGGGATAAGCACAGTAAGAAGTCTCTCAACAGCAGATTAAAGTCCTGTTGGAGTTTAACCTGGTGTTGTGAGATTTCTTACTGCACACATAAGAACATAAGAAATAGGAGCAGGAGTAGGCCATCTAGCCCTTCGAGCCTGCTCTGCCATTCAATAAGATCATGGCTGATCTGTTGTGGCTCAGTTCCACTTTCCCGCCCTCTCCCCATAACCCTTAATCCCCTCTCTTATCAAAAACCCATCAACCCGCTTCTTAAATATATTTAGCGAGGCAGCCTCCACCACTTCAACGGGCAGAGAATCCCAGAGATTCACCACCCTTTGAGTGAAGAAGTTACATAGACATAGACACAGAACATTACAGCACAAACAGGCCCTTCGGCCCTCGAGTTGCGCCGATCACCTCAACCCCACCAATCTATAGACCTATCTATAACCCCCAATCCCATTAAACCCCATATACTCATCCAGAAGTCTTTTAAAAGACCCCAGCGAGTTCGCCTCCACCACCGATGACGGCAGCCGATTCCAATCACTCATCACCCTCTGAGTGAAAAACTTACCCCTAACATCACCTCTGTACTTCCCTCCCCGCACCTTAAATCTGTGTCCTCTCGTAGCGACCATTTCAACCCGGGGAAATAGCCTCTGAGAGTCCACCCTATCTATTCCTCTCAACATTTTATAAACTTCTATCAGGTCGCCTCTCAACCTTCGCCTCTCCAGGGAAAAGAGTCCCAGCTCCCTCAACCTATCTTCATAAGGCATGCCTCCCAGTCCAGGCAACATCCTTGTAAATCTCCTCTGCACCCTTTCAATAGCTTCTACGTCTTTCCTATAGTGAGGCGACCAGAACTGCGCACAGTACTCCAAATGAGGCCTGACGAGGGTCCTGTAAAGTTGCAGCATTACCTCCCGACTCCTAAACTCAACCTCTCGATTACTGAAGGCCAGTACACCATACGCCTTCTTGACCACCTCCTCCACCTGCGAGGCCGATTTAAGAGTCCTGTGGACCCGGACCCCGAGATCCTTCTGCTCTTCAACGCTACTAAGACTCCTGCCCTTGATAGTGTACTCGTTCATCCCGTTGGTTCTGCCGAAATGGACGACTACACATTTATCTGCGTTGAAGTCCATCTGCCACTTCTCCGCCCATTCCTGCATCCTATCTATGTCCTACTGCAACTTTTGACATCCTTCCAGACCATCCACAACACCGCCGACCTTCGTGTCATCAGCGAACTTGCTAACCCATCCCTCCACTTCCTCATCCAGGTCATTTATGAAAAAGTTCCTCCTCAACTCCGTTCTAAACTGCCCCCCCTTTATCTTGAGGCTGTGCCCCTAGTCCTACTGTCTTTTTTGAGCGGGAACAGTCTCTCCACCTCTATCCTATCCATCCCATTCATCATCTTATACGTCTGAATGAGATCTCCCCTCATTCTTCTAAACTCTAACAAGTACAAGCCTAGTTTATTCAGCCTCTCCTCATAGCTCAACCCCCTCAACTCCGGTATCAGCCTAGTAAACCTCCTCTGCACTCCCTCCAAGGCCAAAATATCTTTGCGCAGCTGCGGCGCCCAAAACTGCACACAGTACTCCAGCTGCGGCCGCACCAATGCCCTATACAGCTGCAGCAAGACCTCCCTACTTTTATATTCAATCCCCCTCGCTATGAAGGCCAGCATCCCATTCGCCTTCCTGACCTGCAAGCTGGGTTTTTGCGACTCATGCACAAGGACCCCGAGGTCCCTCTGCACCGTCGCCTGCTGCAGTTTTTCGCCACGTAAGTAATAGTCCTTCCTACCATTCCTCCTACCAAAGTGGACCACCTCACACTTGCCAACATTAAATTCCATTTGCCATTTCCTGGCCCATTCGCCCAGCCTATCTAGATCCTTCTGCAGACTCTCCACACCCTCCTCACAATTTGCCTTTCCCCCAATCTTGGTGTCATCAGCAAATTTCGACACCCTGCACTCGGTTCCCTCCTCCAGATCATCTATATAAATGGTAAATAGCTGAGGCCCCAGCACCGACCCCTGGGGCACCCCACTAGTCACCAACCGCCAATCCGAATAGCACCCATTGACCCCCACTCTCTGCCTCCTATTTGACAACCAATCCTCTATCCACGCTAACACCCTACCCCCAACTCCATGTCCCCTGACCTTCTGCAATAACCTCTTGTGAGGTACCTTGTCAAACGCCTTCTGAAAATCCAGAAAGACCACATCCACCAGCTCTCCTCTATCCACTGCCCTAGACACATCCTCATAGAACTCCAGTAAATTTGTCAGACACGACTTCCCTTTAATGAAACCGTGTTGCGTCCGCCCTATCAAGCAATTCCCCTCAAGATGCCTCGCTATTTCTTCCTTAATGACGGATTCTAACATTTTACCTACCACAGACGTTAAACTAACCGGCCTATAATTCCCCACCTTTTGCCTGGCACCCTTCTTAAACAACGGCGTAACATTAGCCGTTTTCCAATCTTCCGGCACTTCCCCGGAATCCAGCGACGTCTGGAAAATAACCACCAAGGCATCCACTATCACCTCCACCATTTCTTTCAGAACCCTCGGATGCATTCCATCCGGTCCTGGGGACTTGTCCACAATCAGCCCCTCCAGTCTATCGAGCACCACCTCTCTTGTAACAGTAATGCCATTAAGACCCTCCATTCCTACCACCTTTCCATCGCTAACACCCGGCAAATTATTCACGTCCTCCTCCGTAAAGACAGAAACAAAAAAGTTATTCAAGACCTTAGCCATATCCCCATCCCCTACCACTAGCTCCCCTTTCCCATCCTCTAAAGGACCAACGTTCACCCTAGCCAGCCTCTTCCTTTTTATATATTTATAAAAACTCTTGCTATCCTTTTTTTATATTAAGTGCTAGCCCAGCCTCATAGCTTCTCCTACCCTCCTTTATCAATTTCTTTGTCAATCTTTGTTGACATTTAAACCTTTCCCAATCCTCTTCTCGCCCACTGCTCTTAGCTACTCTAAACTCCTCCGCTTTTAATTTAACACTTTCCTTCACCTCCTTCGTTATCCACGGCTTATTACCTCTCCTCCTACTGTCCTTTTTAACCATCGGAATAAATTTCTGCTGAGCACCAAGAAAGATCTCCTTAAAGATCCTCCACTGCTCCTCAGCAGACCTACCTTCCAACGCACTCCCCCAGTCCACATTCGCCAATTCTTCTCTCATCCTACCATACTCCCCTCTATTCAAACAAAGGACGCGTGTCCGGGAACCCACTTTCTCCTCCTCCATCTGCACCAGAAACTCCACCATACAATGATCACTCTCTCCAAGAGGATCCTTCACCGCAAGGTCCCTAATTCTACCCACCTCATTACATAGCACCAGATCCAAGATAGCTCGCTCCCTCGTCGGCTCCAACACACACTGTTCAAGGAAATTATCCCTGCAGCATTCCAGGAGGAGTTCTTGGAATGCTGCAGGGATAATTTCCTTGAACAGTGTGTGTTGGAGCCGACGAGGGAGCGAGCTATCTTGGATCTGGTGCTATGTAATGAGGCGGGTAGAATTAGGGACTTTGCGGTGAAGGATCCTCTTGGAGAGAGTGATCATTGTATGGTGGAGTTTCTGGTGCAGATGGAGGAGGAGAAAGTGGGTTCCTAGGTTAACTTAATAAAACTGCTCATTCAATTATTTACTCAAACTTTGTATTAAATACTTCAAAATATGACAGAACGTGGGTGACCTTTTTGACATAGCGGTTAAATAGAAAATATAATTGCTTACTTTGTTTTGAAGAAATAGTAGTAGAACGAATACATGTAAACATAGACTGCAGTGGATGCAGCAGAAAGGAAGCTTGTCCATTGCCTGCAAAACAGCAAAATATTTGTTTAAAAAATGACTCATTAAGAAAGAATTGATGGCTAACATGCTTTCAAGAATGAAAATGTCAAGCACAATACAAGTTTTAAAGTGAAAATGTGCTCATCTCAGAGCTTATTTTGAGAAAACAGTGCCACAATTGTATTAGGCCAGCCGTTATTTAATAATGTAAAATGGTGTCCAAATTCTGATAGCCGTGCCTGTCTTGTCTTAGAAACAGATCTTTGTGCATTAGGTTTTTGTTCTGAATGAAAAGCTCCATCTAATTCAAAAGCAGAGTCACATGGCAAAGGTCTGACCCCACTCTGTACGGGGCTCTTTACTGCAATTGGCTGTGGGAAGGAGGTGAATGGTTCAAGGTTGATGCTGTTGCAATGAAAGTCAAAGAACGTTTATCATACAAAATGCCAGCTTTTAATCAAAGCTACCACAATGTCAGCTCCTCTGGCCATCAGGTTGTTCTAATCTAAGCTCTGAGCAGGGCACTTGACACAAATAAGAGTGAAACTAAACCCATATTATTACAGGTTGAGGTAACTGCGTCAGGAAATGGGCATTTCATGTATAAGACCAGGGTTCCCAATCTACAGCAGTAACGAACCTGCGATGCAGCACGAGGGGTGAGCACGGGACAAGGCTGCACTATAAAGCCTTCACAGTTCGAAAGCCTGATGAAATGCACTATTCATCTGGACAACCTTTGGTTGTGAAACTGCATCCTTCAGAGGGTGAGCAAGGGGAGACAGGCTCTGTTTCTTTTTCCAGCATGGTTTATTCTCATGGTAGGATTCACTTGTGTGGGGAGCAGGTTGCAGGCTTGAGCAGAATAAACTTTTACCAAAGTTTAAACAGATGGACAAGAGCTCTTAAACTTACCACCTGTAGTCTTCAGCATTGAGCAGGAAATAAGTGCAGACGATGGTCACACAGACTGTCACGATGCAGAGAATAACCAGGACAAGCATCATAAAGCCATATACATAATAAATCTTGTAAGCCCAAAAAGAAGTGAAGATGAAGTACCTAAAGACAGAAAACTCAACATGAATGTTCCCTCTCAATTAATCTGGCCAAGTGCAGGGGCAATACATGTAATTACTGTTCACAAATCTGTTCTCCCACGCCATAATAATATTAAATGACACACCAGGTTTTCTACTTGTTTTCCACAGTGGAACTCAGCAATTTGATTCATGCACTGCTGTGATCAATTTTGTAATTGGTATCAAATATGGTACAATTTTACAAGTAAATCTTTAATATTGAGACATCTGTCAGCTCACAGCAATTGCCCCTGATGGGTCTGTGTCCTTCAGTATTCCTGGCTGTGGGACGGTAAGACAGTAGTTATGTTACTTGGCCAATTCTGGTTCTGACTAAAGGTTAACTGTCAACCTGAAAGGGTAACTGTTTCCCGCTTCGCAGATGCTGCCAGATCTGCCAAGTATTCCAGCATTTTCTGTTTTAATGATAAAAATCAAGTTTGGATTGATGATTTGAACATAAAGTTAATTGACACCTTGATTTTAAAACTCTCATCCTTGTTCCTCCTTACTTTTACTCTTCTCCAGCCCCACAGCTCTCAGATATATCTGCACTCATCAATGCTGGCCTCTTGCATATCCCTGATTTTAATCGCTCCATCACTGGTGGCTGTGCCTTCAGCTGCCTTGGCACTAGGTTCTCAAATTCTCTCAGTCCACCTTTGATTCTCTCTCCCTCTTTTCTCCTTTAAGAGGCTCTATAAAACCTCTCTCCTTGACCAAACTTTTGACAGTACATCTGAATCTTGCCTAATGTGGCTTGGCGTCTAATTTATATCACCGTGAAGTGCCTCAGGACATTTTATTAATGTAAAGGTGCCTTAGAAACATAAGCAGTAATTGTCACATCCCACCAAGGCAGTTGGCCGCAAGTTCAGTCGTTTAAATAAATCAGGGGTAAAAACCTAACATCAGCAACAGTGACCATGAAACAACTGGAAAGTCATAAAATACCCACCTGGTTCACTGAGTGTTCTCTGAAATGACCTCGAAAGTCACTCCATTGTATTAAACTGCAGTGAAAAAGCCTCATAAAATTGGACAGATCATCTGGTTTCGACACAAAAGAACACTTGGTCCAAGTTGGACACTACAAAAGAACACTTGGTCCAACTGTGACTTCAGTGTACCTTTAAAAAGGTGTTTTTTAAAAATCATGCACTCTGCAGTTGTAAGCAAACCTTTTCAGTTTGTTTTACTCATTGTTGCCCGGCTGTCTATGAGAGTCTTTTTATTGCTGCTCAAACAGCGGATTGTTTATGTTTACTGGGACGTTTATGCCTCTGCATTGTTAGGAGACAAAATGGTTGGTATGTCAAATGGTAGTTTTGTTTTAATTTTCAGTTTGGATCTGCAGGTGAGTTTTAGTTTTAGAAGAGGCATCAAGCTGAAAAGGAGTCTCTCTCTCTCCCCCTGGTTTTGGAAATTCTGCTTGTTAGCTGAAAGCAAGGACTTGCCTTTCTGAAGGGGGGAATTGACTGTTGGTGGCTCGCCTAGAGTTTCTGGTGTTTTGGGAAGCTGTTCTGTCTAACCTGTTCCGAGACTATCCAGTGAACTGCAGACTTCATCCAAAGGTCTCTATTTCTGTATCACACGAGCATTGGTCTTTGCTGTGTTAAACCTGTGGAAAGGGTCCTTTGTCTACGGGATTGGTTTGAATGGAACACATTAGATATGTTTGTTGAGGTACATTATTGTGGTTTTGTTTGTAATTACTAACAGTGATTGTTAATTTTCTTACTACACATGTTAACTATATTTTTAAATAAACTGTTTGATAAAGGCACCCTAGTGGATCATTTGAACCATACCTGAGGTGAAACATATTATGCTTATCCTAGCCAAATTCAAGATGCAAAACTTATAATCCAGGCAGGCTCCATAAAACACTGGAGTTTCTGAACCGAACCATAACACTGACTCTGCAGAGTTCTCTCAGATTCATAGAGTGGTTGCAGCACAGAAAAAGGCCTGCTGCTTCTGTACTGACACTTGAGGAAGTAACTCACCTTGAGCCACTCCCTTGCCTGTTCCCCATAGCCCTGGAGTAATTTTGCATTGCATATAGTAACCCAATTCGTTTTCGCAAGCCTCGACTAGCCCTGCCTCCACCATGCATGCGCACACGCAGGTGGTGGATCCAGATTTTTCTTATGTCACCATTGCTTCTTTTACCAATTACCTCAAAGCTGTGCTCTCTGGTTGGCAATCCTTCCACCAGTGGGAATAGTTTCTTCTCATCTACTCTCCAGACTCTCCAGTGATTTTGAATACCTTTGTCAAATTTCCTCACAATCCCCATTTCTTCAAGGAGAACAGCTCCAACTTTTTCAATCTTTCTAGGTGTCGACCCTTCCTGAATCCATTCTCATGAATCTCTTTCGTGCCTCGATCACACCTTCACATCCTTCCTAAAGTGTGATCCCCAGAACTGGACACAATTGCAAGTATGCAAGTATAACAACTTTCTGGCTTTTGGGAATGCTTCTACTGATACGGCCTAGGATGCCTCATTAATATCTGGGGATCTGTGCCAAAACTGAAACATCTGTCATACAGACTGGTCAAGCATCAGCCTAACAGTCATATCCACAGAAAGAAACTCTTCAGCTAACATTTCAGATGTCATCAACATCCTTGGGTATATATTATTATCCTGTCTCGCTGGCAGGACAGATCTACCAGAAATCGCAGCATAGTGGTGTAGAATCAGGGGGCAGTGGCACTTGGAAATCCTCAGCATTCCCATGAAGTCTCATGTTGTCAAGTCAAACACCGACAAGTAACCTCCTGATTGCTACTACAACTCTGTTCTCAATTGATGACTCAGTACTCTATCTTGCTGAATACCAATGGCAAGAGCACAGATTGGTGAGTTCAATGTTTGTCACTAAGTATGGCTCGGAGCAGCTGAAAGACATATTTGCCAGGCTGAGACCAGAAAGGGGAAAGAAATCTACTTAACTGTATGCAGTTCTGGTCATCATATTATACATCCTTTACAAAGAAACTGGATGAGCACTTGGCACATCATAACATTCAGGGCTATGGGGCAAATGCTGGCAGATGGCAGTTCAAGTGTTTCTCATGTGTCATGCAAACTCAATGGGCTGATGGCCTCTTCTGCAATGTCTAATTCTATGATCAACTGCATCCTTACCAATCTACCTGTCACAGATGTGCCGCCCAAGATGCAATGATAGGAGTGACTACTGCAGTGCTTGTGGAAACGACATCCACCATTACATTGTGTGGCATTACCACTGTGTTAACTTGATAGTTTCAGAACAGATCTTATTGTTCAAAACTGGGCATCCATGTGCCATCAGCATCAGAATTATATTCCATCACAACCTGTAACCTTCATCCTTCCTTCATCTGACGAAGGAGTAATGCTCCAAAAGCTTGTGATTTCAAATAAACCTGTTGGACTATAATCTGATGTTGTGTGACCTCTCATCCTACCCACTCCAATCCAACACTGACATCTCCACATCATATTCCATCATCCTAAGTGGACATACCCACAGATGACTGTAGTGTATTCGCAATTCCTCAGAAAATGAAGCAATCTGTGCCCCAATGCAGCAAGACATTGGACAATATTCAGGTAAGTAACATTTGTGCCACATGCAGGTGGGACAATGATCAGTCCAATGAGAAAAGTATCTAACCAACTCCCTTGACATTCAATGGCATGACCATCGCTAAATTCCTATCCTTGGCAAGCACCACTAAACAGAAACAAAACCAGTCACACAAATTCTGCAGTCACTTGGTTCCAACTGCATAGCCAGGTACATGCCACCGCCCCCACCCACCCAAAGGCTGAATCTACACTGCATATGTTTAAACAAAATTGGTACAAAACAAGTTTTTATTTGACAAGACAGGATCTGTGGAGTGGGGGGACTTAATGTATTGAGTCCAATATGACACTTCTTCAGAACGCATCAAAAAAAGTTTTAGAATTTTCCCAAATGCTCCAATGCATTGCAATTTAGAAACTCATTACATTACTACAGCCAACATTAAATTATTTCAATGACTGCATGAAAATTTTACTTGAATTATAACAAATACACTTAAACCTGGGTTATTTCTACACAAGAACTTTAAACTGTAGAACACTGATTTGTTAAAGCTGCTGGCAGAGGTTTAGATGTGGCAATGAATGGAGATAATTATCACACTGCTACAGTGAATGCACAGATTGTATTCCCTATATCTGTAGCAATGCATTGAATCCCAACAACACTACAAGTACTTCAGATAAACAGTCTTAGTAAGACACCTCACGACTTTCAGATCGCAACGAAATATACTTAAGACAGGGTGGATGTGGAAAATGCTGAAAATACTCAGTGCAGGCAGCATTTTCCCAAAGAAACAGAATTAATCTTTCAGCTTGATGACCCTTTGTCAGAACCAGTGCCGTCAGACCGACTGAACATTTGCAACACCTGCAGTATTTTGCTTTGCTGAACAGATATTTTCTTCTCTCCAAAAAATTAGATCTAAGCAGCTGAAAGTGAAGTACCCACCTTTCTTTTTGAGGCCATTTCATGAATGTCACTTGTGTTTATGATTGATAGAAGGATTAGATGGGAAATGAGGAAGACCATTTTCACACAGAGGAGTGGTAGCGGGTGGGGGTCTAGAACACTCTGCCTGAAGGGCAGCAGAGGCACAAACCCTTAACTCATTTTAAAAATATCTGGATTAGCACCTCAGGTGCTGTAACCTGCAGGGTTACAAACCAACGCTGGAAAGAAAGATTAGGCTGTATGGGGAGGGAATCGTCTTTTGGAAGGGCAGAATGATCTCCTTCTGTGCTCTAGCTTTTGCTGCATTTTCTAAAATGTTGAAGTATCTGACGAGAGGATAAGGGAGTGATGGTGTGCAGGTTGCTCCTTAGGACTGCCAGCACTGACACAGTGGGCTGAATAACCTTCGTCGGTGCTGTAAAATTCTATTCTATGATACATTATGGAGCATCAATGTAAGTTATGAATTCAGCCTTGAACCACACAATACAATGTGAACCTGTGTTGAGGCAGAATGAAGAGCGCACAGCACGAAGAAACTTACATTTCAATAAAAATAGATCCAAAAGGCAGGATTCCACCCAAGCATACAATAACAGCAGGCTCCATGAACCTGCAACACAAGATCAAAATTAGAAATAGTCAGCTTAATACAACAAGTCAAAAGCATCATCTGTGGATGCAGCATTGTCCAAAAGAGATTCTAACTGTGAAGAGGCCTTTTAATTTGGTTTTGTGAGCTAGCTTCCTCTGCACAGCAAGGTCAAAAGGTTAACAACTTCTACCCTTCCAACAACAGAGGAAAGAGCCTGTTTTCATCCCGCTGAAGGAAATTGTGAATTGCCTTTTTACCCCCCCGGAGAGCACTCAAATAGAGCTGGATAAACACGGTATTCCACAGACCACTAAGCATTTATACAAGGCACATTAAAAATGTTAAATTACTAGCTTAAGCACCTTGTTGAATGCTAGTGAGGATTGCAGGCAAAATGGACACTAAGTACTTCCCAGTGATGTGATAGCAGCAACTACATGAGCAAGCCTTCTAAAGAATGAAGATTAAAGTCAGGCGGTGAAATGGGAGGAGGTAGGGGGTGGGGAAGAGAAGAGGAGACCATAATGTCTGAAATTATTAAATGTCTTGAACTTCCTACCCAATTCTGAAACCACTTTTCTCATTGCCTTTCTTTTTGGAGCTACTTTAATCTTCTCATTTTCCCTGCCTGAGATAATCTTTGAATCATTTTGCAATTCTTAACCTTGCAAACTTCCTTCATTTAAAAAAAATCGAAACTGTTAACCTCCAACTGTATTGTGACAGTTCATGTTCTGGACTCTTGGTTTCTTGCAATTCCCTATCCTTCCTTGTTCTCAAGGGTATGCTAGTTTAGTGATTATGGTTTCTGAACCAGCAAGAGTGGGGTCATGAGTTCAAGTCATGGCAAATTGTGAATCTGAATTTGATAAATTGCCTCTCAGCACCCTGTGAAGTGGCCTGGCAAGCTACTCTGCAGTAAAGACACAACAACAATAAATGCAGTCCTGACTGCATCACAAGAATAAAGTAAAATTATTCAGTCTTAGCACGCCAGTGTTTGAGAAGGATCTAAATTCAAACATTAACCAATCTTTTCGAGATAAAGGACCAACATTTAAATAGTGTCCTTCACAATTTCAGGACATTCCAAAGTACTTCACGTAAAGCAGTTTTAAACAGTCACAGAGATAAACAATTTGCCCACACAGCAAGCTCCCACAAACAACCAATATTAACCCATCACCTGTGATTGTAATGACTTAGACCTTGGTGCATAGGACACAATTTCAAAGTTTGCTGACGAAATGAAACTTTGAAGCATTATGAATAATGAAGAGGACACGTAGAATTTTGAAAGGGCATAGACAAGTTGATGGAATAGATGGAACATGGTAGATAAAATTCAATGCAGGGAAGTAAGAAGTGGTTCATTTTGGTGGGAACATCATGGAGACGTAATATAAAATAAAAGGTACAACTCTAAAGGAGCAGAGAAATCTGGGTATATATGTACATAAGTCATTGAGGGTGGCTGAACAGGTTAAGAGAGCAGTTAATAAAGCAAGCAGAATCCCTGGACTTTATTAAGAGGATCATAGAGTACAAGAGTAAGGAGGATATGCTGAGACAAGGCAGAGGTTTAGCTTCAACTGAAGTTTCCGGGCTGGGTGCCGTACTTTGGATGTGAAGGCGTTGGAGAGAGTGAAGGAAACATTCACAAGAATTGTTCTAGGGATAAGGGGTTTCAGTTATGTAGATAGACTGGAGAGGTTGACACTGACTTCCCTGGAGAAGGCTGAGAGAACTTTTGACAGAGGTAGTCAAAATCACAAGGGGCCTGGAGAGAGTACATAGAACATAACAGCACAGAACAGGCCCTTCGGCCCACGATGTTGCGCCGACCAGTTACAAAACAATGACCCACTAGCCTAAACCAATCCCTTTTCGTCCATAAACCTATCCACAGATCTCTTAAACGCCCCCAAACTAGGCGCATTTACAACTGCAGCTGGCAGGGCATTCCAGTCCCTCACCACCCTCTGGGTAAAGAACCTACCCCTGACATCAGTCCTATAACTATCCCCCCTTAATTTAAAGTCGTGCCCCCTCGTGCTAGCTTTCTCCATCCTAGGAAAAAGGCTATCACTATCTACCCTGTCTAAACCTCTAATCATCTTATATGTTTCAATAAGATCCCCTCTTAGCCGCCTTCTTTCCAGCGAAAACAACCTCAAATCTCTCAGTCTCTCTTCATAGGATCTCCCCTCCATACCAGGCGCTCTGACAGTGCGGAGACAGTGAGTGGTTAGGGTCTGGAATGTGTCACTCTGACAGTGCGGAGACAGTGAGTGGTTAGGGTCTGGAATGTGTCGCTGTGACAGTGCAGAGACAGTGAGTGGTTAGGGTCTGGAATGTGTCACTATGACAGTGCAGAGACAGCGAGTGGTTAGGGTCTGGAATGTGCGCTCTGACAGTGCAGAGACAGTGAGTGGTTAGGGTCTGGAATGTGTCGCTCTGACAGTGCGGAGACAGTGAGTGGTTAGGGTCTGGAATGTGCACTATGACAGTGTGGAGACAGCGAGTGGTTAGGGTCTGGAATGTGTCGCTCTGACAGTGTGGAGACAGTGAGTAGTTAGTGTCTGGAACGTGCACTCTGACAGTGTGGAGACTGAGTGGTTAGGGTCTGGAATGTGCGCTATGACAGTGTGGAGACAGTGAGTAGTTAGTGTCTGGAATGTGCACTATGACAGTGTGGAGACAGTGAGTGTCTGGAATGTGTCGCTCTGACAGTGCGGAGACAGTGAGTGGTTAGTGTCTGGAATGTGTCATTCTGACAGTGTGGAGACAGTGAGTGGTTAGGGTCTGGAATGTGTCACTCTGACAGTGCGGAGACAGTGAGTGGTTAGGGTCTGGAATGTGTCACTCTGACAGTGCGGAGACAGTGAGTGGTTAGTGTCTGGAATGTGTCGCTCTGACAGTGCGGAGACAGTGAGTGGTTAGGGTCTGGAATGTGTCGCTCTGACAGTGCAGAGACAGTGAGCGGTTAGGGTCTGGAATGTGTCGCTCTGACAGTGCAGAGACAGTGAGCGGTTAGGGTCTGGAATGTGCGCTATGACAGTGTGGAGACAGTGAGTGGTTAGGGTCTGGAATGTGTCGCTCTGACAGTGCGGAGACAGTGAGTGGTTAGGGTCTGGAATGTGCGCTATGACAGTGTGGAGACAGTGAGTGGTTAGTGTCTGGAATGTGTGCTCTGAAAGTGCAGTGGAGACAGTGAGTGGTTAGGGTCTGGAATGTGCGCTATGACAGTGTGGAGACAGTGAGTGGTTAGTGTCTGGAATGTGTGCTCTGAAAGTGCAGTGGAGACAGTGAGTGGTTAGGGTCTGGAATGTGTGCTCTGAAAGTGCAGTGGAGACAGGCTCAAATGAGCCATTGAAGAGGAAATAGGATTACTTGAAAAAAATGTATGTATAGAGTTACGAGGAGAAGGCAGGAGAATGGCACTTGGTGAATTGTGCCTTCAGAAAGTCGGTGCAAACAGATGGGCTGAATAGCCTCCTTGTGTCGCAACTGTTTCGTGATTCTGTGAATCGTGCTGATTGATGGATAAACATTGGAGAGAATAGCGGGAGAGCCTCTCTGCATTTCAAATGGCATTATGGGACCTTCTGTTCTATATGACAGGAGAGATTAAACTGGGTTTAACATCTGATCTGAAATGTGTCACTTCAGAAAGCTGCAGCGTTCCCACAGTATGACACTGGGACTTCACTTGGTTTATGTGCACAAGCTTTGGGAGTGGAACTTGAAACCATAACCTTTGGTTGACACTTTCCAGGCACACAGTGACAGATGATAGGAAAAGACAAATCTACTTCCTTCGGACAACACTACAAGCTCCGTTCCCAAGCCACTGATTTCATTCCTTTCACTGGCATAAGGATGAATCAAATCATTTATAACCTTGGAGTGATACTGAACTTTCTGCCCTGTGTCCTCTCCATCATTAGGACCAGCTACTTAAACCTTCATAACATCCCACGTCCCCGCCTCTGCCAATCTGCTGCATAAACGCTCAATCTCACTGTTACCTCTGGACTGTTTTAACCACTTCCCATTTGTCCATCATTCCTGGACTCTGTGCCCTGCAGCAGCTGCCGATTAAATTATGCCTCATTTCAAAATGCTCATCTTTGTTTTCAAATCTCTCCTTGTTCCTGTATACCACACGCAGGCAGCTGGAAAAATCACCACCTGGAAGCTCCAATTCAAGCTAAATCATAGAAATGCTGGAGTGCAGGGGTAGGCCAATTGGCCCATTGAGTTGGCACTGACTCTTTGGCAGAGTGCCATACCCAGACTCTCTGCCCACCCATTTACTACAGCTAAACTTCCTAGCCTACACATCTTGGAACACTTAAGCAGCCAATTCACCTACCCTACACATCTTTGGGCCATTTGCAACAAAGTTTAAAGTTTATTTATTGGTGTTCCAAGTAGGCTTACATTAACACTGCAATGAAGTCATTGTGAAATCCTCCAGCTGCTACACTCCAGCACCTTTTCATGCACACAGAGAATTTAGCATGGCCAAAGCACCTAACCTGCTGGGAATTGAACCTGGGTCCCTGGTGCAGTGCCAACCACTGTGCCAACCTGGATGAATTAACAGCACAAAAAAAGTAAAAAGGTATGAACTAACTGTCATTACAGGGACGTGGCTGAAGGGTTGACCAAGGCTCGGAACTGAAAGTTCAAGGGCACTTAGGAAGAATAAGCAAAAAGGAAATCAGTACTCTAATAAGATGGAATCTTAGATTGGAAAATAATGAATCAGTTTGGATGGAGCTAGGGAACAGCAAAGAGCAGCAAATGTTTAGTAGGTAACCTTTGTATACATGGGCTTCAGTAAAGCCTTTGACAAGATACCTCATGGTAGACTGATAGGAAAGGTGAAATCACATGGGATCTGGCAAGATGGATGCAGAACAGGCTTGGTCATAGATGACAGAAGGTAGCAGTAGAGGGGTGCTTTTCTGAATGGAAGGCGGTATTCCACAGGAATCAGTTCTGGCCCCTTTGTGTTCGTAGTATATATAAAGGATTTGGAGGAAAATACTGCTGGTCTGATTAGTAAGTTCACAGATGACACAAAAATTTGGTGGAGTTGCGGATAGTGAAAAGGATTGTCAGAGGACACAGCAAGATATAGATCGTTTGGAGACTTGGGTGCAGAAATAGCAGATGGAGTTTAATGCAGAAAAGAGAGAGATATTGTATTTTGGAAGGTCCAATGCATGTAGGAATTATACAGTAAATGGTAGAACCCTTAGGAGTATTGAATTGCAGAGAGATCTGGGTGTACATTGCCACTTTCAGTGATTGGTAGACATGCATAAGATAGTCAAGAAGGCATATGGCATGTTTGCCTTCATCGGTCAGGGCACTGAGCATAAAAATCGTCAGGTCATGCTGCAACTGTACAGAACCTTAGTTAGGCCTCATTTAGAATATTGTATACAATTCTGGTCACCTCACAACTAGAAGGATGTGGATACTTTGGAGAGGTACAGAAGAAATTTACCAGGATGCTGCCTGGTCTGGAGGGTATTGGTTACGAGAAGAGGTTGGATAAGCTTGATTTGTTCTCGCTGGAACAACAGAGGTTGAAGGGTGACCTTATAAGGTCTACAAGATTATGAGTGGCATGGACAGAGTGGATAGTCAGATGCTCTTTCCTAGTGTAGAAAAATCAAGTACTATGGGACATAGGTTTAAGGTACATGGGGAAAAATTAAGAGATGTGCGAGGCAAGTTTTTTTTAAATAAACTTAGAGAGGGTGAATGTCTAGAACACGTTGCCTCGCGAGGTGGTGGGAGCAGATATGATAGCAGCATTTAAGGGTATCTAGACAAATACGTGAATAGGACGTGAATGGAAGGATACGGACTCCGTAAATGCATACGGCTTTAGTTTAGGCTGGCATCATGATCAGCACAGACTTGGAGGGCCGAAGAGACTGTTCCTGTGCTTTACTGTTTTTTGTTTTGGTACACAAAGTTTGAAAGTGTAGTAGTGCAATCTGAAACTAGTGTTTTAATCTAAACATGGGAAATTATGAAGGCATGAGGGGCAAGTTGGCTGAGATAGATTGGGGAGTTATATTAATAAGTATGACACCAGACAGCCTTAAAGAATACATGGTTTGCAACAAATTTACATGCCTGTAAGATACAAAAAGCCAGTAGGAAAGGTAATCCAACTAAGGTTAACAAGTTAAAGATTCAATTAGATCCAAGGAAGAGGCATCTAAAGTTGCCAAAAAAGGTAGTAAGCCTGAGGACTGGGAGCATTTTAATATTCAGCAAACAAGATATTGATGGAGAAAATAGATTATGAAATTAAATTAGCGAACTTAAAACAGGCTGTATAAGCTCTTGTAGGTATGTAAAAAGGAAAAGGTTAATAAATTTGGGCCCACTACAGGCAGGGAATTTATAGTGGGGAATAAGGAAATGGAGGAGAGAATAAACAAACACTTATGTCTTCACAGAGGAAGATACAAAAATTCTCCCTGAATTATTGGGAGGCGCGAGGCTAAGGATCTTAAAAAATTAGTATGAGTGAAAAAGTAGTGCTGGGAAAATTAATGGGGCTGGAAGTTCATAACATGTACGTGCAGAAGTAGGCCATTTGGCCCATCGAGTTTGCTCTGTCATTCAATGAGATCAAGACTGATCTAATATGATAATCCTCAATTCCACTTGCCCACCATCTCCAAAACCCTCAATTTTGTTACTGATTAAAGATGTCTATCTCAGCCTTGAACATACTTAATGACTGAGCTGCCATAACCTTTAGGGTAAGTCGATAAATCCCCTGGGCCTGATGACCTACGTCTAGAGTTTTAAAGAGGTGGCTGTGGAGATGATAGACACATTGGTGAACATCTTTCAAAATAATATAGATTCTGGAACAGGGCCTTCAGATTGGAAATGTCACCAATTAGATTCAGGGTAGCCTGACATCAGTGGTAGGGAAAATGAGTTTTGCTGAAAAGAAAGCCATTTTGTTGAAGCTTTTCATCTTGCACTCATCAGAACAACTTGCACTGTATTGACTTTAATGAGGCCCACTGAATATGAGCTCCCTGATTGAGGCAGTTATTGTTGTCCCTATCCAGGAGCCCTGCAATGATATGGAATATGGAGTGTCCAGGTAACCAGCACTCAATGGGTACACACTGTACTGGGAAGTACCAGCCTGAGTATCACTTACTATGGTGAATAAATCAGGATTTGGTGAATGGCCTTTTGAGAAGTATTTCACATTCCAATGAATTGTCCAGGTAAGTGTAAAATGAAAAGCTTCGCAAAAAAAAGTCTAGTTTCCAAATGAGGGAAAACACTAGAATCTATTGTAACAGATGTGATAACTAGACGTATACAAGACAATAGTGAGATTGAACAGAGTCAATATGGATTTATGAAAGGGAAATCATGTTTGACAAACCTGTTGGGAGTTTTTTGGAGGATGTTACTAGCAGAATGCATAAAGGAGAACCAGTGATTGTAATGCATTTGAATTTTCAGAGGATTTATGTATAGGTCTGATACAGGTTAGTAGTTAAACAAAATTAGAGCTTACAGGATTGGGGAAACATACAGGCATAGATTGAGGGTTGGTTAATGGCCAGAAAAGAGATAAAAGAGTCATCTTCAGATTGGCATGTTGTGCTAGTGGGGTACCATAGGAACCAGTACTGGGGCCCCAACGATTCATGTTTGGATGTGGGGAGCAAATGTAGTATTTCCAAGTTTGCTGATCACACAAAACCTGTGAGGAGGATGGAAGGAGCCATCAAAGAGATTTGGACAGATAAGTGAGTGGGCAAGAACAGAATATAAAGTGGATAAATACAAAGCTATTGATTTTGGAGGGAAAAACCAAATGGAAAGAGATTGGGAAGCATTGATGTCCAAACAACCTTGGGTGTGCTGAATCAAAAAATGGGTGATGTGCTAGAGCCATTGGACATGGTTTCCCAGAATAAGAGGTAGGGCCATTTAGGAATGAGATCAGGAACGATTCCTTCAGTCACAGGGTGGTGAATCTTTGGAATTCTCTTCCCGACTGCTGTTGTGGTGGCTCCATCATTGAGTATGTTCATAACACAGGGCAGTAAGTTTCTAGAGGCCAATGACATCAACAGATATGGGAATAGTGTGGGAAGATGGTGGTGAGATAGACAATCAGCCATCATTCAGTATCCTGGCACAGTAGGCTTGAATTAGCTTACTTCAGCTCAGTGATCCTGCAGCCCGATAGCTCATAGATGTTTGCGCTCCTCCAACTCTTTTCACACCCCCATCTCCCCAATAAAATCTCCATGTTTCTAACTATCTCACCATTACAGAGTGTGCCTTCAGCTACCTGGGTCAGTGAGCTCTGTGGAATTCCCACCCTGAACCTCTCCCACCTCCTGAAAAATGCTTAGAATTATAGAATCCCTACAGTGCAGGTGGTGGTGATTGGGCCCATCGAATCTGCACCAGCTGTCTGACTGAACATCTGCTAATCCCCATATTTGGAAACTAAGAGGCAATTTATCATGGCCAATCCACCTGACCTGCGCATCTTTTGACCATAGGAGGAAACCAGAGCACCCGTGGGAAACGCATGCAGACCCCCAAAGCCCGGTCCCTGATGCTTTAAGGCAGCAGTGTTAACCACTGTGCCATTGTGCCACTTCTCAAAATCTGCCTCTTTGACAAGGCTTTTGGTCAAGTCTCCTATCTTTTTCTGTGACTCTGTCAGTGTTTGATATCATTCTTTCAGTTAATTCAGTCAGTCAGTTAGGTCTAAGAAACTGGGAACGGAGAGAGCGTTGGAGGAATACAGAGAGAGTAGGAGAGATCTCAAAGGGGGAGTTAGGAGGGCAAAAAGGGGGATGAAATGGCTTTGGCATTTAGGATTAAGGAAAATCCAAATGCGTTTTACTCCAATGTTAGGAACAAAAGGGTGGCTAGGGGAAAAATCGGTCCCCTCAGGGACAGAGTCTGAGGGAATGGGGGAGATCCTGAATGAATACTTTGCGTTGGTATTCGTGAAAGAGAGAGGCTTGGTGTCTGGTACAGTCTTCGAGGGAGCTTTAGGCCAATTGAAGGAACTACCAATTACGAGGGAGGAAGTGTTAGGGCTTTTAGGTAGCATTAAAACTGATAAATTTCCGGGGCCCGATGGCATTTATCCTAGGCTGCTTAGGGAGGCGAGAGATGAAATTGCTGGGTCTCTACGCAAATCTTTGTCTCTTCTTTGGACACAGGTGAGGTCCCAGAGGACTGGAGGATAGTGAACGTGGTACCGTTGTTTAAAAAGGGTAGGAGGGATAACCCTAGTAACTACAGGCAGGTGAGTTTGACGTCAGTGGTAGGCAAGTTGATGCAGAGGATTCTTAGGGATAGGATGTATGAGCACTTAAAGCATTGCGATCTGATTAAGGATACGCAGCATGGCTTTGTCAAGGGGAAGTCTTGCCTTACGAATCTGGTAGAATTTTTTGAGGAGGTGACAAAAATGGTCGATGAAGGACGAGCCGTTGATATCGTCTATATGGATTTCAGTAAGGCGTTTGACAAAGTCCCTCATGGTAGGTTGGCAGAAAAGATTAAGGCTCATGGGATACAAGGCCAGGTATCTAGATGGGTTGAGAACTGGCTTGCTAAAAGGAGACAGAGAGTAGTAGCGGAGGGGTCCTTTTCTAGCTGGAAGTCTGTCACTAGTGGTGTGCCACAGAGCACAGTACTGGAACCTCTTCTTTTTGTGATATATATATATATATATATATATATATATATATATATAGATATATAAATGACTTGGAAGAGGGAGTAAGTGGTGTGATCAGCAAATTTGCAGATGACACTAAGATGGCTGGATTGGCAGGCAGTGAGGAGCAGTGTCTGACAATACAACGGGATATTGATAGGCTGGTATATTGGGCAGATATATGGCAAATGGAGTTTAATCCGGATAAATGTGAGGTGATGCATTTTGTCCGGAATAATGTGGGGGGGGTTATATGATAAAGGGTAAGCCTATAAAGAGTATCGAAACGTAGCGGGACCTGGGGGTGCAAGTGCATAAGTCTTTGAAGGAGGCAGTACAAGTGGAGAAGGCTGTGAAGAAAGCTTATGGTATGTTAGCCTTTATAGGAAGGGGTATAGGATATAAGAGCTAGAGTCTAATGTTGCAGTTGTATAGAACGTTGGTTAGGCCGCATTTGGAGTACTGCATCCAGTTCTGGTCGCCTTACTACCGGAAGGACGTGGAGACTCTGGAGAGAGTGCAGAGGAAGTTTACCAGGATGTTGCCTGGTATGGAAGGACTGGGTTATGAGGAAAGATTGAGCAAAGTGGGGCTCTTTTCCTTTGAAAGACGGCGACTGAGGGAGGATCTAATAGAGGTATATAAGATTATGAAGGGTATAGAGTAAACAGAGGTAAGCTATTTCCTATGTTAGAGACACGCAGTACGAGGGGTCATAGGCTTAGGGTGAGGGGGTAGAGGTATAACACAGATATTAGAGGGAGGTTTTTCCACACAGAGGGTAGTGGGGATATGGAATGCTCTGCCAAGTAAGGTGGTGGAGGCAGGCACCCTGGAGTTGTTTAAGAGTAACTTAGACAGATACATGAGTGGGTTGGAGATGGGAGGATATAGGAGATTGTTTTAAATAAGGTTCATTAGCATTGGGACGTCCCTGGTAATGTATAAGGATATGGAATGATACTAATGTTTTTCTCTTTTAATTCACAGGTTTTAAGTCGGTCCGTCTTGTTATCCAACAAGGGGCATACACACGATGGGTCGTACTTGGGCTGCTGTTGAATGTTCGAGAGTAGCCTAGTGCTTCATGTCGTTAGTGTGTGCTTAAACTGGACCAGATGCTGGGCAACACGACACCTCAGTGACTATCACTGTTTGCTGTGCGGACACATGGATTTGGGCCAGTGTCTGTGGGAGTTTGCGCATTCTCCCTGTGCTTGCGTGGGTTTTCTCCGGGTGCTCCGGTTTCCTCCCACACCCCAAAGATGTGCTACTAGGCTGATTGGAGGTAATAAATTGTCCCTAAATTAGTTTCCCTAAACAATACATAAGGGTCATGGGTGGAGGGGGGGACTGGTAATGTTAAAATGAGGCATGGGCTCATTGGGCCAAAGGGCCTGTTTCCCGGGTTGTTTTTGTTCTTTGTTAATTCTCAGTCTAAATGTCGTAACATGAACACATTCTCATTGCTGTCTGCACTGACTACATTCTACTGGAATGCATGAGATTGACTCTAAACAGTTCAGCTGGTGCCACCAAGAAGCAGATCTCAATGATTCCCAAACTCATTTCAACAATACCAAGGATACTGCAACCTGCACAATTATTCAACTTGGAGCTTTCACATTCTACTTTTAAAAACTAAACTGTACATAACACAAAAACATTTAATAGAATCTATGTACTCACCATTTCTTCTCTGGAATTGGACGCGGTACTGCATTAACACGACAAGGAAAGTTGGGCTGTCCTGACATATTTCTACCAAGAATAGTTCCCACCAGGTTCAGTGGAAGGATGACAAAAAAACAAATGCAGCACACAGCAACCTTTGAGAAGAAAAAAAGCACATTTTAAAAGTCAATTCAACTTCACTATGTATTTTGTTTATATTGTGTCGTTGAGATATTTTTGATAAATTGAT
This sequence comes from Prionace glauca, assembly GCA_037974335.1. NCBI lineage: Eukaryota > Metazoa > Chordata > Chondrichthyes > Carcharhiniformes > Carcharhinidae > Prionace > Prionace glauca. The sequence continues at coordinate 1,849,807 of CM075752.1, read as the reverse complement.
GTGAATAGGATTGAAAATGATTGCATGCAGATAATGAGTGACTGATAAATGCTATGCAGCACTTGCAAAGTCAGGACAGTACATACAGATGGGATTGTTGGCTGAGAGTTTCCACCAACCAAGGTTATTCTGAACTTCCTTGTACACCGTTTAAATCATTAATGATCATCATGGATTTGGTAAGATGGAAAAATGCAAATGTCAGAACACATAACATCAAAATATGAACAACCATAGCATCACAATGTCCACAGTGGATCCAGGAAAAGTACTTAGATTTAACTTTGAAGGTGTCATATTAAATGGTATGCTTGGATTACTTTGGGTTGTCAAACGGTAAGCCAAAGTGAATATGAATTAAGAAACATTTGACCTGAATGAAAACTACTTAACTCTTTGTTATCAGCAATAAAAAACAAATGTCAAAAACCTCTAGTGCAACTGGGGGTGGCACGGTGGCACAATGGTTAGCACTGCTGCTTCACAGCGCCAGAGACCTGGGTTCGATTCCCAGCTTGGATCACTGTCTGTGTGGAGTGTGCGCGTTCTGTGTCTGCGTGGGTTTCCTCCGGGTGCTCCAGTTTCCTCCCACATTCTGAAAGACGTGCTGGTTAGAAGCATTGACCTGAACAGGCACCGGACTGTGGCGACTAGGGGAATTACACAGTAACTTCACTGCAGTGTTAATGTAAGCCTACTTGTGACTAATAAATAAACTTGTACTTTTTACTTTACTTTTCAGTCCCCTTACTCGCAGTTGCGACTGAGAGTAGAATGCATCCATGGCTCATCAAATTGTACGAGTTTGAGGCTAAGTGAAGCAATCTGACTCAAGGTCAGTTTGGCTTAATGAACAATGCAAGTCAGAACGACAACCTTGCAGGCTTCCCTGCAATTCTGTTAAGCATGAGTTTAGCATTACAGCTTTGAGGATTACGCTATCACTAAGTTCTTTGTTTAGTAATGAAAGCAATTATATGCTTTATGATATTAGTAGGTTGTGTAAAATTAATCAGCTATGGCAGCAATCAGAGACAATTCCTCCTCTCGAGTGCTCTGGTTCCTTCTGCGTGATGTGCTTGGTTGCTTAACAATTTATGTAATGGCTTACACGGGGAGGACTGGTTATAAAATTTCTTCATCTTTCTTACTGCCTTAGTCTTATAATTTCTTTTTCTAAATTCTCATTCTAAATCCAATTACTGCTTGGTTGGCATCGTAATTTTTATTCTGCCATCTGTACGACATAACTGCTGTTATCCCCAATCACTGCAGTCCTAGGGAATGCAGCTTATCCTGAGTCCTCGGCCAAAATATTCCAACTTCGGTAAACACTAACAACACATCAATGTTCCTGACAGACTGTATAGTACTAAACATTTAAACTGTCAGCTCAATGATAAAACTGCAGATTGGAACCAAATCTTGAGCACCGAAATATTTATGCCTGACGCGGGGGCACCTTTAAGGCAGAAGTGATCTCCTGCTACGGATAGTTTTAGGCAGGGACAGATTGAGCCATTTGCTTGCCAGCACAGTGTCTCAGCCATTCTTGCATCTTCAGGCAGTTTTAAACACAGGAAAGAGGCACTATTTAGCCTTTTTCTTTACAACCCTGGCCTTTCAGGTTTTTATCCTCTCTTCTTCCTCTCCTCTCCCCATTAAGTGAAATAAGCCTGATTCCCAACTCCTTAAATAGAAACTTTGAGTTTTATTTTGATTAATAAAACCATTTAAAATAATGCTAGCCCTGGCAAAATAGAAAATTGGTCGTTGATTAAAGTCAGCATACAGGCGCCATCCAGAGGTAGTTTGGAGGAGTGGTGATGCAGAAGTGGCACGTAGTCTGTGCAGCTCTCTCACATTTGCCTTTACTGATGGTGGTCTAAATATTCAGCTGGAGGAAGGTTGGAGAGGCCACCTTGCTAAGTTTTATAGCTCTCCAGACAAGCCACCTGGGTGCTGCATTCAGTTTTAGAAACATCTCAACATTTTAGCTTTTCAACTGTTTCAATGCTGAAAGACTTCAGAGTTACACAAACTACAAGGACATGGGGGTTAAACCACTAAAAGACAGGCTCAGCCTAATTTCAAAGAGGAAGTGTGCGTACAAAGATCATTTAATACTTGGTGCAGAGGGGAAAATATTTCTATGGGAGGATGAACTGAATACCTTCCTGCACTGAGACTCACTAAGAGGCTAAAATTGCCTCTCAGATGCGTAAATTAGAGGGATTAGTGGGTAAAATATGTAGGGATATGGGGGTGGGGCCGAGATGGGATTATGGGCAGTGCAAACTCAATGAGCCAAATGGCCTCTTTCTGTACCTTGGGGTTTCCATGAATTTTGTGAAGATTGTGTTCAATTCTGACATGCTTACCATTGTTCCAAAAGGAATAGCTCGTGATGCATGGTAATACATTGCAATGAAGTTTATGAAGAATGCAGTTCCGCACACCATGGCTGGGATCAGGAATGCCCCAATAAACATCTGCTTGATCCATCTTCGGCCTGTATATATATACATATATATGTACAAAAAGCAGAATGTAGTTACATGATCACTGCTTTCATGGATTTATACCTTGTTGCATATGATAGCAGCACAGGAAAATTATTTAATAACTTGAACAAGAATGAGTTGCAGACAACATGGGCCAATCACGTAACACTTAACTTTGGCAATACAACGGGATATTGATAGGTTGGTTGATTGGGCAGAACATGGCAAATGGAGTTTAATCCGGATAAATGTGAGGTGATGCATTTTGGCCGGAATAATGTAGGGGGAAGTTATATGATAAAGGGTAAGCCCATAAGGAGTATAGAATCTCAGCAAGACCTGGGGGTGCAAGTGCACAAGTCTTTGAAGGTGGCAGTACAAGTGGAGAGTGTGGTGAAGAAAGCCTATGGTATGTTAGCCTTTACAGGAAGGGGTATAGAATATAAGAGCTGGAGTCTAATGTTGCAGTTGTACAGAACGTTGGTTAGGCTGCATTTAGAGCACTGCATCCAGTTCTGGTCGCCTTACTTCCGGAAGGACGTGGAGACTCTGGAGAGAGTGCAGAGGAGATTTACCAGGATGTTGCCTGTATAGAAGGACTGGGGTATGAGGAAAGATTGAAGAAATTGGGGCTCTTTTCCTTTGAAAGATGGCGACTGAGGGGGGATCTAATAGAGGTATATAAGATTATGAAGGGTATAGGTAAACAGAGGTAAGCTATTTCCTATGGTAGAGACACAAAGGACAAGGGGCCATGGACTTAAGGTGAGGGGGGAGAGGTATAACACAGATATTAGAGGGAGGTTCTTCACACAGAGGTAGTGGGGGTATGGAAAGCTCTGCCAAGTAAGGTGGTGGAGGCAAACACGCTAGAGTCATTTAAGAGTAACTTAGATAGGCACATGAGTGGGTTGGAGATGGGTGGCTATCGGAGATTGTTTTAAATAAGGGTCATTAACTCTGGGGCGTCCCTGGTAAGGTAAATGGATATGGTACAATAATAATGTTTTTTTTCCCTTTTCATTCACAGGTTTTAAGTCGGTCCGCCTTGTGTCCAACGAGGGGCTTACACGCGATGGGTCGTACTTGGGCTGCTCTTGGTTGTTCGAGATTGGCCTAGTGCTTCATGTCGTTAGTATGTGCCTAAACTGGACTAGATACTGGGCAAGACTACAGCTCAGTGACTATCGCTGATTGCTGTGCAGACACATGGATTTGGGCCGGTGTCTGTGGGAGTTTGCACATTCTCCCCGTGCTTGCGTGGGTTTTCTCCGGGTGCTCCGGTTTCCTCCCACACCCCAAAGATGTGCTGTTAGGCTGATTGGCAGGAAATAAATTGTCCCTAAATCAATTTCCCTCAATCTGGATGGCCATAAAACATTAGACAAGGGTCGTGGGTGGAGAGGGGGACTGGTGGTGTTGAGATGACGGCGCGGGCTCGTTGGGCCAAAGGTCCCGTTTCCTGGGCTGTTTTTGTTCTTTGTTTTTGTTTTATCAAGCCAAGATTGTCACCGACCTTGCCTCTTTTCTGAAGATTTTCTTTCCAGGACTTGCAATCTCAGCCCCTATACCAGTCACTCCTACCTCCCTCACAGGGGTGTTAAACAGGACTGGCCTGCTAGTCCAGTGCTTCAACCTGTTCTTATCTCAAACTTCTTTCTCTCCTTGCCCAGTCTCTTCCCATTCACATGTGGTTCTATCAATATCCTTTATCACTAAACCATTCTTTGGTTCTAACTGCTCCTTTTCATTTGGGAATATTCAGGCCCTCTATATTTCAACTCCTCAGGAAAGCTCAAGGGTTGTTACTGCTCCCTTGAACACCGACCCAGCCAGTCCCTAGCCACATCACCAGCTTCGACCTGGCCTGAACTTGTTCTCACATTGAACAATTTCTCCTTTGCCTCTACTCATTCTTCCCAGAGTGTTGCTTTGGGAAGCCACACAGGTCCCAGCTTTGTTTTTGTGGAACATTTTGTTCCGGTCCACACATTCACCTATTTTCCTTCTATGCAGATCACTGCAGCAATGCCATTTTCTGCTCTTGCCCTTACCAATCTGCCCTTTCACTTCCTCCTTTCTAACCATCCAGGGACCTACACATTCCTTCCAGTGAAAGAATTCACCTGTACTTCTTTCAACACAATATTCTGTATTCACTGCTCACCATGCAATCTGTTCTTGCAGGAAACTAGACACTAGTCAGCCTAACATTGGTGATAAGGATGTTAGTGAAACCCATTGTCTGAGAGAAATTAAACTTTCTGGAAAGGCATGGGTTAATGAGGGAGAGTTAGCATGGACTGGTTAAATCGTGTTTGGCCAACCTGACAGAATTCTTTGGTGAGTTGATAGATTGATCAATATGATGAGGTGATGTTATATCTATGAACTTTCAGAAGGCATTCAGCAAAGTAACACACAGGGTTATTAAGATTGTAGGCCACGGAACTGAGAAAGTGGCAGCATGGATGCAAAGTTAGTTCTCTGATAGGAAGCACAAGGATGATGGTGGATGGACATTTTTTTAAACTGGAAGGTGGTTTGGCATTCCCAAAATTCAGTTTTGGATTTAAGACTTCTATTAATTTTTAGAAATTACCAAGGTGTAAGCATTATGTTTGGAGTTGGTGAAAAATTCAGCATTACAGGCCAAATAGGAGCCAAGCCTAATCAACAAAACCAAAACTGCTTGCAATCTCTATCATACAAATATACCAGCATCCAGTTATTGCCAGAGGTTACATAAACAGTTTGAAGTATTAGAATAGAAGCAAGGGACAGTTTTGATGCCTCCATTTTCCAGCAGAGAGAGAAGCACCTTATTACAGGAAGGATGTCATGGCCATGGAGCAAACATGATTCAATTTTCTTAAAGATACAGAAAGGTTCTACATATTAGCCAAGACCACAGCCGAGGTGCAATTTAACTCAACATCTCCAAGATAAGGAAAAGGGAGAAGCAGCTTTTGGTAAGTTAGCCGGCTCACTTGCTACAAATGTGAATGTTTTGCGAGGACAGTGAGCTTCAAAGTAGTTGAATGGACCATCATTTATAGTCTAGGCTCATGTACATAATTTTAAGCAAAATCAAAGATTTAGATTATGAAGCTTACCTCAAAGCATCCTAAATCTGGAACTGCACTCAAAACTGACATTTTAGTCTCCACTACCCTGCCTGGCAAGTTATATGAAATGCTTTCACTGAGTAAGAGGCCTTCCTGATATCTATTTAACACTTACACTTTATCCATTTCCTTTCTTAACTTTGTGGTACATCTTCCAGTTCCTAGGGGGCATTAAATTGCCATGAAAGCACTAACCACCATCTCAAAACAATGAGTACATTATTGTGGATGAGCAGACCAAGAGATAATACGCAGAGACTCCAAATTTTCCTGTTTTTACCCCACCCCAAATTTGAGACTGGGAGAAAGATTAGTGCCTATACACCATGTAGCAGAATGAGTAAGTGCTGATGAAGCTTTACAGGCTTCTCTTGTCACACTTAGCGAGTGCAAAACACTGTCAAGTGGATTCAAAAATACGGTAGCAGATGCTTCAGCATCATTAGAAAATTGGTGCAATATGCAGATCACTCACATCCTTGTATACAATTGAGTTTATCAACTCATGTTACTGCCCAGGACAACATGGGATACAGGCAGTCAGGGGTTTTCCTGGATAAATCAAACAGCATGGGAGGGAGCACAACATTCAAATTTCCACAGCAGCCTCATAATGTTAAGCTATAATATAAGCCACGAGAAACTAATGGAACAATATACTTCCAGTAAGTTAAACATACAAACTGAATGGATTCACACTTCAGAGATGAGGAGTCATCCCCCGTCTTCATTTTTTAAATTCCCAGAATTCTTCCCAGTTCAAGTATCAGCACAAATAGCCAGACAGCTGCTGTACATAGTAAAATATAAGCAGATCCCACACTACCAAGATTCAGCTGTCCACAGATTTCCTTACTAGAGTCATCATCACCCTTTAAAGGGATACCATATGGCGCTAACACAAATTTAGTAACACGAAAAAGCCATTTGGGCCAACAGAACCAATTGTTCTAAAGTGAACAATTCTCACCTTCTCACTATATCCCTCTCTGCATTAATTCACTCTAACTGCTTGTGGTGTCTGCTTCAACTGCTTTCCCTTGTAACTTATTCCAATAACATTTTCCCTTTCCGTGAGAAATTTTAGGCTTATTCCCACTTGCCACTGATCTGAATCCTTTGTCATAATAAATTTGGCCAGATTAATTTTGTGAATTCTTGTCAACTCAGTTGTACACAAGGATGTGGGTGATTTGCATATTGTACCAGTTTTCTAATATACATCAATTCTAAAAATGTCCTTCAACCACCTCAAAGTTCTCCTCTTTTCCAAAGATCTATGGAATGATTGATTTCAAGAATCCACTCAGTAATTGGAGTCTAAAGTTGAAGGAGCAACAGAGACAGTCATTAGCTTCACTTTCAACAGAAACAAAAAAATGCTGGAAAATCTCAGCAGGTTTTCAATATAGTTAGTTAGTTTCTCGTGGACTTCAGCAAGGCATTTGATAAGGTCCCCCATGCACAACTTCTTGAGAAGGTGAGAGGGCATGGGATCCAAGGGGCATTTGGCTTTGTGGATCTAGAACTGGCTTGCCTGCAGAAGGCAGTGAGTGGTTGTGGATGGGTCTTTTTCTTCATGGAGGTCGGTCACTAGTGGAGTGCCCAGGGATCTGTTCTTGGACCCTTGCTGTTTGTCATTTTCATAAATGACCTGGATGAAGAAGTGGAGGGATGGGTTAGTAAGTTCGCCGACGACACAAAGGTTTGGTGGTGTCGTGGATAGTCTGGAGAGATGTCAGAAGTTGCAGTGGATGGAGTTTAATGCGGAGAAGTGTGAGGTAATTCACTTTGGTAGGAATAACAGATGTGTCGAGTATAGGGCTAACGGGAGGACTTTGAATAGTGTGGATGAGCAGAGGGATCTAGGTGTATGTGTACATAGATCCCTGAAAGTTGGGAATCAAGTATATAGGGTTGTTAAGAAGGCATACGGTGTCTTGGCGTTTATTGGTAGGGGGATTGAATTTAGGAGTCGCAGCGTTATGTTGCAACTGTACACAACTCTGGTGCGGCCGCACTTGGAGTACTGTGTGCAGTTCTGGTCCCCACATTACAGGAAGGATGTGGAGAGGGTGCAGAGGAGGTTTACCAGGATGTTGCCTGGTATGGAGGGGAGGTCCTATGAGGAGAGGCTGAGGGAATTGGGGTTGTTTTCGCTGGAAAGGCGGCGGCTAAGAGGGGATCTTATTGAAACATATAAGATGATTAGAGGTTTAGATAGGGTGGATAGTGATAGCCTTTTTCCTCTGATGGAGAAATCTAGCACGAGGGGGTATGGTTTTAAATTAAGTGGGGGTAGTTATAGGACGGATGTCAGGGGTAGGTTCTTTACCCAGAGGGTGGTGAGGAATTGGAATGCCCTGCCTGCTGCAGTTGTAAATGCGCTTAGTTTGGGGGCGTTTAAGAGATCCGTGGATAGGTTTCTGGACGAAAAGGGATTGGTTTAGGTTAGTGGGTCATTGTTTTGTAACTGGTCGGCACAACATCGTGGGCCGAAGGGCCTGTTCTGCGCTGTAATGTTCTATGTTCTATAGACAGGATGCAAGACTGGGCGGAGAAGTGGCAGATGGATTTCAACGCAGATAAACATGTAGTGGTCCATTTTGGCAGGTCCAATAGGATGAAGGAGTACAATATCAAGGGTAGGACGCTTAGCATTGTTGAGCAGCAGAAAGACCTTGGGGTCGGGTCCATAGGACTCTTAAATCAGCCTTGCAGGTGGAGGACGTGGTCAAGAAGGCATATGGTGTGCTAGCCTTCATTAATTGAGGGATTGAGTTTAGGAGTTGGGAGGTAATGCTGCAACTTTATAAGACCCTTGTCAGACTGCACTTGGAGTACTGTGCGCAGTTCTGGTCGCCTCACTACAGAAAGGATGTAGAAGCTATTGAGAGGGTGCAGAGGAGATTTACAAGAATGTTGCCTGGATTGGGAGGCATGACTTATGAGGATAAGTTCTCCCTGGAGAGACGAAGATTGAGAGGCGACCTGATAGAGGTTTATAAAATGTTGAAAGGTATAGATAGGGTGGATTCTCGGAGGCTATTTCCCAGAGCTGAAATGGTTGCTACAAGAGGACACAGAACATAGAACATAGAACATTACAGCGCAGAACAGGCCCTTCGGCCCACGATGTTGCGCCGACCAGTTACAAAACAATGACCCACTAGCCTAAACCAATCCCTTTTCATCCATAAACCTATCCACAGATCTCTTAAACGCCCCCAAACTAGGTGCATTTACAACTGCAGCTGGCAGGGCATTCCAGTCCCTCACCACCCTCTGGGTAAAGAACCTACCCCTGACATCTGTCCTATAACTACCCCCCCTTAATTTAAAATCGTGCCCCCTCGTGCTAGCTTTCTCCATCCTAGGAAAAAGGCTATCACTATCTACCCTGTCTAAACCTCTAATCATCTTATATGTTTCAATGAGATCCCCTCTTAGCCGCCTTCTTTCCAGCGAAAACAACCCCAAATCTCTCAATCTCTCCTCATAGGATCTCCCCTCCATACCAGGCAACATCCTGGTAAACCTCCTCTGCACCCTCTCCAAAGCCTCCACATCCTTCCTGTAATGTGGGGACCAGAACTGCACACAAAACTCCAAGTGCGGCCGCACCAGAGATGTGTACAGTTGCATCATGACGCTGCGACTCCTAAATTCAATCCCCCTACCAATAAACGCCAAAACTCCGTATGCCTTCTTAACAACCTTACCCACTTGATTCCCAACTTTCAGGGATCTATGTACACATACACCTAGATCCCTCTGCTCCTCCACACTATTCAAAGTCCTCCCGTTAGCCCTATACTCAACACATCTGTTATTCCTACCAAAATGAATTACCTCACACTTCTCCACATTAAACTCCATCCGCCACCTCTCAGCCCAGCTCTGCAACCTATCTAAGTCATCCTGCAAACTATGACACCCTTCCTCACAATCTACCACACCTCCGACTTTGGTGTCATCAGCAAACTTACTAATCCACCCAACTATACCCTCATCCAGATCATTAATAAAAATTACAAACAGCAGTGGCCCCAAAACAGATCCCTGAGGCACACCACTTGTAACCGAACTCCATGACGAATATTTCCCATCAACCACCACTCTCTGTCTCCTATCTGCTAGCCAATTCCTGATCCAATTACCTAGATCACCCCCAATCCCATACATCTGCATTTTCTGCAGAAGCCTACCATGGTGAACCTTATCAAACGCCTTGCTAAAATCCATATACACCACATCAACTGCCTTACCCCTATCCACCTCTTTGGTCACCTTCTCAAAGAACTCGATAAGGTTAGTAAGGCATGACCTACCCGCTACAAAACCATGCTGACTGTCTCTAATCAACTCATTACTTTCCAAATAACTATAAATCCTGTCTCTAATAATCCTTTCCAAAACCTTACCCACCACAGAAGTAAGACTCACCGGTCTATAATTCCCAGGGAAGTCCCTTCTCCCCTTCTTAAACAATGGGACAACATTTGCTGTCCTCCAATCTTCTGGTACTATACCAGAGACTAACGACGACCTGAAGATCAGAGCCAGAGGCTCCGCAATCACCCCTCTTGCCTCCCAAAGAATCCTAGGGTAAATCCCATCTGGACCAGGGGACTTATCTATTTTCAATCCCTCTAAAATATCCAGCACATCCCCCGTATCAACTGCAATACTCTCTATTACACACCCCTGCACCCCAGTGTCCTCCTCAGCTACATTCCTGTCCCCTTGCGTGAACACCAAAGAGAAATATTGGTTCAACGCCTCTCCAATCTCCTCCGGTTCCACGCACAACTTCCCTCTACTGTCTGTAACTGGCCCTAATCTTGTCCTAACCAACCTTCTGTTCTTGACATACCTGTAAAACGCCTTAGGGTTCTCCTTAATCCTATCAGCCAAAATCATCTCATGCCCTCTTTTAGCCCTTCTTAACTCCCTCTTCAACTCCTTCCTAGCCAATCTAAAACTTTCTAATGCACTACCTGAGCCCTCAAGCCTCATCCGAACATAAGCCTCCTTTTTCTTCCTAACCAACGAATCAACTTTTTTGGTGCACCACGGTTCCCTGGGCCTACCAAATCCTCCTTGCCTGACAGGGATATACTTATCACAGACCCGCAATAGCTGCTCCTTGAAAAATCTCCACATCTCGGATGTTCCCAGTCCCTGTAATCTCCCATTCCAACCAATGTTGGTTTAAGGTGCTGGGGAGCAGGTTTAAGGTGCTGGGGAGCAGGTACAGAGGAGATGTCAGGGGTAAGTTTTTCACTCGGGGGTGGCAAGTGAGTGGAATCGGCTGCCATCGGTGGTGATAGAGGTGAACTCGCTGGGGTCTTTTAAGAGGCTTCTGGATGAGTATGTGGGATTTAATGGGATTAAGAGTTATAGATAGGCTTGGTAAGCTTGGATATGATCGGCGCAACTTGTGGGCCGAAGGGCCTATTTGTGCTGTAGTGTTTTACATTCTGTCTGACAGCATCTGCGGAGAGAGAATAGAGCCAACGTTTTGAGTCTGGATAACCTTTCACTGGAGCCAAGAGCAAAGAAAACCATGCGAGATTTATATCATGAGAGTGGAGGGATAGGGGTGACTATAATTGGACATAGGAAATGTAAATGATGATGAAGGCAGTTGAAGAAGGTGCTAAATGTGGGGTGGTGGCAAGATGAAGAGCAAGAATGAAGAAGTAGAAAAATGGAAGTGAGCATGAAGGGTGATAAAAATGGATGAACGAGAAGAAAAGAAGAAATGAAATAATAAATGGAATGGAGTGAAGGTGGAGGGGAGAGTTCATGCTCTGAAGTGGTCAATCTCAGACGTTCAGTCCGAAGGCTATAAAGTGCCAACTGGAAGATGAGATGCCGTTCCTCCAGTTTGCGTTGGAGTTCACTAGAATGTTGCAAAAGGCCAAAGATGGACATGTGGACAGGAGAGCAGGGTTGTGTGGGCTAACATTGAATCTGGATGACCCTTTGTCAGAACTTTCCACAGATGCTGTCATAGAACATAGAACATTACAGCGCAGAACAGGCCCTTCGGCCCACGATGTTGCGCCGACCAGTTAAAAAACAATGACCCACTAACCTAAACCAATCCCTTTTCCTCCATAAACCTATCCACAGATCTCTTAAACGCCCCCAAATTAGGCGCATTTACAACCTCAGCAGGCAGGGCATTCCAATCCCTCACCACCCTCTGGGTAAAGAACCTACCCCTGACATCCGTCCTATAACTACCCCCCCTTAATTTAAAGCCATGCCCCCTCGTGCTAGCTTTCTCCATCCGAGGAAAAAGGCTATCACTGTGCACCCTATCTAAACCTCTAATCATCTTATATGTTTCAATGAGATCCCCTCTTAGCCACCTTCTTTCCAGCGAAAACAACCCCAAATCTCTCAATCTCTCCTCATAGGACCTCCCCTCCCAGACTTGCTTTTCTGTTTCAGGTTCCAGCATCCGCAGTATTTTGCTTTTAACTTAGCCTCACTAATCCTGCAGCTCCAAAAACTAAAATTGTACAAAGCTACCCTCAATAGTGAAAATCGACAAGACACCAACAGAAAGCTGTGGCCATTTGAACCATCAAAGTGCATATGCAAGCAGAAAGACCTTACAATCCCAGTATAGCAGTCAACTGTTTCTTAGATGATTTCAAGAGCTTTCACCTCCAATACCCAACAATCTTTCCACATATAAACACTTTATGAAGCTCTTTCTGATACCAGTCTTTTTATAAGGGTCTATCGTCTGACAAAATTAGTAAAATCTATTTTCTGAATTAATTTCTACATCGTCTTCAATTTCATGAGGCAACCTCTTGGGTGTTTCCTATTAATGATTCTCCTTAAGCCATCCTCTAATGTTAGCAGACAGCTTGTGAAATATAAAGTGAATTGAACAAATGACTGGTGTCATAGAGTTTTAGAGGTTTACAGCATGGAAACAGGCCCTTCGTCCCAACTTGTCCATAACGCCCTTTTGTTTTTAAAGATCCTAAGCTAGTCCCAATTGCCAGCATTTGACCCATATTCCTCTAGACCCATCTCACCCATGTAACTGTCTAAATGCTTTTTAAAAGACAAAATTGTACCCTCCTCTATCATCATCTCTGGCAGCTTGTTCCAGACGCTCACCACCCTGTGTGTGAAAAAATAGCCCCTCTCGACCCTTTTGTATCTCTTCCCTCAAAGCTATGCCCTCTAGTTTTAGACTCCCTACCTACCCTTTGGGAAAAGATATTGACTATCTAGCTAATCCACGGCCCTCATTATTTTAGAGACCTCTAAGATCACCTCTGACCCTCTGATGTTCCAGAGAAAAAAGTCCCAGTCTATCCAGCCTCTCTTTATAACTCAAACCATCAAGTTCCAGTACCATCCAAGTATCTTTTCTGCACTCTTTCTAGTTTAATAATATCCTTTCTATAATAGGTTGACCAGAACCATACACAGTATTCCAAATGTGGTCTTGTACAACTTCAACAAGACGTCCCAACTCCTGTATTCAATGTTCTAACCAATGAAACCAAGTATGTCGAGTGCCTTCTTCACCACTCTGTCCACCTGTGACTCCACTTTCAAGAAGCTATGAACCTGTACCTCTCGATTTCTTTGTTCTATCACTCTCCCTTATGCTCTACCATTAACTGAATAAGTCCTGCTGTGATGTAATGGCAGATGGAAAAATATCTGGGTGTGTAAACACTTCCAAAGCTTGCTGAATAAGCATGAACGAAGTTGAGAGATTTGACTTTTAGTAGACTTAGCACTCCCTTCCCAAATACTGTAAATAAAAAATGCTTAACAAATTTGAGAACAAAAGATTAGAGTATGAGTTAGCAAAGTATATATAGTTGTGACAGCCACATTCACACTTTGGAAGCATAAGAGCCATCCTCTTCACTGTGCTAATACCAGGCACTCAGCACTAGCTGAGTTGATATACACATTTGAGTCTAATTAACTTGGCAACACCCATCACCTGTTCCCCTTATTAAACTGCTAAGTATTTAACAGCCATCAAGAGAATGAGTGTGGCCAAATTCTCCTCCAACTTGACTTTCAAGTTTGCTGACAACACCACCATAGTGGGTTGGATCTCAAATGATGCTGAGATGGAGTACAGGAATTAGATAATCTATCTGCTGAGGGAACAATAATCTCTACCTCAATGTCCACAAACTAAAGGAGATCGTCATTGACTTTAGGAAGCATAGAGGAGAACATGCCGCTGTCTACATCAAAGAGACAAAGTAGAAATGATTAGGAGCTTCAAGTTTTTAGTTGTCCAGGTCATCAACAACTATACTGTCCACTGTTGGGGTGGGTTCTCTCACCAAGTTTTACACACACACCATAGAAAGCATTCTTTCTGCTTGTATCACAGCTTGGTGTGGCTCTGCCTAAGACCACAAAAAAACTACAAAACTTCAAGAGTATAGTCCAATCCATTACCCTAACCAGCCTCGGGAAAGCAGCCAGCATAACTAAGGACCTCATGCACCCCAGACATTCTCTCTTCCACCTTCTTCCATGGAGAAAAAGTTACAAAAGTCTGAAGTCACATACCAACCGACTCAAGAACAGCTTCTTCCCTGCTGCCATCAGGCTTTTTGAGTGGACCTACCTTGCATTAAGTTGATTTCTCTGTACACCCTAGCTATGCCTTGAACACTACGTTCTGCATGCTCTCTTTCCTTCTCTATGAAATGTATAGGTTTGTCTTATAGCACACAACAAACAATATTTTTCACTGTATAATACGTGACAATAATAAATCAAATTTTATTTGTCAGCCCACTGGGCTGATGGGGTTTAATTTACAGAAATGTGAGGTGATGCATTTTGGTAGCTTGAACCAGGGCAAGATTATTCAGTTAATGGTAGGACACCAGGGAGAGTTACAGAACAACGAGATTGCAGGGTACATGTTCATAGCTCTTTGAAAGTGGAGTCACAGGTGGAGAGTGGTGAAGGCGGCAATTTGGCATGCTTGGTTTCATTGGTAAGAACATTGAATATAGGAGTTGGGATGTCTTGAAGTTGTACAAGACATTGGTAAGGCCACACTTGGAATACTGTGTGCAGTTCTGGTCACTCTATTATAGTAATGATATTATTAAACTAGAAAGAGTGCAGAAAAGATTTACGAGGATGCTACTGGGACTTGATGTTACTGAGGATGCTACTGGGACTTGGGTTATAAGGAGAGGCTGGACAGACTGGGACTTCTTTCTCTGGAGGCTGAGGGGTGATCTTATAGAGGTCTATAAAATAACAGGGGCACAGATCAGCTAGATAGTCAATATCTTTCCCAAAGGGAGGAGAGTCTAAAACTAGAGGGCACAGGTTTAAGGTGAGAGGGGAGAGATACAAAAGTATCCAGAAAGGCAATTTTTTCACACAGACGGTAAGTGTCTGGAACAAACTGCCTGAGGTAGTGGTAGAGATGGGTACAATTTTGACTTTTAAAAAGCATTGAGATAGTTACATGAATAAGATGGGTATAGGGGGATATGGATCAAATGCAGGCAATTGGGATCAGTTTAGGGGTTTAAAAAAGGCAGCATGGACAAGTTGGGCTGAAGGGCCTGTTTCCATGTTGTAAACCTCTATGACTCTATGAAATCAAATCTATTAGATATTAACAGATGCACAGTGGTTAGCACTACTGCCACACAACATCAGGGACCTGGGTTTGATTCCACCCTTGGGCGACTGCATGGAGCTTGCATGTTTTCCATGTCTCTGTAGGTTTCCTTTGGCCGCTCCAGTTTCCTCCCACAGTTCAAAGATGTGTAGGTTATGTGGATTGGCCAAGCTAAATTGCCCCTTAGTGTCCCAAGATGTGTAGGTTAGAGGGAGTAATGGGGTAAATATATGGGTTATAGGGATAGGGCCTGGGTAAGGTGCTTTGTCAGAGAGTCAGTGCAGACTTAATGGGCCCAACAGCCTCCTTCTGGAGGGATTCTATTATTTCCTTCTTTTTGTTAAAATAAATTGATATACAAACAAAAACCATTCATAAAGAAAAAATACAAAATGATAAGATGCTATCTTATACAATCAATCTTTAATATTCTCCATATCATGAAAGAAAAAATGAGAATTACAACTTGAAAAATGCGACTTGATTATGACACAAGATGACTCCCCCTTTGAGGATAGCCAACAATCTCTCTGGACAAGTAACTCTTCTTCCAAAATAACCTGACAATTTGTGACTTGCAAGGAGTTATTAAAATCTCCTTACTTTCCAGGCATTTCTTTTATACTCGCGGGATCAATCCTCAATCTCTTTTCCGAGACATGTTGTTGAATGAACATGTTCACAGAGTGAATGGTTATCTATAAAGCATTTTCTCAGCACACGTTTCTCCGGTTACTTTGGCTCCCATGCTAGCAGACTTTTATCATTTTGTCCAACTAAAAATATTATGAATCTTGTTGTACTGAAATAACCATCAGGAGGTTTAGTGTGTGAAACGTCACAAAAACTGATTTCATCCTTTGAGTCACCCAGGGCTGAAAATCTGTGAGTTTATTCTTTTAAACTTAATTTCTTCAAGATTTGCTTTCAGGCCTTCCCGAACAGCTGCATACTTCAGCATGATGCTCGATTTTAAAACATCACGGCATCCATCTGCCCTGGTTTTTGTGCGTACCCAGTTTAATTCCCCAATTAAGCTTCTCAGTCTAGCTTTTTTAGTTGTAGATTCTCGAGAACCTGGCCCAATTTATTCTATTAACATTCTCTAGGTGTGACTGTTAAGTCAGGATTAGTCCCAATTTAAGTCAGCCTGATGTCCAACTTCAAAGTTTCAGAAGCCCGACTTCCAATTTTGAATTCCTTTAGAATTTTATCTCTCTCAAATGTTACAGATTGCGCTCCGCAGGAAATCATTTACATGCACGAAGAAAATGCCCACTTCTTTTTCTTCAGAGTTCCAACAAAACGTTGCTCTATCTGCTTTTAGCTGAAGATAACCCACTTTTTATAGGGCAGACTGAAAAATACCAGACCCTGCATACATTGTTTAGCCCATAAACACTTTGTTCAGCCCTCATTATTTCCCCTCTGTATCTCCAGCTTTTTCTCAAGTCTTTAAGAATACTTCTCTTTGAAATCTGTCCCCTTGTAAAAATGCTGCTTTGACATCAATGGATTTACAGTCCCCTGGGAATGTCATTAATGGTGTAAGGAAAATCTTCAAACTTACTTTCCTGCTGTTGAGGAGTCTGCTGTAACTTCCTGACACAATTCTCAGTCAAAGCCATGAACGACAAGCCTAGCCTTAGCTTTATATCAGAAAGAACTTCTTCCATTCATCTATGCGATAAGGAACATCTTCTATGCAAACATCAAACTCGTTCCAGCCATCAAATTCTTTTCATTTTGCCTTGTTTATCAATTTATCATCTAATGTTATTCTCCATTGTATGGATTCCTACTAGTGGCACTCTTCACCTGTTTTTTTGGTCCTTGGTCTTGTTAAACTATGACCCTACTAGCCCTCCTGCCCCTATCAGGTCTATCACTGATAAATGGCCCTACTCTGATTTTGAGTATAACTTTGTCTAATCTCAGTCCATTACCTAACACAATCTGCTGTTTGCACAGGTCCAGCATATAGGTGTATGAGTGGATGGTGAATCTTCAAATCATTCATTCAGATTCGATCTATGCCCATAGCTACGTTGGAATATACTCTCAGTTTGATTAATGGCAAGATTATCATTTTGCCATCAGTGCTAAACTTTTCCAGGGCTTCTCCGTTCATTCTGCCCTTCCCATGTTTCACGGATTGAATCTGATTTCTGACAGTCTGACTTGATACCTCGAAGCTCTCCTGATTTTTTTTCTGAAATCTGTGCCATGATAAACATTCTCCCATATGCACAAATGGTATTCAAACGTTCTGCAAAAACTGAACAACTGGTAGTTCCCTCCAAAGCCAGAGATGGTCCCACATTAATGGAGGTATCTTCGGATTCCTGTCAGAAACTAATTGGTAGGGGCTGGGGGCCCCGAAGCTGTTTTTCATGTACTGTCCGCACTAATGCGGTTGTCAATTTTTTCGGGGCATTTTGTCAATTAGTGTGATTTCTCTCAGATATCCCATTGCTAAATGGCCTTTCTGCTGCTGTGTACACAGCCACAATATTCAAATGTTCACACACATTCCGAAATCATCATTGGCAAATTCTCTTTGGTTGTCTGTTACGAATTTCACTGGTGCTCCTAGCCCCATACCTATCTGACTGATCATTACTACATTGTCTTTATTATAAACTGCCATTGCCTGACTAAATCTAGTCACCATGTCTATAAATGAAGAAGCAAAATATGTTTTTCTTCATCCTGTATTTTCAGTTCCATTGTTATGGGTTCATTGATGTCTTGCTGCTTTTTTTAAAAATCAACCAGATTTTTTTACAAATATGCTTGAGAAGCCTACTATATTCTTCATCCAGTAACCCCTGGATCCTTTAGCCTTCAACCTATGGCCAGAGGGATATGCAAATTGTTTACATAGTTTTGTAATAATTTGATTCTTCTCCTTTCAATCCCCATCTCAACCACCAGACAAATTTTAGGTGAACTGACCCAGAGTTTCCTGCCTTCTATCTCCCTCTTTTGTTGAATAGAGGCATTACGTTTGCGATTTCCAATCTGTTGGAAAAGGGTAGACACAGTAGTTCCACAACACCAAGTTTATTTGGTAGCATGAGCTTTCGGAACATTGCCCCTTTATCAGGTGAGTGCACATTATGGCTACCATCGCAAACTGCCAGCTCAAAGTGGAGAGGATTTCCAAGCTGATCGTGTGTATCGACACAGACATCAAGTTTCTATTACCTGTAAAGACTCACATTCCAACCATTATCTTGTAATTGAGTTTGTGTCTATACATGCCCTGTTTGTGAAAGAAATCTTCCACTTACCTGATGAAGGAGTGGCACTCTGAAAGTTCATGCTACCAAATAAACCTGTTGGACTTTAACCTGGTGTTGAGACTACAATCTGCAGCCACAGGTGCAGGGGACTTGTTGCTTTTAGTCTGCAGAGTACTTTTTCTCTAGTGATAGTGGTTGCTTTAAGTTCCTAGACACCCCCTCTCCTTTCGTGCCTTGTTTTCCTACATTCTTGGAATAGTTTACTATCTTCTGCTGTGAAGGCTGGTACAAAGGGTGGGATTTTCTGCGTCTCCTGCTGTGTGTTTCGTGGCAGGGGAGGCAACTCGGCATTGCTCCCACTTCAGTCAACAAGTTTCCCATTTATTGCACACCCCTCCACTTCTGGGAAAATCATCGGATGGGTTCACCGTCAGTGGGACCAGAAGATCTTGCCAATGGGATCGGCTGGAAAATTCCAGCCAAAACACTTGTTCAAGATCTGCGCTATTTTATGGATTCCCATTATTAATTCCCCATTTTGATCCATTCATAGAACATAGAACATTACAGCGCAGAACAGGCCCTTCGGCCCATGATGTTGCGCCGACCAGTTAAAAAACAATGACCTACTAACCTAAACCAAATCCTTTTTGTCCATAAACCTATCCACAGATCTCTTAAACGCCCCCAAACTAGGCACATTTACAACCTCAGCAGGCAGGGCATTCCAATCCCTCACCACCCTCTGGGTAAAGAACCTATCCCTGACATCCGTCCTATAACTACCCCCCCTTAATTTAAAGCCATGCCCCCTCGTGCTAGCTTTCTCCATCCGAGGAAAAAGGCTATCATTTGACTTCAGCCATTTTTTTTTTATAGATTTGTAGAACCTCTCAATGTCTAGTTTATGTTTCTTGCTAGTTTATTCTCAATTTATTTTCATTTCTTTTCAGTCGCCTTTATTGTTTTCTGAGAACGTTCCCAGTATACTGACCTACCATTGATCTTGTTAATACTTCATGCTTACCACAGTTCTGGTCACCATATAATTGAAAGATAAGAGGCACTGAAGAAGGTAGAAGATTTACAAGGATAATATGAGAACTGAGCAGATATAGTTATTGGAAAAAGCTGAAGAGGCTGGGCTGTTTTCACCAGAATCATTCAGTGCACAAGAGGCCTTCAGGTCTATACTGACACGTGAAACACCTGACCTCCAGCCTAATCCCATTTACCAGCACTTGGCCCATAAGCCTCAAATGTTATGATGTGCTAAGTTTCCATCCAGGTACTTTTTAAAAGTATGTGAAGCAGTCTCTTCAACCACCCTCCCAGGCAGCACAGTCGTACTATCATTGCTCTGAGTAAAAAAAAATTTTCCTCAGATGCCCCCCAAACTTCCTGCCCCTCACATTGAACCTACGCCTCCTCATGACTGATCCTTCCAAGCCTCTCACAATCTAGTACATCTCGGTCAGGTCACCTCTCAGTCTCACCTGCTCCAATGAAAATAACCCAAGCCTCTCCAACCTCTCTTCATAACTTAAAATGTTCCATTCCAGGAAGCATCCTGGTAAATTTCCTCTGCACCTACTCCAATGTAATCCACATCCTTCCTATAGGGAATATTTCACTGAATATTTATAAAAGTCTGGTTAGACCACAATTGCATTTAGAACATAGAACATTACAGCGCAGTACAGGCCCTTCGGCTCTCCATGTTGTGCCAGTGGAACCAATCTAATGACCCTCTAACCTAAACTATTCCAATGTTATCCATATGCCTATCCACTGACCATTCAAACGCCCTTAAAGTTGGCGAGTCCACAACTGCTGAAGGCAGGGCATTCCACGCCCTTACTACCCTCTGAGTAAAGAACCTACCTCTGACATCCGTCCTATAATTACACCCCTCAATTTAAAGCTGTGTCCCCTCGTGTTAGCCATAACCATCCGAGGAAAAAGGCTCTCACTGTCCATCCTATCTAACCCCCTGATCATCTTGTATGCCTCAATTAGGTCACCTCTTAACCATCTTCTAACGAAAATAACCTCAAGTCCCTCAGCTTTTCCTCATAAGACCTTATGACTCTTATCACTCTTTAGGAAGGATGTGAAGGGTTCTTGAAAGCGTGCAGAGGCAATTTACCAAAATGGTTCCATGGATTTTAGCTGTAGGTCAGAGTGGAGAAATTGGGGCTGTTCTCCTTGCAGCAAAGGGAATTATGGGGAGGTTAGATATAACAAGGTGACAAATTTAGGTAGTCAAGAGAAAGCAGACAATAGAAAACTGTTTCTGTTGCCTGGGAGAGTCTAGAGTTGTCCAGCTTTGACTACTGTACTTTCTTTCAATGCTGGTAACATGGGCGGCATGGTGACAGTGGCTAGCACTACTACTTCACAGCTCCAGGGACCCAGGTTCAACTCCTGGCTTGGGCCACTGTATGTGTGGTGTTGCCCATGTCATATTATATTTGGCATGTTTACAAATGGAAGATTACATGAACATTACATAGCTTGGCACATCATTGAAGACCTAAGGGCCTGTACTATTCTATGTTCTATTCCTTCCCCCACACCCACCAGGCCACTCAGCTCCCCAAAGGCAAGGGAACCTGTGGTATTCACTGTTTCATTTCACATATTAAGATTGGTCACAGGAGTTGGCAATTAGTTGCCGAACCAGACCAGAGTTCATGCAAAAGATCGCGAAAACAGAATACATATCAAGATGCACAAAGTACCTCCTTGACGAGCATACAGGCTCCCTCCAAAGTAACCATTCAGTGGTGATGTTGCAGCAAACACAAATATGGCCGTACTTAGCATAGACCCTCTCCTGGAAAAGGAGGAAAAGAGAAAATAACCTATAACTAAAAATTCAATCGCATTTTCTCAGTTACAGAATCAAAGATCTTTCAGACGATCCTGAATTAGCCTTCACCTGAATCTCTATTGAATCCATTAGAAAAAAATCTTCCCATTGATATGTATAAAACCACCTGAAATTAGGAACTTAGTCAACAGTAAAGAAAAATACATTTGCTACTGAGTGATTAACAGAAGAATGAAGTTTTTAAATATGTGTTAATGACATTTGATAAGAAACAGTCAATATCGAAGGAAGACATGAGTCTTCTGGAACACAGAAACTGAGGATTTCCGTCAGACAATTCTGTTTTAGTCTCTGCAGCAACAAATAGTCCTACTTAGCTGAACAAGTGTATCAAAATACAATTAATTCTAAATCCACAAACAAAGATTTAATTTGTGTAAAGTAGATGAGAGGGCGGGAAGGTGGAGCTGAGTCACGACAGATCAGCCATGATCTTATTGAATGGCGGGGCAGGCTCGAAGGGCCAGATGGCCTACTCCTGCTCCTATTTCTTATGTTCTTATTTCTTATGTTCTTATAAACAATATAAGTTATGGGGTCTGTAGAAAATTGAAAGATCCCTAAATGGCCTGGCAGTAAATAGATCACTAAGCCAGCCCACAGCTCATCTAACTGTCTGCTGATCTTTTGACTTGAGTTGAGAATGCCACCACTGAGTCATGCTACTGGGCAGGGAACATTGTGCATCACTGCTGAATCTGAACAACTGCAGATTATTTAAAAACTCTGACTCTTTACAGAATAAATCCTTTATTTTATACAGAATAAGTGGGCAATCAATGGGATCAAAGGTGAAAAATAAAGCACGATGCTTGCAGGTCATAGGTTTTGGTTAAGCTTCCTTGTCATAGTAGGATAAGACCATAAGACTTAGGAGCAGAATTAGGCCGCTCAGCTCAGAGTCTGCTCCATCATTCAATCACGGCTGATATTTTTCTCATCCCTATTTTCCTGCCTTTTCCCCATAACCCCTGATTCCCTTATTAATCAAGAACCTCTCTAACTCTGTCTTAAAGACACTCAATGACCTGGCCTGCACAGCCTTCTGCAGCAAAGAGTTCCACAGATTCACCTTTGGCTAAGGATTCATCTTTTGCTCTTCCTTCAGGTATCATTCCTCAGAGGGTTTTGGCAACAGTGAGCTTTCACTGGGTAGGCCATGATTATACTTGGTAAAGTACGGCAGTGGTTTGCCATTGCCTTCTGCAGTGTGGCTGAATAGGAAACTCTCCTGCTCTTACTGCCTAACATCAGGCATGTTGAAAGGCTGAGAATCAGTCTGCTTGGTCATTTTATAAACACTCCTTCCCTACCCATCAATCCTGAAGAAGGACTTGAACCCTCCAGAACAGGAACACTACATAATCAGCTCTTACTAAATGACATAATTGACATTAATTCTGTTAAGTGGAATCTGAATCACTAACTGCTGCCAAGTTGATTATTTGGTCATTTATCTCATTGCTGTTTATGGGATCTTGATGTGTGAAATTTCACCTCCTCCCCCCAACTACATTAAATTGTTGCCTTTGAATATTTCAGAACATCCAAAAGATGAGAAATTTGTCTCATGAATAAATATTCTTGCTTCCAATACATCCCCAAGTACAATGCAAGGAACAAGCAGGACAGAAGATCAATGATAATATAAGGCTACCTCCCCCAAGTGGCCAATCTTCACATTAGTCTCAATGGCAAAAATCATGCTACTCAACATGCAAAGATATCCAATCCTGTCGATTCGAGTAAATTTACAGGATAAATGACTGAGTGGAAATCAGATTGAAAATTACTGATAATCTGTTAATTTGAGTCACCAAAGCCATTCACAGCAACTTCACAGCTTAGCACAGTTGAGGCTTGAACCTTGGACCTGCCTGCCTTAGAGTCATAGAGATTTATAGCATGGAAACAGGCCCTTTGGCCCAACTTGTCTATACTGCCCTTTTTTTAATCCCCTAAACTAATCCCAATTGCCCACATTTCGCCCATATCTCTCCATGCTCATTTTACCCATGTAATTGTCTAAATGCTTTTTAAAAGACAAAATTGTACCCATGTCTACTACTACCTCTGGCAGCTTGTTCCAGACACACACAGCCTTCTGTGAAAAAATTGCCCTTCTGGACCTTTTTGTATTTTTCCCCTCAAACCTATGCCCTCTAGTTTTAGACTCTTCTACCTTTGGAAAAAGATATTGACTGTCTAGCTGATCTACGCCCCTCATTATTTTATAGGCCTCTACAAGATCACCCCCCCAGCCTTCTACGCTCCAAAAGAAAATAGTCCCAGTCTATCCAACCTCTCCATATAACTCAAACCAACAAGTCTCGATAGCATCTTAGTACATTTTTTCTGCACTCTTTCTAGTTTAATAATATCCTTTCTATAACAGGGTGACCAAAACTGTGCACAGTATTCCAAGTGTGGCCTTACCAATGTCTTGTGCAATTTTAACAAGACGGCCCAACTCCTAAATTCAACGCTCTGACCAATGAAACCAAGGATGCCGAATGCCTTCTTCACCTCTCCGTCCACCTGTGACTCCACTTTCAAGAAACTATGAAAATGTACCCCTAGATCTCTTTGTTCTGTAACTCTCCCCGGTGCCCTACCATTAACTGAGTGAGTCCTGCCCCGGTTCAATCTATTAAAATGCATCAGCTTGCATTTGACCAGCTCAGCTACTCACCAGAAAAAAACTGCTGAACCATCAAACTATATTCTAGAAAAGTGGTTTAAACTTTCCAATCCTTTGAACTTAAGCATGACGGTAACTCCACGGACATTAATGTCAGCAGCTCAACGAAGGGCTATTAGAATAAACATCCTGTGGGGTTTAACCTTTAAAGTGGATTTAGAGCAGCTTCTTATTTGGTATGAGAAAAGGCATGCAACATTTAACAACAGGAAAAATGCAACTTTTTAAATGCTTCAAATCTTAAATGTTAAGCGACTAGTCTTAAACACAATCTCAGAAGTAGTCTGAAAACCGAGTCAGTCACTGGAACTTGGAAGAAGTCTTTTTTTCATTCATTTCTCTACAATTGTTCCTGAGGAACAGTATCCAGAGACAGCGATTTTTGGGCGTGTGAAGAGGCAGCAAAAAGGTGCATTTTTCTGTTTATTTTGTTTAACTGTTTATTTCTAGTTTAAGTCGCGAGTTTTTCGGCGGTTTTTTAAAAAAATTAGTTAGAAACCGGTAGTTGTAGTTTTTTTTTTCTTGAGCCCCTAATCCTATAAATTAGCGCAGAGAGGATACCCGATCCTCTACACTGGATCCCACCCTCCCACTTCCTCTAACCTAAAATATAAGTGTGGGAAAGTTTTTTTTTCTGCTGGTAATTGTTTCAGGGATGGCAGTTCAGGCAGTGTGCTGCATCTCCTGTGGGATGTATGTGGTGAGGGACTCCAGTAGTGTTTCAGGGGATTTTACTTGTAAGAAGTGTGTTAGATTGAAGCTTCTGGAGGAGCGTGTAAAGGAGCTGGAGGTGGAATTAGAGGAACTCCGCATAATTCGGGAGGCAGACGTGGACATTGATAGGAGTTATAAGGAGATAATCACTCCTAGATATCAGTCTTGGGTCACTGCCAAGAGGAGGGGAAAGAAGCAAGTGGGGGGACAATCCCCTGGGGCTGTTCCCCTCCAAAATAGGTTTTCGGTCCTGGAGGCTACAGTTGAGGAGGAATCAACTGGGGATAGCCAAAGGGAGCAGGTCTCTGGGGGTGAGCCTATTTTAAAAGCTCAGGTGGTTAGGGGATGCAAAAGATTGGGCCTCGTGATTGGGGACTCCACAGTTAAGGGGACGGATAGGAGAGTCGGTAGTAATGGTAGGGACTCAGGGCTGGTGTGTTGCCTACCAGGGGCTGGGGTCCGGGATATATCAGAGAGGATATTCAAGACTCTTAGGGGAGAGGGAGATCAACCCCAAGTTATAATTCATGTGGGGACACATGACATAGGGAGGCTAAGGGAAGGGGATATTAAGCAGAGATTCATGGAGTTGGGGTGGAAACTAAAGGCCAAGTCAGACAGAGTGGTTATCTCTGGACTCTTGCCTGTGCCACGGGCACAGTTTGAACCTGTGGCTGAGGAGATGGTGCAGGAGGGAGGGGTTCAAGTACTTGAGCAATTGGGGCTCATTCTGGGGAAGGTGGGACCTCTATAAGAGTGATGGTATACACCTGAACCAGAGGGGGACAAATATCCTGGGGGGTAAATTTGTGAAGGCTTTGCGGAGTGGTTTAAACTGATTCAGAGGGGGGATGGGATCCTGATTAGAGGGGGTGAAAGTGAGGGGGGCATAGATGGGGACTGCAATGCACGGCATTGTGGGGGTGGGGCGGAGCAGGGTTTGAAATGCGTGTACTTTAATGCGAGGAGTATTTGCAATAAAGTGGATGAACTTGCAGCGTGGATCAGTACCTGGGACTTTGATGTTGTGGCCATTTCAGAGACATGGATAGAGCAGGGTCAGGAATGGATGTTGCAGGTCCCGGGATACAAATGCTTTAGTCGGAATAGAGAAGGAGGTAGAAGGGGGAGTGGGGTGGCATTATTGGTCAAGGACTGTATCACAGTGTCAGAGAGGAAGTTTGATGAGGACTTGTCTGTTGAGGTAGTATGGGCGGAGATTATAAATAGGAGAGGAGAGGTCACCCTGCTGGGAGTCTTTTATAGACCTCCAAAAAGTTCTAGAGAGGTTGAGGAAAGGATTGCGGAGACGATCCTGGTTAGGAGTTAAAGTAATAGGGTAACTGTTATGGGGGACTTTAACTTTACTAATATTGATTGGAATTGCTATAGCTCTAGCTCGTTAGAGGGATCAGTTTTTGTTCAAAGTGTGCAGGAAGATTTTTTGACTCAGTATGTAGATAGGCCAACTAGAGGTGAGGCTATATTGGATTTGGTGCTGGGTAATGAGCCAGACCAGGTGCTAGACTTGGAAGTTGGTGTGCATTTTGGTGATAGTGACCACAATTCAGTTACGTTCACCTTAGTGATGGAAAGGGATAGGCATGAACCTCGGGTCAGTAGTTTCAGCTGGGGGAAGGATAATTATGAGGCTATTAGGAGAGAATTAGGAAGCATAGGTTGGGCTAGGAGATTACAGGGACTGGGAACGTCCGAAATGTGGAGATTTTTCAAGGAGCAGCTACTGCGGGTCTGTGATAGGTATGTCCCTGTCAGGCAAGGAGGATTTGGTAGGGCTAGGGAACCGTGGTGCACCAAAAAAGTTGATTCATTGGTTAGGAAGAAAAAGGAGGCTTATGTTCGGATGAGGCTTGAGGGCTCAGGTAGTGCATTAGAAAGCTTTAGATTGGCTAGGAGGGAGTTGAAGAGGGAGTTAAGAAGGGCTAAAAGAGGACATGAGATGACTTTGGCTGATAGGATTAAGGAGAATCCTAAGGCGTTCTATAGGTATGTCAAGAACAGAAGGTTGGTTAGGGCAAGATTAGGGCCAGTTACAGACAGTAGAGGGAAGTTGTGTGTGGAACGGGAAGAGATTGGAGAGGCATTGAACCAATATTTCTCTTCGGTGTTCACGCAGGGGGACATGAATGTAGCTGAGGAGGACACTGGGATGCAGGGGCGTAAAATAGACAGTATTGCAGTTGATACCGGGGATGTGCTGGATATTCTAGAGGGCTTGAAAATAGATAAGTCCCCTGGTCCGGACGGAATTTACCCTAGGATTCTCTGGGAGGCAAGAGAGGTGATTGCAGAGCCTCTGGCTCTGATCTTCAGGTCATTGTTGGTCTCTGGTATAGTACCGGAAGATTGGAGGACAGCAAATGTTGTCCCATTGTTTAAGAAGGGGAACAGAGACTTCCCCGGGAATTATAGACTGGTGAGTCTTACTTCTGTTGTGGGCAAGGTTTTAGAAAGAATTATTAGAGATAGGATTTATAGTTATTTGGAGAGTAATGAATTGATTAGAGACAGTCAGCATGGTTTGTAACGGGGAGGTCGTGCCTTACTCAATAAGAACCTTATTGAGTTCTTTGAGAAAGTGACCAAAGAGGTGGATGGGGGTAAGGCAGTTGACGTGGTATATATGGATTTTAGTAAGGCGTTTGATAAGATTCACCATGGTAGGCTTCTGCAGAAAATGCAGATGTATGGGATTGGGGGTAATCTAGGTACTTGGATCATGAATTGGCTAGCAGATAGGAGACAGAGGGTGGTGGTTAATGGTAAATATTTGACATGGTGTTTGGTTACGAGTGGTGTGCCTCAGGGATCTGTTTTGGGGCCACTGCTGTTTGTAATTTTTATTAATGATCTGGATGAGGGGATAGTTGGGTGGATTAGTAAGTTTGCTGATGACACCAAAGTCGGAGGTGTGGTAGATTGTGAGGAAGGGTGTCATAGTTTGCAGGGTGACTTAGAAAGGTTGCAGAGCTGGGCTGTGAGGTGGCGGATGGGGTTTAATGTGGAGAAGTGTGAGGTAATTCATTTCGGTAGGAACAACAGATGTGTTGAGTATAGGGCTAACGGGAGGACTTTGAATAGTGTGGAGGAACAGAGGGATCTAGGTGTATGTGTACATAGATCCCTGAAAGGAATAAAGTAGATAAGGTTGTTAAGAAGGCATACGGTGTCTTTGTGTTTATTGGTAGGGGGATTGAATTTAGGAGTCGCAACGTCATGATGCAACTGTACACAACTCTGGTGCGGCTGCACTTGGAGTTTTGTGTGCAGTTCTGGTCCCTACATTACAGGAAGGATGTGGAGGCTTTGGAGAGGGTGCAGAGGAGGTTTACCGGGATGTTGCCTGGTATGGAGGGGAGATCCTATGAGGAGAGACTGAGAGATTTGGGGTTGTTTTCGCTGGAAAGAAGGCGGTTCAGAGGGGACCTTGTTGAAACATATAAGATGATTAGAGGTTTAGACAGGGTAGATAGTGATAGCCTTTTTCCTAGGATGGAGAAAACTAGCACGAGGGGGCACAACTTTAAATTAAGGGGGGGTAGTTATAGGACAGATGTCAGGGGTAGGTTCTTTACCCAGAGGGTGGTGAGGGACTGGAATGCCCTGCCAGCTGCAGTTGTAAATGCGCCTAGTTTGGGGGCGTTTAAGAGATCTGTGGATAGGTTTATGGACGAAAAGGGATTGGTTTAGGCTAGTGGGTCATTGTTTTGTAACTGGTCGGCGCAACATCGTGGGCCGATGGGCCTGTTCTGCGCTGTAATGTTCTATGTAATTCATTTCGGTAGGAGTAACATATGTGTTGAGTATAGGGCTAACGGGAGGACTTTGAATAGTGTGGAGGAGCAGAGGGATCTAGGTGTATGTGTACATAGATCCCTGAAAGTTGGGAATCAAGTAGATAAGGTTGTTAAGAAGGCATATGGTGTCTTGGCGTTTATTGGTAGGGGAATTGAATTTAGGAGTCGCAGCGTCATGTTGCAACTGTACACAACTCTGGTGCGGCCGCACTTGGGAGTACTGTGTGCAGTTCTGGTCCCCACATTTCAGGAAGGACGTGGAGGCTTTGGAGAGGGTGCAGAGGAGGTTTACCAGGATGTTGCCTGGTATGGAGGGGAGGTCCCATGAGAGAGACTGAGGGATTTGGGGTTGTTTTCGCTAGAAAGAAGGAGGCTAAGAGGGGATCTTATTGAAACATATAAGATGATTAGAGGTTTAGATAGGATGGATAGTGATAGCCTTTTTCCTCGGATGGAGAAAGCTAGCACGAGGAGGCATGGCTTTAAATTAAGGGGGGGTAGTTATAGGATGGATGTCAGGGGTTGGTTCTTTACGCAGAGGGTGGTGAGGGACTGGAATGCTCTGCCTGCTGCAGTTGTAAATGCACCTAGTTTGGGGGCGTTTAAGAGATCTGTGGATAGGTTTATGGACGAAAAGGGATTGGTTTAGATTAGTGGGTCATTGTTTTTTTTTAAAAACTGGTTGGCGCAACATCGTGGGCCGATGGGCCTGTTCTGCTCTGTAATGTTCTATGTTTTATCTCTCTGATGGTGCTAGCAGCATTTCACCCAAGAACACATCCTTTACTTGGAAGCCTTAGACCGGAGTATTGGCAGCCCCTTCTGGTACAGATGCTAATACAGCCAAGCCTGATCAAGTTCTCACCAAACATGCACACACATGCACACAAATTCAAACACTTTCCAGCAGAGTAGATCATGAGTCAAGAATGGAAACCCTGGCTAATGTTTTAGTATCTTAAAAGCCAAAGGAACTGATGCCAATTGTAGCTACTCAATAGTTTTGACACAGCCTCAAGGCTGGTACTTAGTACAGAAGTTAAAATTTATTTATTAGTCACAAGTTGGTTTACACTGCAGTAAAGTTACTGTGAAAATCCCCTAGTCGTCACACGTTGGCGCCTGTTCGGTTACACTGAGGGAGAGTTTAGCATGGCTAATGCAATTAATCTGCCCATCTTTGGACTGTAGGAGGAAACTACAGCACCTGAAGAAAACCCACACAGACACAGGAAGACTGTGCAAACTCCACAAAAGACAGTGTCCCAAGCCAGGAATTGAACTCGGGTCCCTGGCGCTGTAGGGCAGCAATACTGTGCTGCCCTAAGGTTCAAGCTGACCTCTCATATGCTAATGCTGCCCTCTGTTGGAGGATAGAAGAAGCAATTTTTCAAACAATCCCTTTACAATTCCTGAGAAACTTGGAGAAAAAAAGCAGATTTGTACCAGAACAGATTTGCGGACACAACTCAGTCTTCATGCCCCGGGGCATAGAAAAGAAGGGGGTGAGGTAGGAGGCAGGATATGAAGGACCAGGCTTCCTCACATCAGTCCTAAATCCTTCTTTCAAAAATTTGAATCTGTGTTCCCCAGCCTGCTGCCAAGGTTTATTGAAAAGGTGTAATCTGGATTTACCCTTTATCAGATCATTTACTATCTTAGTGAAGTTGTACAAGGCATTGGTAAGCAACACTTATAATACCATGTAGTATTCTGGTCACCCTATTATGTGAAGGATATTAAACTACCTCCAGAGGTAGCTAGTTTGGAAGATTCTGTCTAAGGAGCGTTTTGTAGGTGGCACACATTGTTGCCACTCTGTACGGCTGACAGAGAAAATGAATGTTTAAGGTAGTGAATGAGGTACTGTTCAAGTGGGCTGCTTTATCAAGGAGGGTGTCTCAGATCTGAGTATTGTTGGAGTTGTACTTATCCAGCCAGTTGGAGAATATTCCATCACTCCCCTGATCTGTGCCTTGTGGACAGGCTTTGGGGAGTCAGGTGGTGAGTTACTTGCCGTAATTCCTAACTTTTTACCTGTTCTGTCGTTACATGGCTGGCGAGGGTCAGTTTTTGGTTAATGTTAACTCCCAGGAGTTAATGGTAACTCCATGGTGGTGGATTTGGTGAAGGTAATAGAACATAGAACATAGAACATAGAACATTACAGCGCAGAACAGGCCCTTCGGCCCACGATGTTGCGCCGACCAGTTACAAAACAATGACCCACTAGCCTAAACCAATCCCTTTTCATCCATAAACCTATCCACAGATCTTTTAAACGCCCCCAAACTAGGTGCATTTACAACTGCAGCTGGCAGGGCATTCCAGTCCCTCACCACCCTCTGGGTAAAGAACCTACCCCTGACATCTGTCCTATAACTACCCCCCCTTAATTTAAAATCGTGCCCCCTCGTGTTAGCTTTCTCCATCCTAGGAAAAAGGCTATCACTATCTACCCTGTCTAAACCTCTAATCATCTTATATGTTTCAATGAGATCCCCTCTTAGCCGCCTTCTTTCCAGCGAAAACAACCCCAAATCACTCAATCTCTCCTCATAGGATCTCCCCTCCATACCAGGCAACATCCTGGTAAACCTCCTCTGCACCCTCTCCAAAGCCTCTACATCCTTCTTGTAATGTGGGGACCAGAACTGCACACAAAACTCCAAGTGCGGCCGCACCAGAGATGTGTACAGTTGCATCATGACGCTACGACTCCTAAATTCAATCCCCCTACCAATAAACGCCAAAACTCCGTATGCCTTCTTAACAACTTTATCTACTTGATTCCCAACTTTCAGGGATCTATGTACACATACACCTAGATCCCTCTGCTCCTCCACACTATTCAAAGTCCTCCCGTTAGCCCTATACTCAACACATCTGTAATGCTCAAGAGATGGCTAGATTTTCTTGTTGGAGAGGCTGTGTGGCAGGAATGTTACTTGCCATTTACAAAGTGAGAGACAAGAATCTCTTCAATCCGAAGACAACTGGGTGAAGTATCAGTGTTCTGTCTGTATTCAGGGAAAATGAATCAGGTGTTGCTTAGAGGGGTGACTGTAAAGATCTGCTTCAGCGAAATAGTGTAAAAGTAAGCTCAGCAAGGTGTGGCAGGAAGTTACAGACACAACACAGAGCGTAACTACTGTCTTCCTTCTTCCCTAAAAACTGACTTTTGCTTGGATATTTCTACAGGTTCCAACTTTTTTACCCGCCATTGCTCAATCACAACTGCTGCTCTGTCCATTTCTGCTCGGTCTACTGTACTCTCCAGCAGATAGGTGAGGGTGAGGGTGGCAACGAGAGCAAAGCTCACTTTTTCCACTCTAGTTCCAAATAGCTTCTGAACCCGGCAGCTCCGGAAACAATCTGCCACATTCCCTAGTAATGCCCAGGCAGAGATCGACAAGCTCAATCCTGGATAAAAGCAAATTACTGCGGATGCTGGAATCTGAAACCAAAAGAGAAAATTAAGGAAAAACTCAACAGGCTGGTAGCACTTAGAGGGAAAGAAAAGAGCTGATGTTTCAAAAGCTTTGACAAAAGGTCATCTGGACTTGAAACAACAGCTCTTTTCTCTCCTTACAGATGCTGCCAGACCTGCTGAGATTTTCCAACATTTTCTCTTCTGGCTCAATCCTGGAATTTTGCCTGTGTGGTTAAATGCCTTATGAGACAATCACACACTATGCCACAAGAAAGTTATTAAAGCACTCTCAAAGACTATATCTTTCCCCTCAATTGCAACTGCACATTTTTCATAATCTTGTGCAGAAGCACAAACTAGTATTTAACCAATAAGTGACTACCACATGGAGATACATATATATGTACTTACTCTGTGTATAAGTCTTCTACCATTGCCACAACAATGACAATGAAGGATACAAAGAATATTTGGCAACCAGATCCTATCAATGACGAAAATATTAGTGGGTGACTGGATGGTCTGAACACATCGCCATGAACTTGTTTCCACCCATACTCATCTCCCAGGTCTCTGTCCTGTTGAAATATAATTTCACTATGGGTTAGACTCATGTGCCTTCAATCCAGTTAAGAAACAGCTAATACATTCTGTAAACTGATGTCAAACGAAGCCTCTATAAGCTGGGCAAAAGTCCAAGTATGTTACATTACAAACAGTAAAATCTAAATGTTATTTCTAGAGGCTTGTTTGTGACATTTTAACACCTGCATTCAAATATTTTACTTATTTTAAGTACTGAAGGTAGACATTTTAACATTGCAGAAGGTACCCACAACTGAAGGAGTAAATTATGAAGCATCAATGAGGGTTCAAATATGCCAGCTACAATCAGCCCTTGATCTGTGGGAATTTTGCACATACGGGGCGGGCACAGACAACCTGATGCCAGTTCCAGAAAGCTCATAAACCAGGCCTTTCACCACAAACTCACCAAGATTAATGTTTAGTTACTCCCCAGGTCAGATTTCCAGCAAATTCATAGTTCACTCTGTTGCTTTGGCTCAATGCTATGTCTAGAAGGAGCAGGCGGTTTTAGATGGTGGACTGCTGTTCTGCGCCTGCTCCTCCAGGAGTGAGGAAGGGCTTAAGTGACCTTTGATACAAATCATAAAAAATTTTGTTTGATGCAGATTAAATGGATTTGATCTTTAAGAATTCCAATTCAAAAAGTTAAAAATTACAACAATAGCTGAAATGCTGCAATTCTGCAAATCACAGGATTGTTATAATGCAGGAGGAGACAATTCTGTCTGCACTGGCTCCAAGTGAACAATTCACTTTGTGCCCTCCCCCCACATCCCTGCACATTCTTCCTTTTCAAATACATCTAATTCCCTTTTGAATGCTTCAGTTCTACCTGCCTCCATCCACCACCTCTCATGCAGAGCATTCCAGACCCCAACCACCCATTGATGAAAAAGCTCCTCATCCCTAGAACCATTCTCCTGAATCTTTTTCACTCCCTCCAATGCCTTTCCTAAGTACAGAACCCATAACTGGATGCAATGCTGCAGCTGAGACTGAACATAAGACCAGAAGATAGCGGAGCGGAATCAGGCCATTCGGCCCATCGCGTCTCCTCCACCACTCAACCATGGCTGATATGATTCTCATCCCCATTCTCCTGCCTTCTGCCTGTAACCCTTTATCCCCTTATTAATCAAGGACCTATTTTTTTCTATCTTCAAGGCACTCAATGACCTGGCCTCCCAGCTCTCTGTGACAAAGAATTCCACAGAATCACCACCCTCTAGCTGAAGAAATTCCTCCTCATCTCAGTTTTAAAGGAGCGTCCCTTTACTCTGAGGTTGTGTCTTCGAGTTCTAGTCTCTCCCACTATTGGAAACATCATCGCCATGTGCACTCTATCTCGGCCTCTCAGTATTCTGTAAGTTTCATTTAGATGCCCCCCCTCAGCCTTCCAAGCTCCACTGAGTATAGACCCAGATTCCTCAACCGCTCCTCATAGGACAAGCTCTTCATTCCAGGGATCATTCTTGTGAGCTTTTTCTGGATCCTTTCCAATGCCAGCACATCCTTCCTTTGGTGAGGGGTCCAAAACTGCTCACAAAAATCCAGATGGGGTCTGACCAGAACTTATACAGCTTCAGTAGTACATCCCTACTCTTGTACTCTAGCCCCCTAGAAATGAATGTGAACATTGAATTTGCTTTCTTAACTGAACTAGCATGTTAACCTTGAGAGTTCGGAACCAAGACTCCCAAGTCTTTTTGTGCTTCAGAATCCAGTTCAATAAAAGCTTTTGCTCTTTACTCTATACATCAATTAATAAAACTCAGGATATTTGATTTATTAACTGCTCTCTCAGTCTATTCTGTCTCCTTCAATGACTTATATACACAATATACACATATACATCTAATATACATCTTATATACACAGTGAGTTTGAACTTCCACCCCCTTGTCCTCATTGCTGAACCTGCGAAATGAGTAAGGGTTGGTCAAAACAGGATGAAGTATGGTAGGATTCCTCATGTCTTGAACTGCTTCTGTTACCACGAAGACCAGTTCAGACCCCTAGAAACACTCATTAGTCAGGGCTTTGGAAAACAAGTCCACAATGGCAGAACGATGATGGACAATTCGTCACCCAGAATATCTTAACAACTGTTCTGACAGAAAGTCTGCAGCAGGACAAAACCTCCAATCATCTTGGTTTTCTTGTCATGGTATCAAGGTTTCGTTCTGTCTAGACACATGTAGAAGTTGATGTGGGAACGGTTTCTCTCAAGCACAGGCGTCTTTCTTTCCAAGCACATCTCCCAAATCCTACAGTGATCAGCAAATGGTGACTGGAGCAGACTTTTGTTGCCTGGAAGATTCTAGTCGTGATCTGGCACAGTGGTGCCTTTATAAGATGGTTGCCTAGCACTCAGACAAGGTAGGGATGCTGCTTGGCAGCTATAACTGTGACTGAACAGCCCTTTTTAGGATTCACTTTGCTCACATCTCAAAGACGTTCGCATTTCCAGGAAATGTCAGGGGTTGATGGACCAATCACTGGTTTATTCAATTCATTCCATCGTACTGATTCCCAATTGACAGGCGCAACAGAAGAGACATCCCCAAAACATCAACGGTGAAGCTCTGAATAATACAGTCAACAGAGACAGATCCAACAATGCCAGACAGAAAAACTTCCAAGCTTCAATCGAGAACAGAAAAGTATTCACAGTGCTTGGGATGTCCTGAAGGCCAGTATCATCAATACCTCCAAAGAGACACTTGGGTTTTCTGTTAGGAAATATCAGGGTTGGTTCAATGAAAATGATCATAAATGACCTGGATGAGGAAGTGGAGGACTGGGTTGGTAAGTCTGCCGACGACACGAAGGTTGGTGGGGTTGAGGATACTCTGGAGGGATGTCAAAAGTTGCAGCAAGACATAGATAGGATGGAGGACTGGGCAGAAGTGGCAGACGGACTTCAACCTGGATAAATTAGTTTGATGAGGACTTGCCTGTTGAGGTAGTATGGGCGGAGATTAGAAATAGGAGGGGAGAGGTCACCCTGTTGGGAGTCTTTTACAGACCTCCTAAAAGTTCTAGAGAGGTTGAGGAAAGGATTGCAGAGACGATCTTGGTTAGGAGTGAAAGTAATAGGGTAATTGTTATGGGGGACTTTAACTTTACTAGTATTGATTAGAATTGCTATAGCTCTAGTTCGTTAGAGGGGTCAGTTTTTGTACAAAGCTTGCAGGAAGGTTTTTTGACTCAGTATGTAGATAGGCCAACTAGAGGTGAGGATATATTGGATTTGGTGCTGGGAAATGAGCCAGACCAGGTGCTAGACTTGGAAGTTGATGTGCATTTTGGTGATAGTGATCACAATGCGGTTAAGTTCACCTTAGTGATGGAAAGGGATAGGCATGAACCTCGGGTCAGTAGTTTCAGCTGGGGGAAGGATAATTATGAGGCTATTAGGAGAGAATTAGGAAGCATAGGTTGGACTAGGAGATTACAGGAATTGAAGAGAAGCATTGAACCAATGCCTCTCTTCGGTGTTCACGCAGGGGGACATGAATATAGCTGAGGAGGACACTGGGTTGCAGGGGTGTAAAATAGACAGTATTGCAGTTGATAAGGGGGATGTGCTGAATATTCTAGAGGGTTTGAAAATAGATAAGTCCCCTGGTCCGGATGGGATTTACCCTAGGATTCTCTGGGAGGCAAGAGAGGTGATTGCAAAGCCTCTGGCTCTGATTTTCAGGTCGTCGTTGCTCTCTGGTATTGTACCGGAAGATTGGAGAATAGCGAATGTTGTCCCATTGTTTAAGAAGGGGAACAGACTTCCCCGGGAATTATAGACCGGTGAGTCTTACTTCTGTTGTGGACAAGGTTTTAGAAAAAATTATTAGGGATAGGATTTATAGTTATTTGGAGAGTAATGAATTGATTGGAGGTAGTCAGCATGGTTTTGTAACGGGGAGGTCGTGCCTTACTAACCTTATTGAGTTCTTTGAGAAAGTGACCAAAGAGGTGGATGGGGGTAAGGCAGTTGACGTGGTACATATGGATTTTAGTAAGGCGTTTGATAAGGTTCACCATGGTAGGCTTCTGCAGAAAATGCAGACGTATG
The DNA here is from genome assembly GCA_037974335.1 of Prionace glauca. Classification (NCBI taxonomy): domain Eukaryota; kingdom Metazoa; phylum Chordata; class Chondrichthyes; order Carcharhiniformes; family Carcharhinidae; genus Prionace; species Prionace glauca. The sequence continues at coordinate 1,813,035 of CM075752.1, read as the reverse complement.
GGATTGAGTGTAGTCTAGGAAATTGGATCAGGAATTGGCTAGCAGATAGGAGACAGAGGGTGGTGGTTGATGGTAAATATTCGTCATGGAGTTCGGTTACGAGTGGTGTGCCTCAGGGATCTGTTTTGGGGCCACTGCTGCTTGCAATTTTTATTAATGATCTGGATGAGGGTATAGTTGGGTGGATTAGTAAATTTGCTGATGACACCAAAGTCAGAGGTGTGGTAGATTGTGAGGAAGGGTGTCATAGTTTGCAGGGAGACTTAGACAGGTTGCAGAGCTGGGCTGAGAGGTGGCGGATGCAGTTTAATGCGGAGAAGTGTGAGGTAATTCACTTTGGTAGGAATAACAGATGTGTCGAGTATAGGGCTAACGGGAGGACTTTGAATAGTGTGGAGGAGCAGAGGGATCTAGGTGTATGTGTACATAGATCCTTGAAAGTTGGGAGTCAAGTAGATAAGGTTGTTAAGAAGGCATATGGTGTCTTGGCGTTTATTGGTAGGGGGATTGAATTTAGGAGTCGCAGCGTCATGTTGCAACTGTACACAACTCTGGTGCGGCCGCACTTGGAGTACTGTGTGCAGTTCTGGTCCCCACATTACAGGAAGGATGTGGAGGCTTTGGAGAGGGTGCAGAGGAGGTTTACCAGGATGTTGCCTGGTATGGAGGGGAAGTCCTATGAGGAGAGACTGAGGGATTTGAGGTTGTTTTCGCTGGAAAGAAGGCGGCTAAGAGGGGATCTTATTGAAACATATAAGATGATTAGAGGTTTAGATAGGGTGGACAGTGATAGCCTTTTTCCTCGGATGGAGAAAGCTAGCACGAGAGGGCATGGCTTTAAATTAAGGGGGGGTAGTTATCGGACGGATGTCAAGGGTAGGTTCTTTACTCAGAGGGTGGTGAGGGACTGGAATGCCCTGCCTGCTGCAGTTGTAAATGCGCTTAGTTGGGGGCGTTTAAGAGATCCGTGGATAGGTTTATGGACGAAAAGGGATTGGTATGGGCTAATGGGTCATTGTTTTTTAACTGGTCGGCGCAACATAGTGGGCCGAAGGGCCTGTTCTGCACTGTAATGTTCTATGTAGTGGTCGATTTTGGCAGGGCCAATGGGATGAAGGAGTATAATATCAAGGGTAAGAATCTTAGCAGTGTAGAGGATCAGAAGGGCCTTGGAGTCTGGGTCCATAGGACTCTTAAATCAGCCTCGCAGGTGGAGGATGTGGTCAAGAAGGCATATGGCGTATTAGCCTTCATCAGTCGAGGGATTGAGTTTAGGAGTCAGGAGACAATGCTGCAGCTTTGTAAGACCCTAGTCAGACCCCACTTGGAGTACTGTGCGCAGTTCTGGTCGCCTCATTACAAGAAAGAAGGGTGCAGAGGAGATTTACTCTGGATTGGGTGGCATGCCTTATGAGGGTAGGTTGAGGGAGCTCAGTCTTTTCTCCCTGGAGAGACGAAGGATGAGAGATGATGAAGGATGAGAGGTTTATAAGATGTTGAGAGGTATAGATCGGGTGGATTCTCAGAGGCTATTTCCCAGGGCTGAAATGGTCGCTACGAGAGGACACAGGTTTCAGGTGCTGGGGAGTAGGTACAGAGGGTGGTGAGTGAGTGGAATCGGCTGACATCGGTGGTGGTGGTGGCGAACTCTTTGGGGTCTTTTAAGAGACTTCTGGATGAGTACATGGGATTTAATGGGATTGAGGGTTATAGATAGGCCTAGTAGGTAGGGATATGATCAACGCAACGTATGGGCCGAAGGGCCTGTTTGTGCTGTAGTGTTCTATGATCAGGGAATCAATGAACTGATTGATCACGAGCACAAGACTTTCTGCACCCAGCTGACTGATCCAAACTTAAAGCAAAGAAACTGGTTGAGCAATAAGTGAAGGCAGATATGCAAAGGTGCACCCATGACACGAAGAACAGGTGGTGGGCAGACAGGATAAAGGGAATTCAACATCTCACTGACATGAATGAATCAGATCCACGGTCTCTTCACTCCATCCAAAGATGGAGAACGACGACTTTATTTCTGGAGTGCAGTCTATTATTTGAATGGATGGTAAACTATTTAATCTCAGACGATTCCCATCGTAAACTAAGGCCACCTCAACCCTCAGTCACTGAGCTCCAGCTGGCACTGTAGTAAAAGCTGTGTTGGAAACAGGTCTCCAGAGAATTGTTGACCTATTTACTGAGGCACAAGAGGTGAGGTTTACTCTCAAAGCACTGCAGTGACAGCATCAACACTGCCTACAGAAGATCTTCATATTAAGGATGGCAGTTGCAGTATCACCACAAGCAGGCACCACAAACATCGAGATGATGATCACAAACAAAGAAAATTACAACACAGGAATAGGCCCTTCAGCCCTCCAAGCTGAAGTTAGCTTTAATAGTTAGGTGCTGGGGAGTAGGTACAGAGGAGATGTTCGGGGTAAGTTTTTCACTCCGAGGATGGTGGGTGAGTGGAATCAGCTGCCGTTGGTGGTGGTGGAGGCAAATTTGATAGGGTCTTTTAAAGGACTTTTGGATGAGTACATGGGACTTAATAGGATTGAGGGTTATACGTAAGTCTAGTAGGTAGTGATATGATCGGCGCAACTTGTGGGCCAAAGGGCCTGTTTGTGCTGTAGTGTTCTATGTTCTAAGCCCGCACTGACCATACTGCCCGCCTGCACTAAATTCCTCTACCCTTCCAGGGTCCCTCTATTTTCAACCTAGTCATGTATTTGTCAAAACGCCCCTTAAAAGTCATTATTGTATCCCATTTTCACTACTTACTCGAGCTGCGCGTCCCAGGCACCAACCAATCTGTGTAAAAAAACTTGCCTTGTACATCTCCTTTAAACCTTGCTCCTCACACCTGAAACCTATACCTCTGTAGAACATAGAACATAGAACATGTGTAACTGACTCCTCCACCCTGGGAAGACTTCTGGCTATCCACTCTGTCTATGCCCATCACAATCTTGTAGACTTCTATCAGGTCTCCCCTCAATCTCTGTCATTTCAGTGAGAACAAACCAAGTTTCTCCAACCTCATCTCATAGCTAATGTCCTCCATGCGAGGCAACATCCTGGTGAATCTTCTTTGTACCTTCTCCAAAGCTTCTGCACCCTTCTGATAGTGTGGCGAACAGAACTGAACACTATATTCCAAGAGCTGCCCAATTATGATTCTATAAAGCTGCAACATGATTTGACAATTTTTAAACTCAATGCCCTGGCCGATGAAGGCAAGTATGCCGTATGGCTTCTTGACTATCTTCTCCACCTGCATTGCACTTTGTGACCTGTGCGCCTATACACGCAGATCCTTCTGCCTCACAATCCTCTTAAGAATTCTGCCATTTACTGTATATTTCTCCATCTGTGTTAGTCCTGAATTCCTGTCATTTTACACTTGAAAACCTCCCACTTGCCCGATGTTGATGTGCCCTCAAACATCTGCCCCCAATCAACATCCTTCAGTTCCTGCCTAATATTGTCGTAATTAATCTTCCCCCAGTTTAGCACTTTCACCTCAGGACTTCACTTACCTTTATCATCAGTACCTTAAAGCTTACTGAATTGTGGTCACTGTTCCTGAACTGCTCCCCTATAGAAATGTCGACCTGGCCTGGCTCATTCCCCAATACCAGGTCCAGTATAGTCCCTTCCCGAATTGGATTATCTACATGTTGTTTCAAGTAGCCCTCCTGGATACTTCTGACAACCTCTGCCCCAAGCACTAAGTGAGTCCCAGTCAATATAGGGGAAGTTAAAATCACATAAGAACATAAGAAATAGGAGCAGGAGTAGGCCATCTGGCCCTTCGAGCCTGTCCCGCCATTCAATAAGATCATGGCTGATCTGTCGTGACTCAGCTCCACCTTCCCACCCTCTCCCCATAACCCTTAATCCCCTCTCTTATCAAAAACCCATCAACCCGCTTCTTGAAAATATTTAGCGAGGCAGCCTCCACCACTTCAACGGGTAGAGAATTCCAGAGATTCACCACCCTTTGAGCGAAGAAGTTCCTCCTCAACTCTGTTCTAAACCGCCTCCCCTTTATCTTGAGGCTGTGCCCCCTAGTCCTACTGTCTTTTTTGAGCGGGAAGAGTCTCTCCACCTCTATCCTATCCATCCCATTCATCATCTTATACGTCTCAATGAGATCTCCCCTCATTCTTCTAAACTCCGAGTACAAGCCTAGTTCATTCAGCCTCTCCTCACAGCTCAACCCCCTCAACTCCGGTATCAGCCTAGTAAACCTCCTCTGCACTCCCTCCAAGGCCAAAATATCTTTGCACAGGTGCAGCGCCCAAAACTGCACACAGTACTCCAGCTGCGGCCTCACCAATGCCCTATACAGCTGCAGCAAGACCTCCCTACTTTTATATTCAATCCCCTTCGCTATGAAGGCCAGCATCCCATTCGCCTTCCTGACCACCTGCTGCACCTGCAAGCTGGGTTTTTGCAACTCATGCACAAGGACCCCGAGGTCCCTCTGCACCGTCGCCTGCTGCAGTTTTTCGCCACGTAAGTAATAGTCCTTCCTACCATTCTTCCTTCCAAAGTGGACCACCTCACACTTGCCAACATTAAATTCTATTTGCCATTTCCTGGCCCATTCGCCCAGCCTATCTAGATCCTTCTGCAGAATCTCCAAACCCTCCGCACAATTTCCGTTCCCCCAATCTTGGTGACATCCGCAAATTTCGACACCCTACACTCAGTTCCCTCCTCCAGATCATCTATATAAATGGTAAAAAGCTGAGGCCCCAGCACCGACCCCTGGGGCACTCCACTAGTCACCATCCGCCAATCCGAATAGCACCCGTTGACCCCTACTCTCTGCCTCCTATTTGACAACCAATCCTCTATCCATGCTAACACCCTACCCCAACTCCAAGTCCCCTGACCTTCTGCAATAACCTCTTATGAGGTACTTTGTCAAACGCCTTCTGAAAATCCAGAAAGACCACATCCACCAGCTCTCCTATATCCACCGCCCTAGACACATCCTCATAGAACTCCAGTAAATTTGTCAGACACGACTTCCCTTTAATGAAACCGTGCTGCGTCTGCTCTATCAAGCAATTCCCTTCAAGATGCCTTGCAATTTCCTCCTTAATGACGGATTCTAACATTTTACCTACCACAGACGTTAAACTAACCGGCCTATAATTCCCTGCCTTTTGCCTGGCACCCTTCTTAAACAACGGCGTAACATTAGCCGTTTTCCAATCTTCCGGCACTTCCCCGGAATCCAGCGACGTCTGGAAAATAACCACCAATGCATCCACTATAACCTCCGCCATTTCTTTCAGAACCCTCGGATGCATTCCATCCGATCCTGGGGACTTGTCCACAATCAGCCCCTCCAGCCTGTCGAGCACCGCCTCTCTAGTAACAGTAATGTCATTAAGACCCTCCAGTCCTACCACCTTTCCATCGCTAACACCCGGCAAATTATTCACGTCCTCCTCCGTGAAGACGGAAACAAAAAAGTTATTCAATACCTGAGCCATATCCCCATCCCCTACCACTAGGTCCCCTTTCTCATCCTCTAAAGGACCAACGTTCACCCTAGCCAGCCTCTTCGCTTTTATATATTTATAAAAACTCTTGCTATCCTTTTTTATATTAAACGCTAGCCCAGCTTCATAGTTTTTCCTACCCTCCTTTATCAACTTCTTTGTCAATCTTTGTTGACATTTTAACCTCTCCCAATCCTCTTCTCGCCCACTCCTCTTCGCTACTCTAAATGCCTCCGCTTTTAATTTAACACTTTCCTTCACCTCCTTCGTTATCCACGGCTTATTACCTCTCCTCCTACAGTCCTTTTTGACCATTGGAATAAATTTCTGCTGAGCACCAAGAAAGATCTCCTTAAAGATCCTCCACTGCTCCTCAGCAGACCCTCCCTCCAACGCACTCCCCCAGTCCATATTCGCCAATTCTTCTCTCATCCTACCGTACTCCCCTCTATTCAAACAAAGGACGTGTGTCCGGGAACCCACTTTCTCCTCCTCCATCTCCACCAGAAACTCTACCATACAATGATCACTCTCTCCAAGAGGATCCTTCACCTCAAGGTCCCCAATTCTACCCGCCTCATTACATCGCACCAGATCCAAGATAGCTCGCTCCCTCGTCGGCTCCAACACACATTGTTCAAGGAAATTATCCCGGCAGCATTCCAAGAACTCCTCCTTGAGCCCACCGTGTCCAACATGGGTCGACCAATCAATATGCAGATTGAAATCCCCCATAACTACGGCCGTCCCATTCCTGCACGCCGCACTTATTTGTGCGTTAACAGCCCGCCCTACCTCCAGATCATTATTCGGGGGCCTATAGACGACACCCACCAGCATCTTCCTCCCTTTGCTGTTCCTAATCTCCACCCACAACGATTCCACGTTCTGCTCCTTGGCTCCAATATCATCCCTTGCTACCACCTTGATGCTATCCTTAATCAGCAGAGCTACGACCCCCCTTTTCCCTCCCGCCTATCCTTCCTAAACACTTGATACCCTTGGACATTCAGCTCCCAGTCCCTGTCACCTTACAGCCACGTCTCTGTAATGGCCACCAGATCATGTCCATTTGTGTCGATCTGCGCCACCAGCTCATCCACTTTATTCCGAATGCTTCGTGCATTCAGATACAGCGCTTTCATCCCAGCCTTCACCTGGACCCTATTTGCCGTAACGCCACCAACCCTACTCACGCCCCCTACTCCCTCTTCCCTTACCTGTACCCTCTCCTTAACTTTAGACCTCGTAAGGTCACCTACCCTCGCACCCTCCCCCCCCCCCCCCAATTAGTTTAAAGCCCTGTCTACAGTCCCCTTTACTTGATTCGCCAGCACACACCACATCAACACTGTTATCTTTACTCCTTGTCAAAATCTGCCTGCACAGATGTTTCTCCATCTCCCACTGGCTATTGGGAGGCCTACAGTAAATGCCAACATTGACTACACCCTTCCTATTCTTGAGCTCTACCCATATTAATAAAAGCAAATTGCGGCAAATGCAGGAATCGGAAACCAGAAGAGAAAATGTTGGAAAATCTCATCAAGTCTGGCAGTATCTGTAAGGAGAGAAAACAGCTGACCTTTCAAGTCCTTTGTCAAAGCAGTCTACCCTTTGTCTACCCATATTGCCTCCTGTATGAACTCTGAGATGTCCTCCCGCCATACAATTGTATATTCTCTTAACCAACTTCCCTATCCCTTTCACATCCCCCTTTATCCCACCTGAAACATATGCATCCTAGAACCTTCCCTTAACCAAGTCCCTGCAATAGCAACAACTTCACAGTTGCATAGATTCCTATATCTTTTATGGAAAGATCCAAGTACTAATTCAAGCTCCAAGTTCGTGTGCCTTACCTGTTACACTTCTTGCATCGAAACCACACCTTGCCTGCTCTTCCTCTGAGTCTTACTGGTCCTACTATGTAGTTCCCCTTCAGTTAATGCACCTTTGCTTTGGTTCCCAACGCCTGCTAAGCTAATTTAAATCCTCCTATGTGATACTCCCAGCTAAAATATTTATGCCCCTCTGGTTTAGATGTAACCCATCCTTCTTGTACACGTCCCACCTGACCTGGAAGAGATCCCAATGGTCCAGATATCTTAAACTCTCCCTCCTACACCAGCTGTTTAGGCACTATCTTCCTATTTCTAGCCTCACTGGCACATGGTACGGGGGTAATCCTGAGATTACCTGGGACGGCGGCGCGGGCTCGTTGGGTCGAAGGGCCTGTTTCCCGTGCTGTGTTGTTCTTTGTGGCCATTTCAGAGACGTGGATAGAGCAGGGGCAGGAATGGTTGCTGCAGGTCCCGGGGTTCAAATGTTTTAGTCGGAGTTGAGAAGGAGGTAGGAGGGGGGGAGGGGTAGTATTATTGGTCAGGGATTGTATCACAGTGTCAGAGAGGAAGTTTGATGAGAACTTGTCTGTTGAGGTAGTATGGGCGGAGATTAGAAATAGGAGAGGAGAGGTCACCCTGTTGGGAGTCTTTTATAGACCTCCTAAAAGTTCTAGAGAGGTTGAGGAAAGGATTGCGGAGACAATCCTGGATAGGAGTGAAAGTAATAGGGTAATTGTTATGGGGGATTTTAACTTTACTAATATTGACTGGAATTGTTATAGCTCTAGCTCGTTAGAGGGGTCAGTTTTTGTACAATGCGTGCAGGAAGGTTTTTTAACTCAGATGTCAGGGGTAGGTTCTTTACCCAGAGGGTGGTGAGGGATTGGAATGCCCTGCCTGCTGCAGTTGTAAATGCGCCTAGTTTGGGGGCATTTAAGAGATCCGTGGATAGGTTTATGGACAAAAAGGGATTGGTTTAGGTTAGTGGGTCATTGTTTTTGTAACTGGTCGGCGCAACATCGTGGGCCGAAGGGCCTGTTCTGCACTGTAATGTTCTATTACAACCCTAGAGATCGTGCTTTTTAAATTTCTACCTAACTCCGTAAACTGCTGCTGCAGGGCTTCATCGCTCTCCCTACCTATGTCGTTAGTACCTTTGGCTTTCACCCTCTTCAGAATGCTTTCTGCCCATTTGGAGTCATCCTGGACCCTAGCACATCTCAAGTGCAGCAATTAACCCCACTGACTGACATTTTTATCACCAACTAAATTATTTAAGAAAATTTATTGAACTCTTGCTTTCACTTATTGCTGCAGATACCCAAGGTAGGTCTTTATATCACCTATTCCCAGATACTCTCTGTATCTCTCCCTGCAGATTAACAATTAACAAGCAAAAAGAAAACAAAATAAAAAAGGAAAAAGCACCTCTCCCATTCTGCACTGAATTATCAAGTTTCAATCCCAACCTGGCTGCCTCACTTTGACAGAATACAATTAACAACTTTTGCCTCTAATCTAGAATCATAGAAATCTTACAGCTCAGAAAGAGGCCATTCGGCCCATCGAGTCTGCACCAACCACAAACCCACCCACAGCCTATTCCCATATTCCTACATGTTCTACCCATTAATCCCTCTAACCTACTTACCTACCTCAGGATACTAAGGGGCAATTTTAGCCTGGTCAATCAACCTATCAACCCTCACATCTTTGGACTGTGGGAGGAAACCGGAACACCCAGAGGAAACCCACACAGACACGAGGAGAATGTGCAAACTCCACACGACAGTGACCCAAGCCAGGAATTGAACCCAGGTCCCTGGAGCTGTGAAGCAGCAGTGCTAACCACTATGCTACCGTGCCGCCCAACTGGAAGCTTGCCGTTCCAAGCTTCAGGTGATTGACAGATAACTGCCACTCAGCTATTTTGGTGAGGCAGCTCCTTTTTACCAACTAACTAGACCACTAAATTTATGACTAAAAAAAAGAATTAGATTTACCATTCTAATTACCTCATTACTCCAAATTTCAATCCCACTCTGGCTGCCTCCCACTCAAGAGCGTAAAGCTCACTGAGACTGCGCGTATGCACCTCTCTCACACAGAGCAAAGTGGGCTAAGATGACTCACACACTAGTCAGGCTTCAAACAGAAGAATGCAATGTACACCTGCTAACCCAGTTAGGTTTCTGGTGAACGGTGAGCACAGGATGTTGATAGGGGAACATTGAAAGTCAAGGGTAGATGCCTAGAGATTCTCTTATTGGAAATGATCATTGCCTGGCACTGGTGTGGAATGAATACAACTTGCCAATTATCAGCCCAAACCTGAATGTTATCTAGGTCTTATGGAGTGCAGGCTCAGACTGCTTAGTTATCCAATTTGTAAATGGTATTGACCACTGTAGCAATCGTCAACAAGTAGTTCCACATATAACCTTTTAATGGAGAGGAAGACATTGGCTGAGAGATATGATTCTGTGAGAATAATACATCAGATTGTCGGTCAACTAGCCCCGGGGATAACTCTCCCAATTTTGGCCCAAGTCCTCAAGATGCCAATGAAGGCAGCTTTTCAGGGTTGTCTGTCTTGGTGTGCGTAAGTTAATGCCAGATGGTCCTTGCAATATTATTTTTATTTGGCTTCCATGCAGTGGTTTGATGAAACTAGGAAGTTTGCTCGGATATTCCAGAAAGCATTTATGAGGCATCACATTGATGTGGGCCTGGATTAAAAGATAGGTTAGACCAGGTAAGATCACAGATTTCCTTCTCTAAAGAGCATTAATGAATCAGTTAGGTTCGACAAAAATCCAGGAATTTCAGACCTTCATCAATATTAGCTTTTAATTCTGGATCTGTGTAATTAACTAAAATTAAATTTCTCTGCTGTTATGATGGTATTTGAACTGGTGTCTTTGATCATTATTCTAATACACGATGCTGGCATGCCCACCCAATCATAAAATCAGAACAGCACAGAAGGCCATTTGGCTCAGTGTGTCCCTGCTGGCTCTCCCAAGTAGCAATTTGCCATGCCATTCCCCCACCCTCCCTGTACATTCCCCCTTCCTAGATATTTAGTGAGTTTTGAAAATACAAAAATTGCAAAAACATTTATGGCACACAAGAATACCACATGGCCCATAAAATGTCTGCCTGCCTAAAAACTATTCCCCAGCCTAATCACATCTTCCTGCCCTTGCTCTGTAGCCTGGAAGGGACTTTTGGTTGATATCCAGACACCTTCTAGAAGAGTGGGATATCCCATGTCTCCAAAACCCTTTCAGGCAGTTAGTTTCAAACTCCTACCATTCTCTGAAGAAAATACATCTATTCACTAATCCATCTACCAATCACTAAATCTTCGCCCCCGAGTCACTGACCTCTTTGCTGAGAGAAATAAATACATCCCATTCTTTTATCCAGGCCCCTCAACATTCTTGGACACCTCAATCTCCTCTCAGCCTCCTCTCTTCTGAGCAGAACCACCCCAGGCTATCCAATCTTTCCTCATAGCTGCAATTTTCCAGTCCTGACATCATCCTCACCTATTCTGGTCGCCACACTACCAGAAGGATGTGGAGGCTTCGGAGAGAGTGCAGAGGAGGTTTACCAGGATGTTGCCTGGTACGAAGGGTCTTATCCATGAGAACAGATTGGGTAAACTGGGTTTGTTCTCCCTGGAAAGATGGAGAATGAGGGGAGACCTAATAGAAGTGCACAAAATTATGAAGGGTATGGATAGGGTGAATAGTGGGAAGCTTTTTCCCAGGTCGGAGGTGACGATCACGAGGGGTCACGGGCTCAAGGTGAGAGGGGCGAGGTTTAACTCAGATATCAAAGAGACTTTTTTTTACACAGAGGCTGGTGGGGGCCTGGAATGCACTGCCAGAGGATGGTGGAGGCAGACACGCTGGGATCATTTAAGACTTACCTGGATAGTCACATGAGCAGACTGGGAATGAAGGGATACAAACGAATGGTCTAGTTGGACCAACAAGCGACACAGGCTTGGAGGGCTGAAGGGCCTATTTTCTGTGCTGTACTGTTCTTTGTTCTTGTTTATAAACCTTAAAGCCGCTTGGAACAATGTAAGACGCGATAAGGGGTTTACTGTCGGTGGTTACCTGTGGAGTTTGAGCTATTTGACAAGCATGGTAACTGACTGATTTGAAGGCTGCTCCTTATTGTAAGGAGAGGAAGAAGCACAGGCAGTGTACAAGAATCTGTTGATCCATTGTCAGTGAATTGTGGCAAAGTTGCTAAAGCAGCAAAATTATAAATGGCAGATGACTATGAATGTAAATGCCCACAGCTCCCTCTTGTGGGACAATTTGACTTCCTATATCTGTTACTATCCAATATGCAAAAGGTTGTATGGTTAAAGAACAAAGAACAGTGTAGCAGAGAAACAGGCTCTCTGGCCCACCAAACCTGTGCCAACACATGATGCCTTTCTAAACTAAAAGGCCTTTTTGCCTCTATGCAGTCTGTACCCCTCTATTCCCTGCCTATTCATGTATCTGTCAAGGTGCTTCAAATGTTGGTATTGTATCTGCTTCTACCTCCTCTTCTGCACAGTACATTTGTGACAGCATATTTCAGACACTTAACATCTTTTGTGTAAAAAATCTGCCTCCCACATCTCCTTTAAACTTTCCTCCTTTAACCTTAAACCTACTTCCCCTAGTGACTGACATTTCTACACAGCAAAGAGTCCCGACTATCCACTCCAACAATGCCTCTCATAATTTTGTAAATTTTTATCAGATCACCCTCAGCTTCCGATGATCAAGTGAAAACAAGCCAAGTTTGTGCAATCAGTTAGATAGGCACATGAGTGAAACGAGAATGGAGGGATATGGTAGGGGATATTAAATAGGGTTAAACCTCGGGAGACACCGGAAAGGCAGGCTGTAAGATTAATATTTTTGACTTTATTCCACAGGTGGAGGTCCACCTCGTGTCAAACAAGGGGCATTCACACGGCAGGTCGTGCCTGGGCTGCTCTTGGAAGTTCCGGGAGTGGCCTAGGACTTCGTGTCGGTGTGTGTGCTTGATCCTGGACCGGTAGATGGGCGCCGCAACAGCTCAGTGACTAGCACTGCTGGCTGTGCAGGCACATGGATTTGGGCCTGTGTCTGTGGGAGTTTGCGCATTCTCCCTGTGGTTGCGTGGGTTTCCTCCGGGTGCTCCGGTTTCGTCCCACACCCCAAAGATGTGCTCTCAGGCTAATCGGTTTTTACCAAATTGACACTATTTCTTCCCTGAATCTGACTGAGTAGGGTTCCATTCGTAGCCATGCAGGGTAGAATAGGTGCAGGGTGATGTGGCGGCGCGGGCTCGTTGGGCCGAAGGGCCTGTTTCCCGTGCTGGATTGTTCTTTGTTCTTTGTTAATCTCTCCTGATAGCTAATACCCTCCAAACCAGGCAGCATCCTGGTAAACCTTTTCCTGCACTCTCTCCAAAGCCTTCACATTGCAGTGCTGAGGAGCAGAAGGATCTTGGGGTCCAGGTCCATAGGAAGCTCAAATCGGCCTCGCAGGTGGAGGATGTGGTCAAGAAAGCGTATGGTGTACTGGCCTTCATTAATCGAGGGATTGAGTTTAGGAGTCGGGAGGTAATGCTGCAACTTTATAAGACCCTTGTCAGACCCCACTTGGAGTACTATGCGCAGTTCTGGTCACCTCACTACAGGAAGGATGTGGAAGCTATAGAAAGGGTGCAGAGGAGATTTACAAGGATGTTGCCTGGATTGGGAGGCATGCCTTATGAAGATAGGTTGAGGGAGCTCGGTCTCTTCTCCCTGGAGAGACAAAGGTTGAGAGGTGACCTGATAGAAGTTTATAAAATGTTGAGAGGAATAGATAGGGTGGATTCTTGGAGGCTATTTCCCAGGGCTGAAATGGTCGCTATGACAGGACAGCAGTTTAAGGTGTTGGGAAGTACAGAGGAGATGTTAGGGGTAAGTTTTTCACTCGGAGGGTGGTGAGTGAGTGGAATCGGCTGCCATCCGTGGTGGTAGAGGCAAACTCACTGGGGTATTTTAAAAGACTTCTGGATGAGTATATGGGATTTAATGGGATTGGGAGTTACAGACAGTTCTATGGCTTGGTACGTATGGATGTGATCAGCGTAACTTGTGGGCCGAAGGGCCTGTTTGTTGCTACACTATCCTTCTGATAGTGTAGCAACCAGAACTGTACGCAATATTCCAAATGTGGCCTAACTAAAGTTCTATGCAGTTTTAACATGACTTGCCAATTTTTATACTAAATGCCCTGACCGATGTTGGCAAACATGCCACATGCCTTCTTGACCATCTTATTCACTTACGTTGCCACTTTCAGGTAACCATGAGCTTGTAAGCCTAGATCCCTTTGTATGTTAATACTTCTAAGGGTTCTGCCGTTTGCTGTATACTTTGCTTCCAAATGCATCACCTTGCATTTGTCCATCTGCCATTTCTCCACCAATTTTCCAACCTATCTATATCCTGCTGTATCCTCTGGCAATCCTCCTCCCTATCTGCAGCTCCCCCAATCTTTGGGTCATCTGCAAACTTACTCATCAGACCACCTAGATTTTCCTCCAAATCACTGATATATATTACAAACTGTAGGGGACCCAGTGCTGATCCCTACAGAGCACCACTGGTTCACAGATCTTCAGTCAGAAAAACACCATTCCACTGCTGCTGTCTTCTAGGTTCTGTATACATCTTATCAGCTCACTGCGGATCCCGTGTGACATCACCTCCTATATCAGCCTGCCATGAGGATATTTGTCAAAGGGCTTTGCAAAAGTCCATGTAGACAAAACATCCTCCTCCCTGCCCTTAATCACCTTTGTTACTTCCTCAAAATACTCAATCAAGTTTGAGATACACAATCTCCCCTGCACAAAGCCGTGCTGTCGATTGCTGGTCAGCCCATATTTTTTCAAATGCGAGTAAATCCCGTCCCTAAGAATAGTCTTCAATAATTTCCCTCCCGCTGACATAAGGCTTACTGGTCTATAATTTCCCAGATTACTCTTCTTCAACAAAGGAATATTATCTATTTTACAGTCCTTTGGGACCTCTCCTGAGACTAAATAAATAGATAGGCAGAACAGTATAACACAGTACAGGGCCTTCGGCCCTCGATGTTGTGCCGAGCTATGTCCAAACCCAAGATCAAGCTATCCCACTCTCTATCATTTTGGTGAATGAATAAAGAGAATACAAAGATATTGTACAAGGCCCAACAATCTCAGTATTCTAGAACAGATCCCATCAGTCCTGCGGACTTGAGCTACGTTTGCATTCAGTCCCTGGATCCCATGGGCTTTGATTTCTGAAACAGCCTGCTATGCGAGAGTTTGTCAAAAACCCTGTAAAAGTCCACATGAACTACATCTACTGCACTACTCTCATCAATCCTCCAGTTACCGCTTCAAAAAATTCTATCAAATTAATCATAGACATGATCCTCCCTCAACATATCCATGCCGACTGTCCTCAATTAATCCATGCCTAAGTGACATTTTATCCTGTGTCTCAGAACCGATTGCAATAATCTGCCTATTACCAAGTTCAGACTGATTGGCCTATCATTATTTGTTCTATCTCTTCCACCACTTTTAAACAAAAGGTACAACATTAGCAGTCCTCCAATTCTAAGACACACCTATGTCCAATGAGGATTGGAAAATGATGGCGATCACTATTTCCTCCCTGGCTTCTTTTGATATCCTGGGGTACATTTCATCTGGCCCTGTGATTTACCCACTTTCAAGGATGCTAATCCTCTTAATACTTTTATGTCTCCCTATGGTTTATATCCAATGTTTCAGACTTTTCCTTGAATCTGCACTAAAGATGCTCACATCTTCCATCTCTACCCATAGATTATCTTTTTGGTCTTTTATGCTGTCTACTCTTTCCAATCATGCTCTCTCTTTACTTTCCTAATTTACTTTTTGGTTTCACCCTTCCCCTCAGTCCATACTCTTGGCTTTCTGTAGTATTGGGTTTTCAGTGTCTGACATAAGCTTCTTTTTTCTGCAAGCTCTTCGACATTCAGGGGCTCTAGATTTGCCCGTCCCACCTATTTCTTTGTGGGAACACCTCAAAGCCCTTCTAACCCCTTGAATCTCCCCCTTTTAACACCTCGCAGTGCTCGGACAGTGATTTACCTTCCCTGTTTCCAATCCACTTTGGCTAAATCTGCGTGTAAAATAGGCCCTGCCTCAATTTAAAACTTTAATTTCTGTTTTAGCTTTGTTCTTTTCTGTAATCATGTTATATCTAGCTAAATCATAAATATGATGAATATTCTTTATTAGCTATCTCATCAAACTGCCATGTTTCTATCTTTGCCCTCAAATTATCTGCTTTACTCCTTGCACTGAAGTATATACCCTTGAGCCACAACCAGACTCCCTGTTTTTGATCTTTTGTTTCCTCTGGTTTTCAGACTCAGTCATTAATTTTCTGCCTCCCATTTTAGTTTTTGATTTTGTCCCATCTGAATTCACCTCAGGCTCCTATCCCCGTGCCAAATAGCTTAAATCCTGTCCAGCAGCACTGGCAGATCTCTCTCTCTGCAAGGATATTTGTCTCAGCCACGTTGAAGTGTAAACTATCCTGCTTGTACCAAGCTGAGGGAGACTAGTATCTTGGCCAAACATTTAACTTAAGTCGTGGATGTGCTCTGAACTGGGGTTGGGTCAGGATGGAAGGGAGGGCTTGTCGTATGAGCAACAGTTGAAGAGTTTGGGTCTGTACATGTTGAGTTTAAAAGGATTTGGCGGGGGGCGGGGGGGGAAATCTTACTGAAGTTTACAGGATACTGCGAGACCTGGATAGAGTGGATGTGGAGAGGACGTTTCCACTAGTAGAAAAAACTAGCAGAAAGTACAACCTCAGGCTAAAGGGACGGTCCTGTAAAACAGAGATGAGGAGGAATTTTTTCAGCCAGCGAGTGGTGAATCTGTGGAACTCTTTGCTTCAGAAGGCTGTGGAGGCCAAGTCATTAAGTGTCTTTAAGACAGAGATAGATAGGTTTTTGATTAATTAGGGGATCAGAGGTTATGGGGAAAAGGAGGAGAATGGGGATGAGAAAAACATCAGCCATGGCAGAGCAAATTCAATGGGCCGAGTAGCCTAATTCTGCTCCTATGTCTTATCGTAAAATCACAGAATCCCTACAGTGCAGGAGGCCATTCGGCCCATCAAGTCTACAACAACCACAATCCCACCCCAACCTTATCCTCCTAACTCTATTTACTCCACTAACCCCCTGACACGAAGGGGCAATTTAGCGTGGTCAATCAACCCAACCCACACATCTTTAGACTGTGGGAGAAAACTGGAGCACCCAGAGGAAACCCACGCAAATTACAAGGTAATCAAGGTTTGGAAATAAGCAAATATTGTAAGAACGTGTATCACAATGTTAAAAAAGCGAATAACTCAAGCTGATTCCTTAGAGGCAAACAGGAGAAATCATGGAAAAGAAGAGAATGGCAGAGGCATTGCACAAATATTGTGTGTACATATTCACAACAGAAGACACATTTTGAACCAGCGCTAGATATTAACCTAAGGGATAAAAAGTGAGGAAATTAAAATATCAACAGTGATAACATATGGAAGAAATTCAAGGGATGTGAATCTGGTAATCCCTGGAGCCTGGTGGTCTAGGTTCCAAAAGACTTGGTTGTAGGTGATGGAGATAGTGGATATAGATATAGTGGAGATGCTAGCTATGATTATTCCAAAGCTCCTTCGACTTGGGAATGGTTCCATTGGATTAGAAATTGGCAAATGTTACAATGCTTTTCAAGAAAGTAGAGAGTGATGAAATGATATTTTTAAAATTCGTTCATGGGACATGGGTGTCGCTGGTTGGCCAGCATTTATTGCCTATTCCTAGTTGCCCTTGCAGGGTAATTGAGAGTCAACCATAGTGTTATGGGTCTGGAGTCACACATAGGCCAGGTCAGGTAAGGATGGCAGATTTAAAAGACATTAATGAACCAAATGGGTTTTTCTGAAAATCGATCATGGTTTCATGGCCATCAGTAGATTGTTAATTCCAGATATTCTTTACTGAATTCAAATTTTGCCATGTGCCATGGCGGGATTCAAACCCTGGTCTCCAGAACACTTGCTGAGTTTCTGGATTAACAGTCCAGCAATAATGCCACTAGGCTATTGCTCCTCAGACCAGTACAGACCAGTTAGCCTGACATCAATCAAGGGAAAATGCTAGTCTTGACAATGCACTTAGAAAAACATAGTATGATTAGGACAAGTTTGCTGATCATACTAAGCTAGGTAGAAAGATAAACCGTGGGAAGGACACAGAGGCTGCAAGGGATAGGGGCTGGTTAGTGAGTGGGCAATACGGTGACTGAATGCAGGATAACCTAAGGAAGTGCGAAGACATTTACTTTGGTCACAGATAGAAAAGAATTTTTAAAAAGGAGTGAAACCTGCAATTGTCGATGTTCAATGAGACTTGGGTGCGCTTGGAAAAGGAACACAGGAAGTTAGCATGCAGGTGCAGCAAACAATTAAGAAGGCAAATAACAAAGTTGCCTTTATTTTAAGGGGATTGGAGTATATGAATAAAGATTTTTTGCTCCAGTTGCGTAGGATTTTGGCAAGACATTGGAAATACTGTGCATTTTGATCTCCACATTTAAGGATGCTAAGACTCACTAAATTGGTCCCTGGGATGAGGAGGTTGCCCTATGATGACTAGCTGAGTAAATTAGATTGATATTCACTGGAGTTTAGAAGAATGAGATGTGATCCTATTAAAACCAACAAAATTCTGAAGAAATTTGATAGGATGGATGCTGAGAGATCGTTTCCTGTTGGCTGGGAAATCTAAAACACGGGGTACAGACTCAGGATAAGGGTCTGATCATTTAGGATTGAGTAATAAAGAAATTTTTTTCACTCCAAAGGATTAGAATCTTTGGAATACTCTTCCTCAGAAGGTTTTGGATGCTCCATCACCGAATATATTTGAGGCTGGGGTAGACAGTTTTTTGGTGTCAGAGGAAATTAAGGGCGTAACCGCGAAAGTTAGTGAGTTTACTATCAAATAAATCGGTTGGACTTCAACCTGGTGTTGTCAGACTTTTTACTGTGTTTACCCTAGTCCAACGCCGGCATACCCACATCGAAATTAAGGAACACAGGGAGTGGGCAACTCATCTTCTGATTAGGCACGCAACAGTGTTCCAGACTTAACATTGAGCTCAAAAGCTTCAGACTGTGCACTTTCTCCTCCACTCTTTTTATTTCTATAAATTTATTTTCATTTCTTCAATTGATTCATTTTTCCACCCAGTTTTGTCACTTTCCATCTTTTGTTGCTCCTCGCCACCATCTCCCTCCCCGCACCGGACCAGGGCCATCCTGTTCCAGGTTATCATTTGTCTTTTCTCTGCTAATAACACATTCTGATCTCTGAATGTTCTGCAATCAACACCCTTCTTGGTCATGATTGTCACCATTTATGCTCCCTTTGTCCTTTTGTCCATAACGTTTTTGTCAATCCATCCCTAGCCTCCAGCATTCGCTAGTCCTACAGCTCCAACATCCCCCACCTTGCAACAATATAAATCTCATCATATTTCCAGTTCTGGCAAAGAATTATCCACAGTAAAAAGTCTGACAACACCAGGTTTTAGTCCAACCGATTTATTTGATAATATTCTCACAAGCTTTCGAGGTTACCCTCTTCGTCAGGTGAATGGAGAGTTCTGACCTCAGACAGACAGAGCATATTAAGCACAGACAGTTGCTAATTAGAGTTGTCTGAGGTCAGAACTCTCCATTCACCTGACGAAGAGGGTAACCTCAAAAGCTTGTGAGAATATTATCAAATAAATCGGTTGGACTAAAACCTGGTGTTGTCAGACTTTTTACTGTGTTTACGCCAGTCCAACGCCGGCAAACCCACATCAAAGAATTATCCAGACATAGAACATAGAACATTACAGCACAAACAGGCCCTTCGGCCCGCGAGTTACATAGAACATTACAGCACAAACAGGCCCTTCGGCCCTCGAGTTGCGCCGATCGCATCAACCCCACCAATCTATAGACCTATCTATAACCCCCAATCCCATTAAACCCCATATACTCATCCAGAAGTCTTTTAAAAGACCCCAGCGAGTTCGCCTCCACCACCGACGACGGCAGCCGATTCCAATCACTCACCACCCTCTGAGTGAAAAACTTACCCCTAACATCACCTCTGTACCTCCCTCCCCGCACCTTAAATCTGTGTCCCCTCGTAGCGACCATTTCAACCCGGGGAAATAGCCTCTGAGAGTCCACCCTATCTATTCCTCTCAACATTTTATAAACTTCTATCAGGTCGCCTCTCAACCTTCGCCTCTCCAGGGAAAAAAGTCCCAGCTCCCTCAACCTATCTTCATAAGGCATGCCTCCCAGTCCAGGCAACATCCTTGTAAATCTCCTCTGCACCCTTTCAATAGCTTCTACATCTTTCCTATAGTGAGGCGACCAGAACTGCGCACAGTACTCCAAATGAGGCCTGACAAGGGTCCTGTAAAGTTGCAGCATTACCTCCCGACTCCTAAACTCAATCCCTCGATTAATGAAGGCCAGTACACCATATGCCTTCTTGACCACCTCCTCCACCTGCGAGGCCGATTTAAGAGTCCTGTGAACCCGGACCCCGAGATCCTTCTGCTCTTCAACGCTACTAAGACCCCTGCCCTTAATAGTGTACTCGTTCATCCCGTTGGTTCTGCCGAAATGGACTACTACACATTTATCCGCATTGAAGTCCATCTGCCACTTCTCCGCCCATTCCTGCATCCTATCTATGTCCTGCTGCAACTTTTGACATCCTTCCAGACCATCCACAACACCGCCGACCTTCGTGTCATCAGCGAACTTGCTAACCCATCCCTCCACTTCCTCATCCAGGTCATTTATGAAAATGACAAACAACAAGGGTCCCAGAACAGATCCCTGGGGCACCCCACTGGTGACTGACCTCCATTCCGAAAAAGACCCATCCACAACCACTCTCTGCCTTCTGCAGGCAAGCCAGTTCTGGATCCACAAGGCCAAAGGCCCTTGGATCCCATGCCCTCTCACCTTCTCAAGAAGTCTTGCATGGGGGACCTTATCAAAAGCCTTGCTGAAGTCCATGTACACTACGTCCACGGCACTTCCTTCGTCAATGTGTTCAGTCACATTATCGAAGAACTCAACTAGGCTCGTAAGGCACGACCTGCCCTTGACAAATCCATGCTGACTATTCCTGATCATGTCAAACCTCTCCAAATGGTCGTAAATCTTGTCCCTCAGAAGCCTCTCCATCAGCTTACCAACCACTGAGGTCAGACTCACCGGGCGGTAATTTCCCGGGCTATCTCTGTTCCCTTTCTTGAAAATAGGGACTACATCCGCAATCCTCCAATCTTCCGGAACCTCTCCCGTCTCCATTGACGACGCAAAGATCATCGCCAAGGGCTCTGCAATCACTTCCCTGGCCTCCCACAGTATCCTGGGGTACATTCCATCTGGTCCCGGCGACTTATCTACCTTGATAGAATTCAAAAGTTCTAACACATCCTCCTCTTTAATGTCCACGTACTCAATCTTTTCCACCTGCTGCAAGTCCATAGCAAGATCTCCCAAATCAGCTTCCACTGTGAATACTGATGCAAAGTACTCATTAAGCACCTCCGCCATTTCCTCTGGTTCTACACAGACCTTTCCCCCTTCATCTTTTATAGGTCCTATCCTTTCCCTTCTCACCCTTTTACCTTTCAGTTGCACCGATCACATCAACCCGACCAATCTATAGACCTATCTATAACCCCCAATCCCATTAAACCCCATATACTCATCCAGAAGTCTTTTAAAAGATCCCAGTGAGTTCGCCTCCACCACCGATGACGGCAGCCGATTCCATTCACTCACCACCCTCTGAGTGAAAAACTTACCCCTAACATCACCTCTGTACTTCCCTCCCCGCACCTTAAATCTGTGTCCTCTCGTAGCGACCATTTCAACCCGGGGAAATAGCCTCTGAGAGTCCACCCTATCTATTCCTCTCAACATTTTATAAACTTCTATCAGACTTTAAACATTAGTTATTTTCTCTCTCCACAGATGCTGTCAGAACTGCTGAGGTTTTCCAGCAATTTCTGATTTTGCTTTTCATTGACCTTAATGAGAAAATATTTGACATATCAATGCTACTGAAACCCTAGTCAATTAATCCGGAATTTTCCCACTGTCTCCTGTGTATCATTCTCCAGTTGAAATGGGGGCTGGTTTAGCTCAATGACTGGATAGCTGGTTTGCGATGCAGAGCCACATCAACAGACAGGTTCAATTCCTGTATCGGCTGAGGTTATCCACGAAGGCTCGGCCTTCTCAGCCTTGCCCCTTGCCTGAGGTATGGCAAATCTTTTTCACTTAACGAAAGAGGCCATAGTCCTATGTCAACTTTCATTAAGTGAAAGATCGTGACATCAGAAGTCTAGTTTTAAACTATTAAGCATTAAAAAAAAGTTATTACATCAAATATATACGCAACAAAATGTTTTCTTAAAAGAAAAAAGAGAGATCATGGACTTCGGGCAACTTGTTTCTCTATAAACTGCTTTAGTAATCAGCTTTTTGTTTGCTGTCTAATGAACTTTGGGAGTGTGTAAAATCTCTTGTCGAAATTGCAGTTAATTTTAACAATGGGCACTCTGCCCCACCCTTGCTTTTAAAAAGAAATTTCTCAATTTACTGCCAGGTTGCTGTAAAAATGAGACATGTCAGTCAGTTCAAAAAGCAACCGGTTTGCCAAATCCATTGCTCAGCCAAAGTATAATGTTGCAAATTAAGTGGTTAAGATCATCTCAAACCAATTGCCAGTGACACAATTATGCCAAATTTCAGAACCCATGAAACAATATATGCAGAAGCCATGCAGATTCACTGATTGGCCCAGTAGCTTTAATTAGTGCACAAAGCAAGGCAGGTCTACTTCAGACTTCTCACAAGCCTCAAGTTTGTCCAAATTGATTCAGAGATCAGAATGTGTTATTAGCAGAGAAAAGACAAATGATAACCTGGAACAGGATGGCCCTGGTCCGGTGCGGGGAGGGAGATGGTGGCGAGGAGCAACAAAAGATGGAAAGTGACAAAACTGGGTGGAAAAATGAATCAATTGAAGAAATGAAAATAAATTTATAGAAATAAAAAGAGTGGAGGAGAAAGTGCACAGTCTGAAGCTTTTGAGCTCAATGTTAAGTCTGGAACACTGTTGCGTGCCTAATCAGAAGATGAGTTGCCCACTCCCTGTGTTCCTTAATTTCGATGTGGGTATGCCGGCGTTGGACTGGGGTAAACACAGTAAAAAGTTTGACAACACCAGGTTGAAGTCCAACTGATTTATTTGATAGTAAACTCACTAACTTTCGCGGTTACGCCCTTCGTCCTTAATTTCCTCTGACACCAAAAAGAGAGGATGCTTGGCCTCTCTTGGGACAGTAACTGTCAAAATGGCCATCAAAGGACATCTCCTTACCATGTCATCCATTTCTTCTTCCTTACTATACCGAGCATAATCCTTTCGCAATGTACGCATTAAAATCATGGAAACCAATCCAACCAGGAAAATCACCATCATGAAGGAGTTGAAGATAGAAAACCAGTGAATCTGTCAGCACAAAAAAAGTTGCATCTTAAGAATTTGCACATTAATTTCACTTTACAGAATTGGCATGCAAAGTTGTATCTTACAATTAATTCCGAGACAAATCAATATTCATTAAGATGAGCTTTAACATCTACAGAAGCAATCTGTCATTGTGGTTAGAGTCATCAGGAAACTCAACCACACTGATCAAAGGTCCTGCTTTTAATTCTTAACCTGTCTGAAATTGATTTCAGCAAGGTGTAACTGCCTGCTCCATCTCTCTATTAAGGTGAGGAAGAAAATTATTTTCAGTGGCTTCTGCTGGGAAACAGGTTTATGCACACTGGGCAAGGGCAGGGCAGGGCAGCATCAACAATAATAGAACATAGAGGCTTCTGAGGGACAAGATTTACGAGCATTTGGAGAGGTTTGACATGATCAGGAATAGTCAGCATGGATTTGTCAAGGGCAGGTCGTGCCTTACGAGCCTAGTTGAGTTCTTCGATAATGTGACTGAACACATTGACAAAGGAAGTGCCGTGGACGTAGTGTACATGGACTTCAACAAGGCGTTTGATAAGGTCCCCCATGCAAGACTTCTTGAGAAGGTGAGAGGGCATGGGATCCAAGGGGCCTTTGGCCTTGTGGATCCAGAACTGGCTTGCCTGCAGAAGGCAGAGAGTGGTTGTGGATGGGTCTTTTTCGGAATGGAGGTCAGTCACTAGTGGGGTGCCCCAGGGATCTGTTCTGGGACCCTTGTTGTTTGTCATTTTCATAAATGACCTGGATGAGGAAGTGGAGGGATGGGTTAGCAAGTTCGCTGATGACACGAAGGTCGGTGGTGTTGTGGATGGTCTGGAAGGATGTCAAAAGTTGCAGCAGGACATAGATAGGATGCAGGAATGGGCGGAGAAGTGGCAGATGGACTTCAACGCGGATAAATGTGTAGTCGTCCATTTCGGCAGAACCAACGGGATGAACGAGTACACTATCAAGGGCAGGAGTCTTAGTAGCGTTGAAGAGCAGAAGGATCTCGGGGTCCGGGTCCACAGGACTCTTAAATCGGCCTCGCAGGTGGAGGAGGTGGTCAAGAAGGCGTATGGTGTACTGGCCTTCATTAATCGAGGGATTGAGTTTAGGAGTCGGGAGGTAATGCTGCAACTTTACAGGACCCTTGTCAGGCCTCATTTGGAGTACTGTGCCCAGTTCTGGTCGCCTCACTATAGGAAAGACGTAGAAGCTTTTGAAAGGGTGCAGAGGAGATTTACAAGGATGTTGCCTGGACTGGGAGGCATGCCTTATGAAGATAGGTTGAGGGAGCTGGGACTCTTTTCCCTGGAGAGGCGAAGGTTGAGAGGCGACCTGATAGAAGTTTATAAAATGTTGAGAGGAATAGATAGGGTGGACTCTCAGAGGCTATTTCCCCGGGTTGAAATGGTCGCTACGAGAGGACACAGATTTAAGGTGCGGGGAGGGAAGTACAGAGGTGATGTTAGGGGTAAGTTTTTCACTCAGAGGGTGGTGAGTGAATGGAATCGGCTGCCGTCATCGGTGGTGGAGGTGAACTCGCTGGGGTCTTTTAAAAGACTTCTAGATGAGTATATGGGGTTTAATGGGATTGGGGGTTATAGATAGGTCTAAAGATTGGTGGGGTTGATGTGATCGGCGCAACTCGAGGGCCGAAGGGCCTGTTTGTGCTGTTATGTTCTATGTAATTAGAAGGCTAAAAGAAATGATAACACAGCATTTTTTTTATACGAGAACTACCCCTAATTTTTAAAAAAAGTCATTTACTTTATTTGCATTAACATGAACTACTGACATGACTATGACACAGTGAGGCAGTGGTTAACGCTGCTGCCTCACAGTGGCAGGGACCTGGGTTCAATTCCCAGCTTGGGTCACTGTCTGTGTGAAGTTTGCAAATTCTCCGTGTCTACATGGGTTTCCTCCCACAATCCAAAGATATGCAGGTTAGGTGGATTGGCCATGATAAATTCTCACTCAGTGTACCCAAACAGGCGCCGGAGTGTGGCAGCTATTGGACGGTAATTTCATCGCAGTGTGAATGTACATCTCCTTGTGACTACGAACTAAACTTTAAAACTTTGATAAGCTGTGGCTATATTGGACAACTAACAAAATGGAAAAGCAAGATTCATTAATCTAGAACAATAACACTTATTGTCCAGCATGAACATTAGTCAACTGAAAATTACTGCATCAACTTTATCTTGCAATGAAAGATTTTCCAATCAGGCACTGCTTTAATCTCCTGGCCATTATTTAGAAAAGGTGGGTCCCAATGTGTTATCAGGACTTCCGGCTGCTGATTTTACAATACTTAAGTTACACTTTAACTACGAGAATATCCAAAGGAGAAGAGCGAACATATGTTCCAATGTGTATATAATATTTATTCTATATAATACTGTATCCGCAGACTAAATTCTGTGAACCCTCAATTATCCTTCACAGTCAGAATGTCGCATGAGACAACAGCATAAAAAGTGATGCTCTATTGCAACGGAGGGCGGCTGCATTGTCAGAGATCTACTGAATCCCTCCAGTGGAGGAGGCGGAAATTCGGCCCATCAAGTCTGCACTGACTCTTCAAAAGGCCCCCACCACCCCGCCATCCCCATAACCCCGTGTATTTAAAATGACCAATCCCCTAACCTGCACATTTTTGGACTGTGGGAGGAATTTTTGGACTGGGAGGCATGCCTTATGAAGTTAGGTTGAGGGAGCTGGGTCTCTTTTCCCTGGAGAGACGAAGGTTGAGAGGCGACCTGATAGAGGTTTATAAAATGTTGAGAGGAATGGATAGGGTGGATTCTCAGAGGCTATTTCCCCGGGTTGAAATGGTCGCTACGAGAGGACACAGATTTAAGGTGCGGGGAGGAAAGTCCAGAAGTGATGTTAGGGGTAAGTTTTTCACTCAGAGGGTGGTGAGTGAGTGGAATCGGCTGCCATCAGTGGTGGTGGAGGCGAACTCGCTGGGGTCTTTTAAAAGACTTCTGGATGAGTATATGGGGTTTTATGGGATTGGGGGTTATAGATAGGTGTTGATGTGATCGGCGCAACTCGTGGGCCAAAGGGCCTGTTTGTGCTGTAATGTTCTATGTTCTATGAAACCCACACAGACAGTGCAAAATCCACACAGGCAGTCACCCAAAGGCAAGAATTTAATCCTGGTCCTTGGTGCTATGAGCCTCGGTGCTGTGAGGCAGCAGTGCCACCAAAATGTCACCTTTCAGATAATCCGCATTCTCAGCTGAACATAAAAGATGCCAGGGCACTATCTTGAAGAATAGATGAGTTATCAAACTGAATGTTGTATTTTCAACACTACACTTGAAGTAGTACTTATTTGGCTATACAATTCTATAAATTATATTAATAAAGCTGAACTGCAGAACCTTAAAGACCAGCCCATTAGTCTAGTCTCTCTACAAGTTAGAAGTGTGACCCAACACAGCACTCAACCATACAGAAGCAGCAGCATCAAATTCAAACCCCAATTTCTAGCAAGTTGGGATATCACAACTGAAGTGATAATTGGAGAGATACCATGTGCTACAGTTGGGATAGGGAATTAGAGGGCTCTGGGTCAGGGGGAGCAACCTAGGGCTCCAAACTGTCGATTACCCTGCAGGTAAGGAAGCATCAATGGAGACAGGGACAGAATTAAAGTTTTGAGTCCAATATAACTAATTGGTCTTGAAATATTAACTTGGTTTCACTCTCCTCCAAAACCATCCTCAACACTAGTACCCCTCAAGGCTGTGTTCTCAGCCCCTTACTATACTCCTAACACACCTATGACTGTGCAGCCAAATTCCCCTCCAGCTTGATTTTCAAGTTTGCTGATGAAGCCACCATAGTGGGTTGGATCTCAAACAATGACGAGAGTGTACAGGAATGAGATAGAGAATCTGGTGAACTGGTGTGATGGCAATAATCTCTCCCTCAAGGTCAACAAAATGAAGGATATAGTCATAGACTTCAGGAAGCTTAAAGGAGAACATGCCCCTGTCTCCATCAATGGGGACAAATTAGAAATGGCCGACAGCTTCAGGTTTTTAGCTGTCCAGATCAACGTCCTGTCCTAGTTACCCCCATGCCAACACCATAATTAAGAAAGCTCACCAATGCCTCTACTTTCTCAGAAGATCAAGGAAATTTATGTCCACTACGACTCTCACCAACCTTCACTGATGCACATAGGAAGTATTTTTTCTGGTTATATCACAGCTTGGTGTGGCTCCTGTTCTATCCAAGACCGCAAGAAACTACAAAGGTCGAGGTCAAAGCCCATCACTCAAACTAACCTCCCATCCACTGACACTGTCTACACTCCTGCTGCCTCAGAAAAGCAGCCAGCATAATTAAGGACTCCGCGCATCCTGAACATACTCCCTTCCACCTCCTCTCATTGGGAAAAGGAAGCACAAGTCTGAGGACATATCAACCTACTCAAGAACAGCTTCTTCTCTCCTGCCATCAGACTTTTGAATTGGCCTACCTCGCATTAAGTTGATCTCTCTCTACACCCTAGCTATGACTGTAACACTACATTCTGCACCCTCTCCTTTTCTTCTTTAATGAATGGTATGCTTTGTCTGTATAGTGCATAAGAAATAATACTTTTCACTGTACACCAATACATGTGACAATAAATCAGATCAAATCACATCATATCAAATGCTGCCAGACCTGCTGAGTTTTTTCAGCACTTACTGCTTTTATTTCCAATCTCAAGCATCCACATACTTTGCTTTTATTCCAGTACTCCAATGGATTACTAAACAATTACATAAAGGATTGGCTGAGGGCACTATCAGAATTGGTTTGATGTTTCATGTTTGAAAAGCATGCACAGTATATAGTGTCCAAGTTCACACATTGAGTGAAATAGTGCGGTACTACTACTGGTACAAGTGCATTCTAGCTTAAATCCAGGCAAAAAGTGTGCCATGAAAATGGTAATTCTTAAAATGCAACATACTCGGTGTTGGAAGAAGGATGGGTCAAGGTATTTATCAAATCGGTCCTCAAACTTCACATCAGATTTCTTCCATTTCATCTAAAAAAAACAGAAAAGACCAATTGAGTTAGAACAATACACGATAGCACACAGGATGAAGTTGGCAGAAATATTATCAACTTTGTTGGAGCATGACCGCACAAGTTGATTTACGTGGTCATGAGGGTTTATAATGCAGATTGCTCAAAACATCAATGCGTAAAAGTCTATCCCACTTAAGATTTATGTAACATTTCAAATGCTGCTGCATTGTCATAAGGTCAAGTCATGTAACCTCATGACATGCTGCTCCATTGAATGACCATTCTTTCCTTGGTTAAGTGATTTAGCAACTTAGACTAACTGCGGATGGAGATTCTGGCCAAAGAAAACAATATTCGAACTGTAAGGACATTCAGGCAAAATACGTGACCTTTTCCTCTCTGCATCTTTCCATCCAACTCTCAAAACCCAATCTCTCAAAACAGAGCTCTGACAGCAAAACTAAACCAGATAGTGGATAAACCAGCAGTGTTTTACTACAGGATCCTGAATCTCAATAAAGGTAACAATGATGATATGAGGCATATGGTGGCTATGATGGACTGGGAAACATTACTGAAAGGAAGGACAGTTGACAGGCAATGGCAGCCATTTAAAGGAATGAATAGGTGAACTCCAGAAGTCATTTATTCCTATTTGGTGCAAAAATAGAAAAGGAACTGTGGTCAAACCATGGCTTACAAGGGAAATTTGAGATCATATTAGTTTCAAAGAAGCAGCAAGAGATTGGCAAGAGAAAAACTTCTTCGATAATGTCACTGAACACATTGAAGGAAGTGCCATGGACATAGTGTACATGGACTTCAGCAAGGCATTTGATAAGGTCCCCCATGCAAGACTTCTTGAGAAGGTGAGAGGGCATGGGATCCAAGGGCCTTTGGCCTTGTGGATTCAGAACTGGCTTGCCTGCAGAAGGCAGAGAGTGGTTGTGGATGGGGCTTTTTCTGAATGGAGGTCAGTCACCAGCGGAGTGCCTCAAGGATCTGTTCTGGGACCCTTGTTGTTTGTCATTTTCATAAATGACCTAGATGAGGAAGTGGAGGGATGGGTAAGTAAGTTCGCTGGTGACACTAAGGTCGGTGGTGTTGTGGATGGTCTGGAAGGATGGCAAAAGTTGCAGCAGGACATAGATAGGATGCAGGACTGGGCGGAGAAGTGGCAGATGGACTTCAACGCGGATAAATGTGTAGTTGTCCATTTTGGCAGAACCAACGGGATGAACGAGTACACTATCAAGGGCAGAAGTCTGAGTAGTGTTGAAGAGCAGAAGGATCTTGGGGTCCAGGTCCACAGGACTCTTAAATCGGCCTCGCAGGTGGAGGAAGTGGTCAAGAAGGCGTATGGTGTACTGGCCTTCATTAATCGAGGGATTGAATTTAGGAGTTGGGAGGTAATGCTACAACTTTATAAGACCCTTGTCAGGCCTCATTTAGAGTATTGTGCGCAGTTCTGGTCGCCTCACTATAGGAAAGATGTAGAAGGTATTGAGAGGGTACAGAGGAGATTTACAAGGATGTTGCCTGAACTGGGAGGCATGCCCTATGAAGTTAGGTTGAGGGAGCTGGGACTCTTCTCCCTGGAGAGACGAAGGTTGAGAGGCAACCTGATAGAAGTTTACAAAATGTTGAGAGGAATAGATAGGGTGGACTCTCAGAGGCTATTTCCCTGGGTTGAAATGGTTGCTACGAGAGGACAGATTTAAGGTGCGGGGAGGGAAGTACAGAGGTGATGTTAGGGGTAAGTTTTTCACAGTAAAAAGTCTGACAACACCAGGTTTTAGTCCAACCTATTTATTTGATCAAATAAATAGATTGGACTAAAACCTGGTGTTGTCAGACTTTTTACTGTGTTTACGCCAGTCCAACGCCGGCATACCCACATCGTAATTTTTTCACTCAGAGGGTGGTGAGTGAATGGAATCGGCTGCCGTCAGTGGTGGTGGAGGTGAACTCGCTGGGGTCTTTTAAAAGACTTCTGGATGAGTATATGGGGTTTAATGAGATTGATAGGTCTGTAGGTTGGTAGGTGTTGATGTGATTGGCGCAACTCATGGGCCGAAGGGCCTGTTTGTGCTGTAATGTTCTATGTTCTAAAAACAATAAACCCAATGATTGGGAGCAGTTTAAAATTCAGCAAAGGAGAACCAAGGAAATGATTAAGAAGGGGAAAATAGAGTGTGAAAGCAAACTAGCAGGGAACATTATAACTGAGTAGAAGTTCCTATAGGCATGTAAAAAGAAAGATTGACAAAAATGAACGTAGGCCTTTTACAGGGAAATTTATAACAGGGAACAAGGAAATGGCTGAGGAGTGAAATTCGTACTTTGTTTCTGTCTTCTCAAAGGAAGACAAGAATAACTTACTAGAAGTTCTGAGAAACACAAGTTTTAGTGAGCAGCTGAAGGACATTAAGATTAGTAGAAAAATGGTTTTGGGGAAATTAACGAAATTGACGGATTCTTTGGGAGGCAAGAGGGGTGATTGCGGAGCCTCTGGCTCTGATCTTCAGGTCGTCGTTAGTCTCTGGTATAGTACCAGAAGATTGGAGGACAGCAAATGTTGTCCCATTGTTTAAGAAGGGGAGAAGGGACTTCCCTGGGAATTATAGACCGGTGAGTCTTACTTCTGTGGTGGGTAAGGTTTTGGAAAGGATTATTAGAGACAGGATTTATAGTTATTTGGAAAGTAATGAGTTGATTAGAGACAGTCAGCATGGTTTTGTAGCGGGTAGGTCATGCCTAACTAACCTTATCGAGTTCTTTGAGAAAGTGACCAAAGAGGTGGATAGGGGTAAGGCAGTTGATGTGGTGTATATGGATTTTAGCAAGGCGTTTGATAAGGTTCACCATGGTAGGCTTCTGCAGAAAATGCAGATGTATGGGATTGGGGGTGATCTAGGTAATTGGATCAGGAATTGGCTAGCAGATAGGAGACAGAGAGTGGTGGTTGATGGGAAATATTCGTCATGGAGTTCGGTTACAAGTGGTGTGCCTCAGGGATCTGTTTTGGGGCCACTGCTGTTTGTAATTTTTATTAATGATCTGGATGAGGGTATAGTTGGGTGGATTAGTAAGTTTGCTGATGACACCAAAGTCGGAGGTGTGGTAGATTGTGAGGAAGGGTGTCATAGTTTGCAGGATGACTTAGAAAGGTTGCAGAGCTGGGCTGAGAGGTGGCGGATGGAGTTTAATGTGGAGAAGTGTGAGGTAATTCATTTCGGTAGGAATAACAGATGTGTTGAGTATAGGGCTAACGGGAGGACTTTGAATAGTGTGGAGGAGCAGAGGGATCTAGGTGTATGTGTACATAGATCCCTGAAAGTTGGGAATCAAGTAGATAAGGTTGTTAAGAAGGCATACGGAGTCTTGGCGTTTATTGGTAGGGGGATTGAATTTAGGAGTCGCAGCGTCATGATGCAACTGTACACATCTCTGGTGCGGCCGCACTTGGAGTTTTGTGTGCAGTTCTGGTCCCCACATTACAGGAAGGATGTAGAGGCTTTGGAGAGGGTGCAGAGGAGGTTTACCAGGATGTTGCCTGGTATGGAGGGGAGATCCTATGAGGAGAGATTGAGAGATTTGGGGTTGTTTTCGCTGGAAAGAAGGCGGCTAAGAGGGGATCTCATTGAAACATATAAGATGATTAGAGGTTTAGACAGGGTAGATAGTGATAGCCTTTTTCCTAGGATGGAGAAAGCTAGCACGAGGGGGCACGATTTTAAATTAAGGGGGGGTAGTTATAGGACAGATGTCAGGGGTAGGTTCTTTACCCAGAGGGTGGTGAGGGACTGGAATGCCCTGCCAGCTGCAGTTGTAAATGCACCTAGTTTGGGGGCGTTTAAGAGATCTGTGGATAGGTTTATGGATGAAAAGGGATTTGTTTAGGCTAGTGGGTCATTGTTTTGTAACTGGTCGGCGCAACATCGTGGGCCGAAGGGCCTGTTCTGCGCTGTAATGTTCTATGTTCTATGAAGGTGGATAAATCGCCAGGGCCTGATTTCATTTAAAGAAATGGCTCTGGAAATAGTAGATCCATTAGTGGTCATTTTCCAACATTCTTGGGACTCTGGAACAGTTCTACAGATTGGAGGGTAGCTAATGTAAGCCTGCTGTTCAAAAAGGGAGGAAGGGAGAAAGCAGAGAACTATAGACCAGCGAGCCTCACGTTGGTAGTCGGGAAGTCCATTATCAAGGATTTCACAACTCAGCACGTGGAAAGAAGTGGTATAATCGGACAAAAATTCAGCATGGATTTACAAAAGAGGAATCATGCTTAAAGAATCTACAGGAATTCTTTGAGGGAAATTCTTTTGAGGGTGTTACTAGCAGAGTTGACCAGAGAGAATCAGCAAATGTGGTTTATTTAGACTTTCAGAAAGCTTCTGACAAGATCTTACATAACAGATGACAATGTAAAGTTAAAGCTCATGGGATTGTGGGTAATATTGTGAGATGGCAAGAACTCTGGTTAGCAGACAAAAAAGCTAAGAGTTGGTAATAAATGGGCCTTTTTCTCATTGGCAGGCAGGGCTTAGTGGGGTATTGCAGTTTCCTGTGTCTGAACCCCAACTGTTCACATTATATATTAATAATTTGGATGAGTCAACTAAGTTATTATTTCCAAATTTTCAGAGGATACAAAGTTGGGTGGGAGGGCGAGCGAGCTGTGAGGAGGAAGCAGAGATGCTTCAGCATGATTTGGACAAGCTGTGTGTGTAGGTATTTGCATGGCAGATGCAGTGCAATACGGATAGAACATAGAACATTACAGTGCAGAATAGGCCCTTCGGCCCACGATGTTGCGCCGACCAGTTACAAAACAATGACCCACTAGCCTAAACCAATCCCTTTTCGTCCATAAACCTATTTAGCAGTTGTAAATGCACCTAGTTTGGGGGCGTTTAAGAGATCTGTGGATAGGTTTATGGATGAAAAGGGATTGGTTTAGGCTAGTGGGTCATTGTTTTGTAACTGGTCGGCGCAACATCGTGGGCCGAAGGGCCTGTTCTGCGCTGTAATGTTCTATGTTCTATCCACAGATCTCTTAAACGCCCCCAAACTAGGTGCATTTACAACTGCAGCTGGCAGGGCATTCCAGTCCCTCACCACCCTCTGGGTAAAGAACCCACCCTTGACATCAGTCCTATAACTACCCCCCCTTAATTTAAAGTCGTGCCCCCTCGTGCTAGCTTTCTCCATCCTAGGAAAAAGGCTATCACTATCTACCCTGTCTAAACCTCTAATCATCTTATATGTTTCAATAAGGTCCCCTCTTAGCCGCCTTCTTTCCAGCGAAAACAACCCCAAATCTCTCAGTCTCTCCTCATAGGACCTCCCCTCCATACCAGGCAACATCCTGGTAAACCTCCTCTGCACCCTCTCCAAAGCCTCCACATCCTTCCTGTAATGTGGGGACCAGAACTGCACACAAAACTCCAAGTGCGACCGCACCAGAGTTGTGTACAGTTGCATCATGACGCTGCGTCTCCTAAATTCAATCCCCCTACCAATAAATGCCAAGACACCGTATGCCTTCTTAACAACCTTATCTACTTGATTCCCAACTTTCAGGGATCTATGTGCACATACACCTAGATCCCTCTGCTCCTCCACACTATTCAAAGTCCTCCCGTTAGCCCTATACTCAACACATCTATTATTCCTACCAAAATGAATTACCTCACACTTCTCCACATTAAACTCCAACCGCCACCTCTCAGCCCAGCTCTGCAACCTTTCTAAGTCATCCTGCAAACTATGACACCCTTCATCACAATCTACCACACCTCCGACTTTGGTGTCATCAGCAAACTTACTAATCCACCCAACTATACCCTCATCCAGATCATTAATAAAAATTACAAACAGCAGTGGCCCCAAAACAGATCCCTGAGGCACACCACTCGTAACCGAACTCCATGACGAATATTTACCATCAACCACCACTCTCTGTCTCCTATCTGCTAGCCAATTCCTGATCCAATTACCTAGATAACCCCCAATCCCATACATTAGCATTTTCTGCAGAAGCCTACCATGGTGAACCTTATCAGCCTTGCTAAAATCCATATACACCACATCAACTGCCTTACCCCTATCCACCTCTTTGGTCACTTTCTCAAAGAACTCGATAAGGTTAGTAAGGCACGACCTACTCGCTACAAAACCATGCTGACTGTCTCTAATCAACTCATTACTCTCCAAATAACTATAAATCCTGTCTCTAATAATCCTTTCCAAAACCTTACCCACCACAGAAGTAAGACACACCGGTCTATAATTCCCAGGGAAGTCTCTTCTCCCCTTCTTAAACAATGGGACAACATTTGCTGTCCTCCAATCTTCCGGTACTATACCAGAGACCAACGACGACCTGAAGATCAGAGCCAGAGGCTTCGCAATCACCTCTCTTGCCTCCCAAAGAATCCTAGGGTAAATCCCATCCGGACCAGGGGACTTATCTATTTTCAAACCCTCTAAAATATCCAGCACATCCCCCGTATCAACTGCAATACTATCTATTTTACATCCCTGCACCCCAGTGTCCTCCTCAGCTACATTCATGTCCCCTTGCGTGAACACCGAAGAGAAATATTGGTTCAACGCCTCTCCAATCTCCTCCGGTTCCACACACAACTTCCCTCTACTGTCTGTTACTGGCCCTAATCTTGCCCTAACCAACCTTCTGTTCTTGACATACCTGTAAAACGCCTTAGGGTTCTCCTTAATCCTATCAGCCAAAGTCATCTCATGTCCTCTTTTAGCCCTTCTTAACACCCTCTTCAACTCCCTCCTAGCCAATCTAAAACTTTCTAATGCACTACCTGAGCCCTCAAGCCTCATCCGAACATAAGCCTCCTTTTTCTTCCTAACCAATGAATCAACTTTTTTAGTGCACCACGGTTCCCTGGGCCTACCAAATCCTCCTTGCCTGACAGGGATATACTTATCACAGACCCGCAATAGCTGCTCCTTGAAAAATCTCCACGTCTCGGATGTTCCCAGTCCCTGTAATCTCCTAGTCCAACCAAGCTTCCTAATTCTCTCCTAATAGCCTCATAATTACCCTTCCCCCAGCTGAAACTACTGACCCGAGGTTCATGCCTATCCCTTTCCATCACTAAGGTGAACGTAACTGAATTGTGGTCACTATCCCCAAAATGCACACCAACTTCCAAGTCTAGCACCTGGTCTGGCTCATTACCCAGCACCAAATCCAATATAGCCTCACCTCTCGTCGGCCTATCAACATACTGAGTCAAAAACCCTTCCTGCACACTTTGAACAAAAACTGACCCCTCTAACGAGCTAGAGCTATAGCAATTCCAATCAACATGAGTAAAGTCAAAGTCCCCCATAACAATTACCCTATTACTTTCACTCCTAACAAGGATCGTCTCCGCAATCCTTTCCTCAACCTCTCTAGAACTTTTTGGAGGTCTATAAAAGACTCCCAATAGGGTGACCTCTCCTCTCCTATTTCTAATCTCCGCCCATACTACCTCAACAGACAAGTCCTCATTAAACGTGAAGTTATCCACTTCAGTCGCATAAATAAGGCGATTATTTGAATGGGTATAAATTCAGAGACGGATATTCAGTGAGACTTTGGTGTCCTCATACATCAGTTGCTGCAAGCAAGCACGCACGCAGGAGCAGCAGATAGTAAAGAAGACAAAGTGTTGGCCTTCATAGCAAAAGGATTTGTGCATAGGAATAGGAATGTTTTGCTCCAATTGTATAGGTGTTGGTGAGGCCACACCTGGGGTATTGTGTGGTATTCTGGTATCCTTATCTGAAGAAGGATGCTTTTGATACAGAGGGAGTACAACAAAGGTTTACCAGGCTGATTCATGGGATAGTAAGACTGTCATATAAGGAAAGATTAAATTGGTTAGGATTATATTCACTGGAGTTTAGAAGAGAGAGAGGGTATCTGATAAAAACTATTCTGGCAGGATTAGACAGGGTAGATTTAGAAAGAACATTCCCAACGGTGGGAGAATCTGGAGGTAGGAGTCACTGTTTGAGGATAAGGAGTAAACCTTTTAGGAGGGGTGTGGAGAAATTTATTCACTCTCAGAAGTAAATCTGTGCAATTTGTGTTTCTTTGTACTGGGTGCTCCTGTTGAGCTGGTACTGAGACTGCATGTGTAACACACCCACTACCAAGAACAATCTGACTGATTCACAATGCTGCCACTTAAACTACAATTGTTTTAAAATGGGATTACAGTCCCTCTGGAAGAAAGTCATTATTCAGTGGCCTAACATAGTAAGTATTGAGTCAATAAACAGAGATTCAGAGGAATTGGTGCCATTGAAGTTGTTGAGCTTTCATAACATCTTGTTCAGATTATTACTTAGTGACAATATGCTAGGAAATTTTTCAGTCAAGTTCCTGTACTCTTATTACACACATCTTGGTCACTCCTCTATTAAGAAATGTACTAACACCTGTTTGATACCAAGACAAAGCTAAGGAACATATTGGTTTAAAATACAGATAAGGAGAATTTCACCACATACAGCAGCCTTACTATGAAAAGGAAATGCTCTGAAAAGCAACAACTTATCCCTTAGAGGCTAATTTGCAGTTTTAGTATCAGGAGCCAGGAAAACAGAACATATGTTGGCGGCACGGTGGCCTAGTTAGCACTGCTGCCTCACAGCACCAGGGACCTGGGTTCGATTCAGTTTCAGTGCTCCAGTTTCTTCGCACAGTCTGAAAGATGTGCTGGTTAGGTGCATTGGCAACACTAAACTCTCCCTCAGTGTACCCGAATAGACACCTGAGTGTGGCCACTAGGGGATTTTCACAGTAACTTCATTGCAGTGTTAATGTAAGCCTACTTGTGACATTAATAAATTGAAAACTGCACAGTGGCACAGTAGTTAGCACTCAAGCCTCAGTACCAGGGACTTGGGTTCAATTCCTGGCTTGGATCACTGTGCAAAGTCTGCACAGGTTTCCTCCGGGTGCTCCAGTTTCTTCCCATAGTCCGAAAGACGTGCTGGTTAGGTGCACTGGCCATGCTAAATTCTCCCTCAGTGTACCCGAACAGGCATCAGAATGTGGCCACTAGGAAACTTTCACAGTAATTTCATTGTAGTGTTAATGTAAAGCTACTTGTGACATTAATAAACTAAAAACGGTGGAATCTGAACACTTCACCCTATGATTTGCTAGCTTAGTATCATAACCAACAGACTACCGAATTTGTTGATTATACGTACAGATCTCAGCGTGACCTGAAACACAGCAAGACGTTGGAAAACAGCAATTGCACTTCAGTATGGCTGCGCCAAAATCCTGGGATTCTCTCCCTAATAGCATTGTAGGTGAAACTACACCAAGTGGACTACAGTGGTTCAAAAAGGCAGCTCACTGCCAGCTTCTCAAGGGCAACCAGGGGCAGGCAATAAATGCTGACCTAGCCAGTGACACACTCATCCCTTGAATGAGTGAATGAAAGAAATTAGAATGTGTTGCAATCAGTAAGGCTAGATCTTCACAAAAAGGTGCTGACTTTTCAAGAAGACAGCTGTTGCGAAGTCCAATTGGGCAACTAATGCCTGGGTGTGGTTTCATTAAAGGGAAGTCGTGTCTGACAAATTTACTGGAGTTCTATGAGGATGTGTCTAGGGCAGTGGATGGAGGAGAGCCGGTGGATGTGGTCTTTCTGGATTTTCAGAAGGCGTTTGACAAGGTACCTCACAAGAGGTTATTGCAGAAGGTCAGGGGACATGGAGTTGGGGGTAGGGTGTTAGCGTGGATAGAGGATTGGTTGTCAAATAGGAGGCAGAGAGTGGGGGTCAATGGATGCTATTCGGATTGGCGGTTGGTGACTAGTGGGGTGCCCCAGGGGTCGGTGCTGGGGCCTCAGCTATTTACCATTTATATAGATGATCTGGAGGAGGGAACCGAGTGCAGGGTGTCGAAATTTGCTGATGACACCAAGATTGTGGGAAAGGCAAATTGTGCAGAGGGTGTGGAGAGTCTGCAGAAGGATCTAGATAGGCTGGGCGAATGGGCCAGGAAATGGCAAATGGAATTTAATGTTGGCAAGTGTGAGGTGGTCCACTTTGGTAGGAGGAATGGTAGGAAGGACTATTACTTACGGGGCGAAAAACTGCAGCAGGCGACGGTGCAGAGGGACCTCGGGGTCCTTGTGCATGAGTCGCAAAAACCCAGCTTGCAGGTGCAGCAGGTGGTCAGGAAGGCGAATGGGATGCTGGCCTTCATAGCGAGGGGGATTGAATATAAAAGTAGGGAGGTCTTGCTGCAGCTGTATAGGGCATTGGTGAGGCCGCAGCTGGAGTACTGTGTGCAGTTTTGGGCGCCGCACCTGCGCAAGGATGTTTTGGCCCTGGAGGGAGTGCAGAGGAGGTTTACTCGGCTGATACCGGAGTTGAGGGGATTGAGCTATGAGGAGAGGCTGAATAAACTAGGCTTGTACTCGTTAGAGTTTAGAAGAATGAGGGGAGATCTCATTGAGACGTATAAGATGATGAATGGGATGGATAGGATAGAGGTGGAGAGACTGTTCCCGCTCAAAAAAGACAGTAGGACTAGGGGGCACAGCCTCAAGATAAAGGGGGGGGCGGTTTAGAACAGAGTTGAGGAGGAACTTCTTCACTCAAAGGGTGGTGAATCTCTGGAATTCTCTGCCCGTTGAAGTGGTGGAGGCTGCCTCGCTAAATATTTTTAAGAAACGGGTTGATGGGTTTTTGATAAGAGAAGGGATTAAGGGTTATGGGGAGAGGGCGGGAAGGTGGATCTGAGTCACGACAGATCAGCCATGATCTTATTGAATGGCGGGGCAGGCTCGAAGGGCCAGATGGCCTACTCCTGCTCCTATTTCTTATGTTTAGCCGTGGCTGTACGCGAGTTCTGACATTCTTGAACTAAGTATGAAAATAAAACATCCCAAGATCCAGGATATCTTGCAGGCAAGCAATACATTAAAAAAAGTTAAAGGTGGAGAATGTATACTCAAGTTTCCATTTTTGGGTGATCCTCTGAATACAAGTTGTGTTCAGGAATGCCTTTTTTTGGTTAAAGTGCAGCAGGTTTTAAAATATTTATTGTAGGTGAAAATGAGAAGAACTGTCCCTTGGCTTGAGGAAGCCAAGAAAATAAGGTGAGCATTAAAAAGCATCATGGCTGCAGAAACTCGCACATTAATA
This sequence comes from Prionace glauca, assembly GCA_037974335.1. Lineage (NCBI taxonomy): Eukaryota > Metazoa > Chordata > Chondrichthyes > Carcharhiniformes > Carcharhinidae > Prionace > Prionace glauca. The sequence continues at coordinate 1,773,690 of CM075752.1, read as the reverse complement.
CGGGCTGTTGATATGATAATATTTTAATTCAAAATATTAGGACAAGTATCAAATCTGGGAAATAATGAAGGAAATATCCCAGAAGAGAGTTATGCTGAAAGTTGATCCTTTTGAGATTACGCACACTGCACAAAGATTACAAATAGATATCACAAATCTAAAACAAATAGTGGAGAGAAAGGAAACACCTACTCTCCAGTGTGTTGGTACAGGTTCTAAGTTATCAGCATTTTACCAAAAAGATTGCTTATAGTGAAAAACTGTTTGAGCTATTAGAACACAACAATGTGCTTCTCTCTTTGGAAATGGGCGATCTGTTTCTCTATCTTCAGTTTTTTAGTTCTCTGCTTTTTGCTTTCGGAAATCTATTATAGTTGAATTTATGTTGCAACAAAGTGCATGTTTTAAACAGCTGTCCCCAATTGGGGAGGGATTAGAGAATCATTACGTATAAGATGATGAATGGGATGGATAGAATAGAGGTGGAAAGACTCTTCCCGCTCAAAAAAGACAGTAGGACAAAGGGGGCACAGCCTCAAGGTAAAGGGGAGGCGGTTTAGAACAGAGTTGAGGAGGAACTTCTTCACTCAAAGGGTGGTGAATCTCTGGAATTCTCTGCCCGTTGAAGTGGTGGAGGCTGCCTCGCTAAATATTTTTAAGAAACGGGTTGATGGGTTTTTGATAAGAGAAGGGATTAAGGGTTATGGGGAGAGGGCGGGAAGGTGGAGCTGAGCCACGACAGATCAGCCATGATCTTATTGAACGGCGGGGCAGGCTCGAAGGGCCAGATGGCCTACTCCTGCTCCTATTTCTTATGGTCTTATGTTCTTATATAAAGCAGTCCACTGAGTGTCTTGGAAGAACTAGGAGACGCTGTGACTTTGCTTTGTTTTGGAACAAAATGTACAGGCTAGTTTCAGATTCATTTTTCCTCAAGGCACAATTATTAGAGTTACTGGTGAGTGGCTTGGAGGGGAGGTTATAGGTGGCAACGGTCCCAGGTATGTGCTTACCCTTCTCAATGCTATTGATTGTGGGTTTGTTGCCTTGATGAATTCCTGCAGCTTGTAGATGGTACACACTGCTGCCAGTATTGGTGATGGAGGAAGTGAATGTTTGTGGATGGGGTGCCAATCAAGCATGTTGCTTTGTCCTGGACGGTGTCAGGTTTCTTAAGAACATAAGAACATAAGAATATAAGAAATAAGAGCAGGAGTAGGCCATCTGGCCCTTCGAGCCTGCCCCGCCATTCAATAAGATCATGGCTGATCTGTCGTGACTCAGCTCCACCTGCCCGCCCTCTCCCCATAACCCTTAATCCCCTCTCTTATCAAAAACCCATCAACCCGTTTCTTAAAAATATTTAGTGAGGCAGCCTCCACCACTTCAACGGGCAGAGAATTCCAGAGATTCACCACCCTTTGAGTGAAGAAGTTCCTCCTCAACTCTGTTCTAAACCGCCCCCCCTTTATCTTGAGGCTGTGCCCCCTAGTCCTACTGTCTTTTTTGAGCGGGAAGAGTCTCTCCACCTCTATCCTATCATAGAACATAGAACATTACAGCACAAACAGGCCCTTCGGCCCTCGAGTTGCGCCGATCGCATCAACCCCACCAATCTATAGACCTATCTATAACCCCCAATCCCATTAAACCCCATATACTCATCCAGAAGTCTTTTAAAAGACCCCAGCGAGTTCGCCTCCAATACCGACGACGGCAGCCGATTCCAATCACTCACCACCCTCTGAGTGAAAAACTTACCCCTAACATCACCTCTGTACCTCCCTCCCCGCACCTTAAATCTGTGTCCCCTCGTAGCGACCATTTCAACCCGGGGAAATAGCCTCTGAGAGTCCACCCTATCTATTCCTCTCAACATTTTATAAACTTCTATCAGGTCGCCTCTCAACCTTCGCCTCTCCAGGGAAAAGAGTCCCAGCTCCCTCAACCTATCTTCATAAGGCATGCCTCCCAGTCCAGGCAACATCCTTGTAAATCTCCTCTGCACCCTTTCAATAGCTTCTACATCTTTCCTATAGTGAGGCGACCAGAACTGCGCACAGTACTCCAAATGAGGCCTGACAAGGGTCCTGTAAAGTTGCAGCATTACCTCCCGACTCCTAAACTCAATCCCTCGATTAATGAAGGCCAGTACACCATACGCCTTCTTGACCACCTCCTCCACCTGCGAGGCCGATTTAAGAGTCCTGTGAACCCGGACCCCGAGATCCTTCTGCTCTTCAACACTACTAAGACCCCTTCCCTTAATAGTGTACTCGTTCATCCCGTTGGTTCTGCCGAAATGGACTACTACACATCCCATTCATCATCTTATATGTCTCAATGAGATCTCCCCTCATTCTTCTAAACTCTAACGAGTACAAGCCTAGTTTATTCAGCCTCTCCTCATAGCTCAATCCCCTCAACTCCGGTATCAGCCTAGTAAACCTCCTCTGCACTCCCTCCAGGGCCAAAATATCCTTGCGCAGGTGCGGCGCCCAAAACTGCACACAGTACTTCAGCTGCGGCCTCACCAATGCCCTATACAGCTGTAGCAAGACCTCCCTACTTTTATATTCAATCCCCCTCGCTATGAAGGCCAGCATCCCATTCGCCTTCTTGACCACCTGCTGCACCTGCAAGCTGGGTTTTTGCGACTCATGCACAGTGTTGAGTGTTGTTGGAACAGTACTCATCCAGGCAAGTGGAGAATATCCCATCCCTTTCCTGATTTGTGCCTTATGGAGCGTGGGCAGGATTTGAGCGTCAGGAGGTGAATCACTCACCACAGGATTCCAAGCCTCTGACCTGTTCTTGTAGCCACATTTATAAGGCTAGTCCAGCCATGTGACTGCTGATGCAAGTAACCTCAGGCCTACATTCACATCTAATACACTTAAAGGCCCTATTAGCTTGACTCCCAACCTTAAAGTTTGCCCTAACCTCGTCAATAATATTGTTTTAAAACTGTGCCATCTGAGAGGAAGTCATCAACATGAGTGAAGATGATGTCTGCCAGTTCCCACCCTGGTACCAGTAAGACATGATAGGATCTACGTTCAGTTGGTGACAACTCAAGTTTAATAATAATGATCAGGCTGAACAATGCTGCACTGAAACATCAGTTAAACCATATTCACCCTTTTCAATTTCCAACTTCTGGTGCCCCTTAGGAGGCTTGAGAAACATTTCCCTCTGGAGGTGATCCCCTGCAGATATGCAGCTTCTATATCCACTGACTGCCACTCGCATGAAAACCTCAATGTAACGGCAAGAAAACGTTGCAAAATGACCTCCCTGCTGGGTGAGTTCATGCTGAGATTTTTAATCTACCAAGTACTCTTCAAATCCTCGGGTCACTAACCTGGCCTTGCAAATGCCATCTGATAGGAACTTTTCCATGCAGGCCTTTCCCCCAGTGATAATGCTGACTGACCCGCATTTGGGAATACATATCAAACTCCTGCCAACTGTCCAACCCTATCTGTTTAGCCACACATGTCTCTTTATCCCAACAATCACAAAAACCTCTTGGGGACTCCTGTCTCTGCTACTTTGTCACAATGATTCAGCATTCTTCACTCTATGTCGCATACATTTCCACCCCATATTAAATTCCCTGATCAGTGGCAGACTTGATAGGACGTGGTTGTGCACTTCAATATTTAACAGAAATGGCACAGTGAGCTGTGATTTGCTCAATAAAGATACTGTATTCTTTAAGAACCATACTGGCATCCTGCAGTAGTTTGTGGTAATGTGTGTGCAAAGTGTATTTACAACTTCCAAATAATCATCGTTTTATCCATCAAGCTTTTATCCTCAAGTTAAGACTGCTTGAACCCGGGTTCCTTAATGGCAGGCAGCAATAGCCTGACCAACAAAAACGTAGATCCAGTTTTCCCAAACACAGTGGCTCTCCATGTGTACCTTCATGTGTTACCTTCAAAGAACAAAGAAAAGTACAGCACAGCCTTTGGCCCTTCAAGTCTGCAACAATCTAAGATTCTAAGAATCACAATGCCTGCCTAAACTAAAACCATATGCACTTAGAGTCCATATCCTTCCAAACCCATCCTATTCCTGTATTTGTCTAGATGCCCCTTAAATGTCACTATCGTACCTGCTCCCACTACCTCCCCAGGCAGTGCGTTCCAGACATTCACCACCCTCTGTGTAAAAAAAACTTAGTAAAAAGTCTGACAACACCAGGTTTTAGTCCAACCGATTTATTTGATAATATTCTCACAAGCAAGCAAGCTTTCGAGGTTACCCTCTTCGTCAGGTGAATGGAGAGTTCTGGCTGAGAGACAGAGCATATAAAGCACAGACAGTTTAGTGATTGCTGATTAGAATGCGAATCCTTACACCTAACCTGCTGTTCAAGTCTTAAAGTGGCTGATAATGTGAGTGGAAGGAGCACTGATCACAGTTTAAAGAGATGTGTATTGTCTCCAGACAGTACAGTGAGTGAGGTTTTGCAAACCCAGGCAAGTCACGGGGGTTACAGATAGTGCGACATGAACCCAAGATCCCTGTTGAGACCGTCCTCGTGTGCGGAACTTGGCTATCAGTCTCTGTTCAGCAACTCTGCGCTGTCGTGTGTCATGAAGGCCGCCTTGGAGAAACCTCTGCAAGACATGCCGGATCATCGACATGGATATCATCATCACACGTGAGAATACCATCCACCAGGTACATGGTAAATACTCTTGCAACTCGGCCAACATTGTCTATCTGATACGTTGCAAGAAAGGATGTCCCGAAGCATGGTACATTGGGGAGACCATGCAGACGCTGCGACAACGGATGAATGAACATCGCTCGTCAGTCACCAGGCAGGACTGTTCCCTTCCTGTTGGCGAACACTTCAGCGGTCACGGGCATTCAGCCTCTGACCTTCGGGTAAGCATTCTCCAAGGCGGCCTTCATGACACATGACAGCGCAGAGTCGCTGAACAGAGACTGATAGCCAAGTTCCGCACACATGAGGACGGTCTCAACAGGGATCTTGGGTTCATGTTGCACTATCTGTAACCCCCGTGACTTGCCTGGGTTTGCAAAACCTCACTCACTGTACTATCTGGAGACAATACACATCTCTTTAAACTGTGATCAGTGCTCCTTCCACTCACATTATCAGCCACTTTAAGACTTGAACAGCAGGTTAGGTGTAAGGATTCGCATTCTAATCAGCAATCACTAAACTGTCTGTGCTTTATATGCTCTGTCTCTCAGTCAGAACTCTCCATTCACCTGACGAAGAGGGTAACCTCGAAAGCTTGCTTGCTTGTGAGATTATCAAATAAATCGGTTGGACTAAAACCTGGTGTTGTCAGATTTTTTACTGTGTTTACGCCAGTCCAACGCCGGCATACCCACATCATAAAAAAAACTTGCCTTGCAATCTCCTCTAAACCTTTCCCATATACCTTAAACTTATGTCCCCAGTACTTGATTTTTCTATCCTAGAAAACAGCGTCTGACCATCCACTCTGTCCATGCCATTCATAATCTTGTAAACCTCTATTAGGTCTCCTTCGTTCCAGCGAGAACAAACTGAGTTTATCCGACATCTCCTCATAGTTAATACCCTCCAGACCAGGCAACACCCTGGTAAACCTCTTCTGTACCCTCTCCAAAACAACCACATCCTTCTGGTAGTGTGGTGACCAGAATTGTACACAATATTCCAAATGAGGCTTAAGGTTCTGTACAGCTGCAGCATGACCTGCCAATTTTTATACTTGATGCCCCAGCCGATGAAGGCAAGCATAAGAACACAAGAACATAAGAAATAGGAGCAGGAGTAGGCCATCTAGCCCTTCGAGCCTGCCCCACCATTCAATAAGATCATGGCTGATCTGAAATGGATCAGTTCCACTTTCCCGTCCTCTCCCCATAACCCTTAATTCCCTTGTCTTTCAGAAATCTATCTACCCATGACTTAAATATATTTAGCGAGGTAGCCTCCACCACTTCAATGGGCAGAGAATTCCAGAGACTCACCACCTTTTGAGTGAAGAAGTTCCTCCTCAACTCTGATCTAAACTGGCCCCCCCCTTATCTTGAGGCTGTGCCCTCTAGTCCTGCTATCCTTTCTAAGCGGGAAGAATCTCTCTACCTCTACCCTTTCCATCCCCTTCATTATCTTCTATGTCTCTATAAGATCCTCCCTCAGCCTTCTAAACTCCAACGAGTACAGACCCAGTCCATTCAATCTCTCCCCACAAGCCAACCCCCCCATCTCCGGTATCAGCCCAGTGAACCTCCTCTGCACTCCCTTTCTTGACTACCTTAAAAGAAAGAAGGCGGCTAAGAGGGGACCTTATTGGAACATATAAGATGATTAGAGGTTTAGATAGGGTGGACCGTGATAGCCTTTTTCCTCGGATGGAGAAAGCTAGCACGAGGGGGCATAGCTTTAAATTAAGGGGTGGTAGATATAGGACGGATGTCAGAGGTAGATTCTTTACCCAGAGGGTGGTGAGGGATTGGAATGCCCTGCCTGCTGCGGTTGTAGATGTGCCTAGTTTGGGGGCGTTTAAGAGATCTGTGGATAGGTTTATGGATGGAAAGGGATTGGTTTAGGTTAGAGGGTCATTGCTATGTTCTATGTTATCTATCTGCGTTGCCATTTTCAGCGATCAGTGAACATGTACGCCCAGATCTTTCTACCTGTCAATACTCTTAAGGGTTCTATCATTTACTGTATAATTTCTACATGCATTGGACTTTCTGGAATGCATCATCTCACAATTGTCCGGATTGAACTCCATTTGCCATTTCTCTGCCCAAGTCTCCAATTGGTCTATGTCTTGCTGTATCCTGACAATCCTCTTCACTATCCGCAACTCCACCAATTTTTGTATCGTCCGTGAACTTAGTAATCAGACAAGCTACATTTCCTCCAAATCATTTATATATACTACGAACAAAGGGGCCAGAGCTGATCCCTGTGGAACACCACTAGTCACATCCTTCCATTCAGAAAAGCATCCCTCTACTGCTACCCTCTAATTCTATGGCCAAGCCAGTTCTGTATGCATCTTGCCAGCTTTCATTGAAGACCTGCTTAACAATAGAGCTTTCTCACTAGAAACCAGTGGTAGTGCTGAAGAGGCTGATCCCAGCTATCCTGCAAGGGTAGCTTTTCCTTTGGAAAACTAGAGCACCTGATCACTTCCCAAACCTGAAGCTTCAGTACTCTTTAACCTTCCACTGGTTTGCCTCATTGAGATTCCAGTTAACAGTCAAGCTGGTCCACCACACACAATGTGGAAATGCAATGCCATCTAAAACTGCACAGTTTTTGAATACATCAGCTATCAAAATACTCATCAGTGGGTTCAAACTGCCAGTGATGAACACAACACTTCATAGTCACCAATATCACTTTCAGCCGTGGAATTCAGTTTCACGCATTATTTCAAAAACAAAATTCTTTCACTGCGGAAAATTCATTGCGCAACTAGCAATTACACAACTAACCATTCCCAGTGTATTTCTCAGATTCAAGCATCTACAGTCAGTGTCCCACATCTGGTTTTTGACTCAATTCTCAGACTGGCTAGAAGTATGACCATCATTTTGCCTGCTGCAGTTATAAATGCGCCTAGTTTGGGGGCGTTTAGGAGATCCGTGGATAGGTTTATGGATGAAAAGGGATTGGTTTAGGTTAGAGGGTCATTGCTTTTTAACTGGTCGGCGCAACATCGTGGGCCAAAGGGCCTGTTCTGCGCTGTAATGTTCTATGTTCTATCAGCAACCTAGTCTTTGTACTGGAATCTGTTTAATATTTTGTTGATCTCGAAATTCACCCACCATGTTTTACCACAGAGCTGCCTGTTCTGGATAGGAAAGTAGCTGGAAATTACGCCTTTCCCAAGGGTTGCAGCCAATTTGATCCAGGAAAGTCTTCCCCGAGTAACTGAACCCCTGTCAATACAATAAATCTATCTACATGAGAGAAACAATCGAGTAACTTAAATGCCAATACGTATTCCGGGATTTAAAGGTTAAACTTTGTCAGTCTCTTATATTACTTGCATCAAAGTCCATAAAATCTCCCTCTATGGGCTGATCACCTGCTTTCTTAAAGGTCTATAAAAAGGTCAACCATGCTTCATGTACTTCCAACAGATTATTCTGCTGGAAGACATATCCAAAAACTGTAATGAAAGGGCCAATCTCTCTTTGGTGTTTAGCTCATCCACGTCCAATTCTGAAAATACTTTACTCCGAATCTCATTTTTGCTGGTTATGATAAAGCTGAAGGTATACCTTCCTTCTTTGGAAGTAACTAAGTAACCAATATCCACATCTCAACCTAATCTTTCCATTGCTAATATGGTTCCACTTCCAAAGCGGAGATTTCTTCTGCCATTCTGTAACTGAGATGGTCAGCAGCAATGTGCTTCTTTTATTACTCAAAGAATAGAGAGAAAAACATCTCATTCAGCAACCAACTACAAGAGCTGAAAGTTCATCCTCTTCGTGGAATACAGGGCTTTGTTTCATTCATTCGAGGGGTATGGGCATCGCTAGCTGGCCAGCATTTATTGTCCATCCCTAGTTGCCCGAAAGCAGTTGAGAGTTGTAGTGGCTTTGGACTCACACATAGGCAGACCAAGTAAGGACAGCAGATTTCCTTCCCTAAAGGACATTAGTGAACCAGATGGGTTTTCGTATCCACGGTCATCAGTAGATTCATAATTCCAGATTTTTAAAATTCAATTCAAATTCTACCAGAATTCGAACCCATGATTCCAGAACATTAGCCGAGTTTCTGGATTAATAATGCCGTCAAGCCATTGCCTCCCCATTAAAGAATATGAACTGCGTGGAGGTAAATGTATTTAAGTTAGAAAGGTGCCATGGAAACTATGTGTTGGGTGAAAGTTGGACAAAAATTTCAAAATGAGAGAGAAACTGAGTCCATTGCCGTGCGGCAAATGTTTTACTGAGAAAAGTTAAAGTTTTGAAATAACAGTTTAAATAGACCAATTCCACAATTGACACCAAAGCTCTCAAATCGGTAGTGGGAGTCCGGAAATTTCTTGGCTCACTGCACCAGCCTGGGGATAAGGTGTTTCGAATGGCGGGATCTTCATTTCAGGAGTTCGGTCGAGAATGGAGTCAGGCCCACTGCCTCTGGATGCTGATTGGACGCAGCCACATGGGCTGCTGAGTGCAGAGATGGGATGTTTAAAAGGGTCATCTTACTTCTCTGTCCCAGTTGTTACTTAAACATTAGGCCCTCCAACCCTCACCTCTCAGAGTCATAGGGCCATAGAGGTTTACAAGCATGGAAACAGGCCCTTTGGCCAACTTGTCCATGCTGCCCTTTTGTTTTTAAGACCCTAAGCTAATGTCGTCGGCTCAGTGGGCCGAAGGGCCTGTTCCAATGTTGTATTGTCCTCTGGACCATGTTAACTCCAATAATTGTGTGTTAAAGAGGAGGGTTGTTTCCAAGACAACAAAGCAAAGTCACAGTGTCTCCCAGTTCTTCCCAGACACTCAATGAGCTGCTTTATATATTTTTTGTGATTTCTTAATCCTTACCCAATTAAGGAGGCCACATTTCATTCCCAATTTAAAGCATGCATTTCATTACAACACAACTTCAACAAAAATACCATCCTAACTTGGAAACATATCACTGTTCCTTCACAGTCGCTGGGTCAAAATCTTGCCCTAACAGTACTGTGGGTGTACCTGCACCACATGGACTTTATAGAACAGTACAGGCCCTTTGGCCCTCAATGTTGTGCCGAGCTTTGTCCAAAACCAAGATCAAGCTATCCCACTCCCTATCATTCTGGTGTGCTCCATGTGCCTATCCAATACCCGCTTGAAAGTTCCTGAAGTGTCCAACTCCACTATCACAGCAGGCAGTGTATTCCACACCCCAACCACTCTCTGAGTAAAGAACCTACCTCAGACATCCCTCCTATATCTCCCACCATGAACCTTATAGTTATGCCCCCTGGTAATAGCTACATCCACACGAGGAAATAGTCTCTGCACGTCCACTCTATCTATCCTCATCATCTTATAAACCTCTATTAAGTTCCTCTCATCCTTCTCCGCTCTGAAGAGAAAAGCCCACCTTCCTCAATCTTTCCTCATAAGACCCACCCTCAAACCAGACAGCATCCTTGTAAAGCTCCTCTGCACTCTGTCCAATGCTTCCATATCCTTCTTATACTGAGGTGACTAGAACTGCACACAATATTCCAAATGACTAGCGATTCAAAAAGGCAGCTCATCGCCTTCTCCGGGATAATTAGGTGTGGACATCTCACATCCCAAGAAAGAACAAAGTTTAAAAAAACTGAAAAGATAGCAGACATCCTTTGCTTTTTAAGATAACTGGAAAAATAATAATAAGTCAGAAAGAAATTTTATACAAGGGCCTTGAGAATGTATACTTCTGACATCACCATTATTGAACCAAGATCCACAAACTTTAAAAAAAAATGTAAGTGTTGATTTCAAAAAGAGGAACATTAAAAGGACTGGGAAGAGCAACAAGAAAATAGGGTGGCAGTTCATGCACAGGAAAATACTGACTTAGTATGTGAGTGGTTAAATAACTTGTTCTTGTGCTGGAATACTAACACACGATTTATGTTACGAAAGTCATAGCCTGTAAAATACAATGTTTTATTTGTAGGCTTGTTACCGAATTTAAGCTCTGAAAATCCTTACAGATAATGGGAAATAACATTCTGGAAATATAGACAACAAAGAAAGTTGACAAAGGATTTCTACCCAAAATATTAACTTGTCTTCTGGGTCTGTTGTATTTGCAGCATTTTCCAACTTTCACTGTAAAAAGTATTTCCTTTTGGCAGACTATACTTACAGAATATGACATCGCAATTTTTGTGTTTGGCACTAACTTGACCTTTCCCTCACTGGTCAAATTCACATCCACAATTCGATTGCCATTGTAGCCTATCTCAAGTTTTTTGTAAGTCCAGAGAAAATGATCCTCTCCATTTTCATCTGCTTCCCCGACAATCCCTGCACAGGACAAGAAAAACATTGCATCATGTAGTTTAGAAAGGGAAGGCCTTTCTTCTCTGTAGAACTTGAACATCTAACAGAACATCCAGCCATTTCTGCACTCAAGTGTTAACATTATGTATTCATTATGTATTCACATCAACATATTTCTTTATCTAATAAAGATAAAGCTGATACCAACAATATACAGCAATTTTGTGAATACACATGCCACTTTTCCAATAGTGTGCAAAATAACTCAAGAATTGCTTACTCAAGACATAGCATTTGAAATGTTGAGATGAGATGTTCAATGTAAGGATGAGATTTTTACACCTTATGATGCACCAGAAGGCAATACATGAAATTACCACACAACTGCAACATCACTCACCACAGACCCAATACAGGCCACGGAGACTAAGCACAATTTATGCCCTGGGTTTCCCAAACATCAGGACTCAATTTGATATCCCCGATGGAGTAACAAAGGAATGCAAAGCATGATGTTTGGCAGGGGCTTGGTTGCAGAAGGTGCCTCTGGGCTCCCTTCAGATTTTGTTTTCAGGGTTTGGTCCCTGAGTCTTCAACTCGTCCGCGGTATCCTTAAGTCAGTGGAGCTATTTGCCTATAGCTAAGAGTTTGGTGTGTCCACACGTCAGTGTATGTCCACACACAATGTTTGGCATGGGAGGTGGTCACACAACTTCTGAGTTCCTCTCAAGTCTTAGCCAAGGGTACCAGGGACCCAGTTTCTATGAGCTGCCACAAGGCAACTAGATTTTTCAGCTAGTGAGGATGTGCAATAACTTTGCATGATGTGATGGAGATCAAACTGAGGATCTGTTCAGAGTGTGTGGGTAGCATGCTTTCCACTATGATATTTTGCTTATTTTCAGTCCACATTGCTGGCTAACAATAATGTGCAACCCTCTCCCAGTCTCTACAGTGCCCCTATCGATAAATTCCTACGTCCTCAGCTGTGGGCATCTTACTCATACCTAAATATTTGAATCTTGCCAGTGAGGTTTCTGTTTCTGCACAGGACTGAAGTGACCTAAATAAGACACAGATAACATCTCCTGCGACTGTGATAAATGAGCCCTCTCTGATCTCTCTGCAGGTTTTGACAACATTGACCACACCATCATAAGCCGTGAAGAAGGCTTACAGTATGTTAGCATTTATTAACAAGGTGTTTGAGTTTAAGAGCCGTGGGGTTATGCTGTAACTATACTGGAATTTGGTGAGACCACATGTGGAATATTGTGTTCAGTTCTGGTCATCTCATTATAAGAAGGATGTGGAAGCATTGGAAAGAGTGCAGAGGAGATTTACCAGGATGCTGCCTGGTTTGAAGGGTAGGTCTTATGAGGAAAAGTTGAGGGAGCTGGGCTTTTCTCTTTGGAGCAGAGGAGGATGAGGGGCGACTTAATAGAGGTTTATAAGATGATGAGGGGGATAGAGTGGATATGCAGAGACTATTTCCTCGGGTGGGTGTAGCTGTTACTAGGGGGCATAACTATAAGGTTCATGGTGGGTGATACAGGAGCGATGTCCGAGGTAGATTCTTTACTCAAAGAGTGGTTGGGGTGTGGAATAGACTGCCTGCTGTGATAGTGGAGTCGGACACTTTAGGAACTTTCAAGCTGTTATTGGGTAGGCACATGGAGCACTCCAGAATTATAGGTAGAGGATAGCTTGATCTTGGGATTGGAAATAGCTTGGCACAACATTGAGGGCCAAAGGTCCCGTACTGTGCTGTAATGTTCTATGTTCTATCTTCCTTCAATGTCTTTCTTCTGTTGTCCACCTCAATGGAATGGGCTCCAATCTTACTCAGAGCATCACCAGTAATGACTTGTCTGCATGCCCAAGGACAAGTTACCTCGGTATCCTCCCTCTCCTCATCTATTATCTCTTGGTGATATCATCTGAAGACATGGACCCAGGTTCTATCCACACATTGACAATGACCCTCTCCCATCATCTCTTCTCTACTGCCCATTTGTCAGACTGCTTCTCAGCTATCCAGTCATGGATGAAGCACCAGTTCTTTCATTTAAACACTGGAAAAGCTGAAGCCACAATGGTATCACCACAAACTCTGGCTCCTCATCACCAAACAGATCCTATGACAGCTAACGTCCATGCTCAACACAAGCTGAGTTCTGACCCCATATGCTCACCAGCACAAAGATGATCTACGTGCATGCCATAGCATGGTCTGATTTCACCCTTGCCTTTGCTCATATGCGTCTTAAACCCTCATCTATGGCTTTATCACCCAGACTCTACTCCAACATCTACCCAGTTAGTGCTTCATCCACCAGCACAAGCAAACTGCTGAAGCCCATGGCCCATTCACACTTACCTACCAACTATCCTTATTGACCTACGTTGGCTCCTAGTTCAACAGTGCCTCGAGTTTATAGTTATTTTCTGTTTTTAAAAATTGCTTCATGACCCTGTCCATGTCCTCTGCAAACTTCTGACAATTCTCCAACTCCCCAACAATCCCCAAACTCTCTTCTGCTCCGACATGAAACTGCACCACTGAAATAAAAATCAGGCCAAAACTAGGAATCTTATGCTTCAACGTAATTCCAGAAGAAATAGCTGAAATTACTATGCTACGTTGAATTTGCTGTTCTCAGCTAGATCAACTCAATAGCTGCAATAAATAATCTCATGCCTCTGGGAAAAGGAAAAGGGAAAGACTCTGTGGTGCTTTGGTTTCTGAATTATGTTCTGTAACCACTGTTTGGAAGCACATGTATGAAGTCAGTACAGTATGAGAATTGGCTGTAATTCAGATTCCTTGTTCAGCTTCAGTGGTGAAGCCACAAAGTACCGGAGGGCAGACAGCTGACATCTGGTGAACCAGATCACAAAGAAAGTCTGAGACAAAATTCAACAGCAGCACAGAAACTAACACCAGCAGGACACTGTAAATGGATACTGACAATCTAATTGTGTGGCAAAACCATAGCAGATAGAGTTCAATGTAGGACCCCATCTGTCACAGTTTTTCCTATTCCCTTTTACTGTGTACAGTTATAGAAAGAATATTATTAAATATTATACCTATTATAGAAAGAATATTATTAAACTAGAAGAATGCAGAAAAGATTTATTAGGATGCTACCGGGAATTGATGGTTTGAGCTATAAGGAGAGGCTGGATAGGCTGGGACTTTTTCCCCTGGAGTGAGGGTGGTTTAGGGGTGATCTTATAAAGGTCTATAAAATAATAAGGGGCATTGATAAGGTGGATGGTCAACATCTTTTCCTAAAGTTAGGGGAGTCTAAAACTGGAGGGCATAGGTTTAAGATGAGAGGGAAGAGATACAAAAGAGGGACAATTTTTTTTTAAAACAGAGGGTGGTAAGTGTCTAGAATGAGCTGCCAGATGCAGCAGAGGTGGGTATAATTTTGTCTTTTAAAAAGCATTCAGACAATTACATGGGTAAGATGGGTATAGAGGGATATGGGCCAAAGGTTGCCAATTGAGAATAGCAAGGTAGAAACTGTGAAGTTGCAGAGATTTAAGAGCCCAATTACAGGTGGAGAAGGTTGTGAAGAAAGCTTATGGTATGTTAGCCTTTATAGGAAGGGGTATACAGTACAAGAGCTGGAGTCTAATGTTGCAATTGTATAGAACGTTGGTTAGGCTGCATTCGGAGTACTGCGTCCAGTTCTGGTCACCTTACTCCCGGAAAGACATGGAGACCCTGCAGAGAGTGCAGAGGCAGTTTACCAGGATACTATAGGAAAGACGTAGAAGCTATTGAAAGGGTGCAGAGGAGATTTACAAGGATGTTACCTGGACTGGGAGGCATGCCTTATGAAGATAGGTTGAGGGAGCTGGGACTCTTTTCCCTAGAGAGGCGAAGGTTGAGAGGCGACCTGATAGAAGTTTATAAAATGTTGAGAGGAATAGATAGAGTCGTCTCTCAGAGGCTATTTCCCCGGGTTGAAATGGTCGCTACGAGAGGACACAGATTTAAGGTGCGGGGGGGGAAGTACAGAGGTGATGTTAGAGGTAAGTTTTTCACTCAGAGGGTGGTGAGTGAATGGAATCGGCTGCCGTCATCAGTGGTGGAGGCGAACTCGCTGGGGTCTTTTAAAAGACTTCTGGATGAGTATATGGGGTTTAATGGGATTGGGGGTTATAGATAGGTGTTGATGTGATCGGCGGAACTCGTGGGCCGAAGGGCCTGTTTGTGCTGTAATGATACTGCCTGGTATGAAAGGACTGGGCTATGAGGAAAGATAGGGCAAATTGGGGCTGTTTTCCCTAGAAAGACGGAGACTGAGGGGAGATCTAATATAAGATTATGAAGGGTATAGATAGAGTAAACAGTGGTGAGCTGTTTCCTAGATTGGAAACGCACATTACGAGGGGCCACGGGCTTAGGGTGAGGGGGGGAAACGAGATATAATTCGGATGTTAGAGGGAGGTTTTTCATACGGAGGGTAGTGGGGGTATAGAATGCTCTGCCAAGCAAGGTGGTGTAGGCAGGCACGCTGGAGTTGTTTGAGTTACTTAGATAGGCACATGAGCGGGATGGGGATGGAGGGATATAGGAGACTGTTTTAAATAAGGTTCAGGAGCCTTGGGACGTCCCTGGGAATCAACTGATTCCTATGGACCTTCCAACATATTTACTGGCTCACTTGTTTTACTTTTGAGCTTCTGGGGATTCCCTTGAATGTTTGTATAAAGATGTGCATGGTATTGATGTTTTTCTCTTTTAATCCACAGGTGCTTCGGTCCGCCTTGTTGTCCAACGAGGGACATATACGCGATGGGTCGTATGAGGGCTGCTCTTGGATGTTTTGAGAATAGCCTAGTACTTCACGTCGTTAGTGTACGTTTAAACTAGACCAGGTGCTGGGCAACACGACAGCTCAGTGACTATCACTGTTTGCTGTGCAGATACATGGATTTGGGCCGGTGTCTGTGGGAGTTTGCGCATTCTCCCCGTGATTGTGTGGGTTTTCTCTGGGTGCTCCGGTTTCCTCCCACACCCCAAAGATGTGCTGTTAGGCTGATTGGTGTAACAAATTGTCCCTAAATTAGTCTTCCCTCAATGTAGAATGCCATAAGCATAGACATGGGTCATGGGTGGAGAAGGGACTCGATGTTAAAATGGTGGCGCGGGCTCGTTGCGCCAAAGGGCCTGTTTCCCTGGCTGTGTTGTTCTTTGTAAATCAAAGTTAAAACTAGTTGAATTAACATGTGAAGTGCAGATTCACTAGAATGATAAGAGCTAAAAGGGTCATTACGAAGATATATTGCATAAACTAGTTTGTACTTGTCCATCAAGCACAGAAGATCTAATTCAGATGTTCAAGATGTGTGAAGGATTTATTAGGATAGAATACAGAAACTATTTCTTCCGGCAGGGAAACTAGAATACAGAAGTAAATAAGTTGGATAGAATACAGAAACTATTTCTTCCGGCAGGGAAGACCGGAATGAAAATTAGACTTAGGCTGATCAAGGGTGATGTCCAAAAATACTACTTCACATGGAGAGTGAGTGCCCTTGATATCAGTGCCACATTTAACTAAGTATGGCATCAAAGAACCCTAGCAAAACTGAAGTCAATGAGAATCAGGTGGGAAACTCTCCACTGGTTGAAGGAAGATGGTTGTGGGTTGGAAGTCAATCACCTCAGCTCCAGGATATCACTGCAGGAGTGCCTCAGAGTAATGTCCTTCAGCTGCTTCAAAAATGACTTACCTTCCATCATAAGGTCAGTAGTGGGGATGGTTGCCGTTGATTGCATAATGTTCAGTATCATTCTTAACTCCTCAGATACTAAAGCAGTCCATGCCTAAATATGGCAAGACTTGAACAATGTCCAGACTTGGGCTGACAAGTGGCAAATAATATCTTTCCTAACAGCACACCACCTCATCCCTGGAGCCAGTTCAGTGACCCTGTTACACTCTACATCCACACACTCTATATCCTTCTTTGAGAGGAGACAAACTTGTTTATAGTGCTCCAGGTATGGCTTTACCAAAGTCCTGTAGAATAAGATTTACACTCCAATCCTTTAGTGATAAACATAAACAAAGTTTTGGAAAGAATTATAAGGGATAGGATTTATAATCATCAAGAGAAATAAATTGATTAGGGATAGCCAACATGGTTCTGTGAAGGGTAAGTTGTGCCTCACAAACCTTAGAGTTTTTTGAAAAGGTGACCGAAGAGGTGGATACGGGTAAGGCAGTTGACGTGGTGAATATGGATTTTAGCAAAGCATTTGATAAAAATCCCCATGGTAGGCTACTGCAGAAAATGCAGATGCATGGGATTGAGGATGATTTAGCAATTTGGATCAGGCATTGGCTAGCTGAAAGACAGAGGGTGGTGGTTGATGGGAAATATTCAACCTGGAGTTCAGTTACAAGTAGTGCACCTCAGGGATCTGTTTTGGGGCCACTGCTGTTTGTCATTTTTATAAATGACCTAGATGAGGGTGTAGGAGGATGGGTTAGTAAATTTGCTGACAACACCAAAGTCGGAGGAGTTGTAGACAGTGAGGATGGATGTTACAGTTTGCAGAGGGACATAGATAAGCTGCAGAGCTGGGCTGAGAGGTGGCAAATGGAGTTTAATGCAGAAAAGTGTGAGCTGATTCACTTTGGTAAGAGTAACAGGAGTAGAGTATAGGGCTAATGGAAGGACTCTTGGTAGTGTCGACAAGCAGAGAGATCTCGGTGTACGTGTGAATAGATCCCCGAAAGTTGGCACCCAGGTTGATAAGGTTGTTAAGAAGGCGTACGGTGTTAGCTTTTATTGGTAGAGGGATTGAATTTCGGAGCCATGAGGTCATGTTGCAACTGTACAAAACTCTGGTGCGGCCGCACTTGGGAGTATTGCGTACAGTTCTGGTCGCCGCATTATAAGAAGGATGTGGAGGCATTGGAAAGGGTGCAGAGGAGGTTTACCAGTATGTCGCCTGGTATGGTGGGAAGGTCTTATGAGGAAAGGCTGAGGGACTTGAGGTTATTTTCATCAGAAAGAAGGTTAAGAGGTGACCTAATTGAGGCATACAAGATGATCAGAGGGTTAGATAGGAGCAGGAGTAGGCCATCTAGCCCCTCGAGCCTGCCCCGCCATTCAATAAGATCATGGCTGATCTGTCGTGGCTCAGTTCCACCTTCCCGCCCTCTTCCCATAACCCTTAATCCCCTCTCTTATCAAGAACCCATCAACCCGCTTCTTAAAAATATTTAGCGAGGCAGCTTCCACCACTTCAACGGGCAGAGAATTCCAGAGATTCACCACCCTTTGAGTGAAGAAGTTCCTCCTCAACTCCGTTCTAAACTGCCTCCCCTTTATCTTGAGGCTGTGCCCCCTAGTCCTACTGAGTTTTTTGAGACAGGGTAGTGAGAGCCTTTTTCCTCAGATGGTGATGGCTAACACGAGGGGACATAGCTTCAAATTAAGGGGTGGTAATTATAGGACGGATGTCAGAGGTAGGTTCTTTACTCAGAGGGTAGTAAGGGCGTGGAATGCCCTGCCTGCAGTTGTGGACTCGCCAACTTTAAGGGCGTTCAAATGGTCAGTGGACAGACATATGGATAACATTGGAATAGTTTAGGTTAGAGGGTAATTAGATTGGTTCCACTGGTTGGCACAACATCGAGGGCCGAAGGGCCTGTACTGCGCTGTATCATTCTATGTTCTAAAAACAGAAACTGCTGGAAAATCTCAGCAGGTTGACAGCCTCTGTGGAGAAAGAATAGAGTAAGAAGTTTCACAACACCAGGTTAAAGTCTAACAGGTTTATTCGGTAGCAAAAGTCACTAGCTTTCGGAGCCCTGCGCCTTTGTCAGCTAAGTGGGAGTTCTGTCCACAAACAGGGCATACAAAGACACAAACTCAATTTACAAAATAATGGTTGGAATGCGAGTCTTTACAGGCAATCAAGTCTTAAAGGTGCAGACAATGTGAGTGGAGAGAGCCTTAAGCACAGGTTAAAGAGATGTGTATTGTCTCCAGACAGGACAGTAAGTGAGATGTTGCAAGCCCAGGCAAGTCGTGGGAGTTACAGATAATGTGACATGAACTCAAGATCCCAGTTGAGGCTGTCCTCATGTGTGCGGAACTTGGCTATAACCTGGGCTGAGCAAAGACTGATCGCCAAGTTCCGCACGCATGAGGACAGCCTCAACTGGGATCTTGAGTTCATGTCACATTATCTGTAACTCCCACGACTTGCAACATCTCACTTACTGTCCTGTCTGGAGACAATACATATCTCTTTGACCTGTGCTGAGCAGAGACTGAAAGAGATGTGTATTGTCTCCAGATAGGACAGTTAATGAGATTTTGCAAGCCTAGAAATAATGGGTGGGTTAGAAATAATGTGACATGAACCCAAGATCCCAGTTGAGGCCTTCCTCATATGTGCTATCAGTTTCTGCTCAGCGATTCTGCGCTGTCGTGTGTCATGAAGGCTGCCTTGCAGAACGCTTACCCTAAGATCAGAGGCTGAATGCCCATGACTGCTGAAGCGCTCCCCCACAGGAAGTGATTAGTTCTCTTCCTGTGGGGGAGGACCTTCAAAACCATGACTGATACCATTTAGAAAGACAGGGGCAGCAGACACCTGGGAACACCACCATCTGGAATTCCCTTCCAAGTCACTCACCATCCTGACTTCAAAATATATTGTTGTTCCTTCTTTGTCGCTGGGTCAAAATCTTGAAAACTCTCTTCCTAACAGTGGTGTCGGTCTGCTAATACCAAATGGACTGCAGTGGTTCAAGGTGGCAGCTCTCCACAATCTGATCAAGGGCAATTAGGGATGGGCCCAGCTAGCAAAGCACACACATTAAATGAATAAAACATTAATTTGCTTTCCTAATTGCTCACTGTACTTGCATGCCGATTTTGCGGTGTGTGTACAAGGACAGCCAAATTCCAACATTTCCCAGTCTCACCAATTTAAAAAAATATATGTCTCTATTTTATTCATCCAAAGTGGAAATGTGTGAAGTTATTCCATGCATGGTTTTGTTCACTCAGCTGACCTGTCTATATCTCTTTATAATCTGCTCACATCTTTCTAACTAATTTGGTCTCATTTCAATTAGGGCCCTGCACTAGAACTCCAAGGTATATTATAAAGCCAACTGGACCCCAACAATTTCTAATATTTCGGCATAAATATGAGGAAAAGGATGATCAGTCCAAGAATAATTCCACAAACAAATTAGGGATCATTTATTAAAACGAGCTTTATTCGTAATTAACTCCAACTCTAACAAAATAGAACATAGAACACTACAGCACAAACAGGCCCTTTGGCCCACTAGTTGCGCCGATCACTTGTATACCTACTAAGCCATAGACCTATCTATAACCCCCAATCCCATTAGATCCCATATACTCATCCAGAAGTCTTTTAAAAGACCCCAGTGAGTTCGCCTCCACCACCACCGACGGCAGCCGATTCCATTCACTCACCACCTTCTGAGTGAAAAACTTACCCCTAACATCTCCTCTGTACTTGCTTCCCTGCACCTTAAATCTGTGTCCTCTCGTAGCGACCATTTCAGCCCTGGGAAATAGCCTCCGAGAATCCACCCTATCTATTCCTCTCAACATCTTATAAACCTCTATCAGATCGCCTCTCAACCTTCGTCTCTCCAGGGAGAAGAGTCCCAGCTCCCTCAATCTATCTTCATAAGGCATGCCTCCCAATCCAGGCAACATCCTTGTAAATCTCCTCTGCACCCTCTCAATAGCTTCCACGTCCTTCCTATAGTGAGGCGACCAGAACTGCACACAGTACTCCAAGTGGGGTCTGACAAGGGTCTTACAAAGTTGCAGCATTGCCTCCCGACTCCTAAACTCAATCCTTCGATTAATGAAGGCCAGTACACCATACACCTTCTTGACTACATCCTCCACCTGCGAGGCCGATTTAAGAGTCCTATGGACCCAGACCCCAAGATCCCTCTGCTCTTCAACACAGCTAAGACTCCTACCCTTGATATTGTATTCCTTCATCCCATTGGTCCTGCCAAAATGGACCACTACACATTTATCTGCGTTGAAGTCCATCTGCCACTTCTCCGCCCAGTCTTGCATCCTATCTATGTCCTGCTGCAACTTCTGACATCCCTCCAGACCATCCACAACACCACCAACCTTCGTATCGTCTGCGAATTTGCTAACCCATCCCTTCACTTCCTCATCCAGGTCATTTATGAAAATGACAAACAGCAAGGGTTCTAGAACAGATCCCTGGGGCACTCCACTGGTGACCGACCTCCATGCAGAAAAAGACCCATCCACAACCACTCTCTGCCTTCTGCAGACAAGCCATTCTGGATCCACAAGGCCAAAGCCCCCTGGATCCCATGCCCTCTCTCCTTCTCAAGAAGTCTTGCATGGGGGACCTTATCAAACACCTTGCTGAAGTCCATGTAAACCACGTCTACCACTCTTCCTTCGTCAATGTGTTCAGTCACATTCTCAAAGAACTCAACTAGGCTCGTAAGGCACGATCTGCCCTTGACAAAACCATGTTGACTATTTCTGATCATTCTAAACTTCTCCAAATGCTCATAAATCTTGTCCTTCAGAAGCCTCTCCATCAACTTACCAACCACTGAGGTCAGACTCACCGGTCGGTAATTTCCCGGGCTATCCCTGTTCCTTTTCTTGATAATAGGAACCAAATCTGCAATCCTCCGGAACCTCTCCCGTCTCCATCGACAATGCAAAGATCATCGCCAGGGGCTCTGCAATCACTTCCCTCACCTCCCACAGTAACCTGGGGTACATCCCATCCGGTCCTGGCGACTTATCTATCTTGATAGAATTTAAAAGTTCTAACACATCCTCTTCCTTAATGTCCACATACTCAATCTTTTCAGACTGCTGCAAACCTGTAGTACAATCTCCCAGATCACTTTCCACCGTGAATACCGAGGCAAAGTACTCATTAAGCACCTCTGCCATTTCTTCCGGTTCCACAGACTTTTCCCCCTTCACCTTTTATAGGTCCTATCCCTTCTCTTCTCATCCTTTTACTTTTTACATATTTGTAGAAGGCCTTGGGATTCTCCTTAATCTTATCTGCCAAGGCCTTCTCATGACCCCTGCTGGCTCTCCTAATTTCCTTAATTTTAAGGAATTAAAATGAAGTAGCTTAATTCTTAACAGTTCAACAATCTTTAAACATGAAACAAAAGAACTCTAATTTCCAGCTTATCACTATTTCAGTTCCAAATAAACACTGTTCATCTTACAGGCTTAAAACGCACTTTAGTTAGCAATCACAAATCTATTTGCTATAATGTGTATAAGAGTCTTGGCGTCTTCAAAGAGATAGAACTTTCAGAAGCCTGCAAAACTCTGCTAATTTCAACCAGAACAAATAAGCCTACCTATGAGCGGCACAGTGACAGTGTTTAGCACTGGTACCTCACAGAGGGAGGCACAGAATCAGCTTCTTCCCTGCTGCCATCAAACTTTTGAATGGACTTACCTTGCATTAGGTTGATCTTTCTCTACACCCTAACCACGACTGTAACACTACATTCAACACTCTCTTATTTACGAACGGTACGCTTTGTCTGTATGTAGCGTGCAAGAAACAATACTTGTCATTGTACACTAATACATGTGGCAATAATCAAATCAAAATCTAGGTGATAATGAATACAAAGTTTGAAACTAAGGTCTTTAAAATCCAAATGAAGGAAATTATAGTTACGAGGGACAGGTTAGAACATAGAAAAACTAGAGCACAAACAGGCCCTTTGGCCCACAAGTTGCACCAAACATGTCCCTACCTACTAGGCTTACCTACAAGTATGAATATATGGTTAGCCAAGGTCGATTGGAAAACAAAATTTAAATAAAGGATTGTAGATATTCACTGCAAGCATTTTAAGAAATCATCCCAAACATTTAATATACTTTGCCTTAAAGAATAAAACCCCATGGAAAAAGTCATCTTGCCTTTGATAACAGAAGTTAAAAATAATGTCAGATTAAGGGAAGAGGCTTATAATATTGCATAAAGAGTAGTAAGCCTGAGGATTGGGAGGGTTTTAGTATTCAAAGGATGAACAAGAAATTGATAAGGACAAACGTAAATAACAAAATCTAACATTAAAACAGATTAGGAAAGCAATTATAGATATGCAAATAGGAAGTGATTCTTGAATGCAAACATGGTTCTCGGGCAGAAAAGAGGATAAAATTGGGAATAAAAAATGGCAGAGATATTAAATTAACACTGTCTTCACGGTGAAAATAACAGTACAGAAATGGTGATCCAGGGGTCCAGTAAAAATGAGGAACTTGAGATATTAATGGAGAAATAGAGTAGCAAATATGACATGAAATTAATAATTCCTCAGGACTTTGAAA
This sequence comes from Prionace glauca, assembly GCA_037974335.1. Lineage (NCBI taxonomy): Eukaryota > Metazoa > Chordata > Chondrichthyes > Carcharhiniformes > Carcharhinidae > Prionace > Prionace glauca. Next base: position 1,750,260 of record CM075752.1, on the reverse strand, counting down.
AAGAAAAATTACAGCACAGAAAGAAACTGTTTTGTCCAACTTTTCCACGCCAGCTAAAAAATGAGTGTCTGTTTCTCTCGATATATATAGTGTTTTAGTTCAGCTTTTTCCTACAGCGCCTAGTTTGCGGGCGTTTAAGAGATCCGTGGATAGGTTTATGGATGAAAAGGGATTGGTTTGGTTAGAGGGTCATTGTTTTTTAACTGGTCGGCGCAACATCGTGGGCCGAAGGGCCTGTTCTGCGCTGTAATGTTCTATGTTCTATGGACAGTATGTCTGGCAGGAATACAGCTCAGATGCTGGGGAAGCTGGATAATTATTCATTTCAACTGTGCAAGTTGTTAAGTAGGGTTAATGGACTGTTGTTTACTTAAATTCCCCTGGGATTTCAGATTTACAAGGTCATGTGATGTTATGGTTTATGTGCAGTCCTGGATTTATAGCAAAGAAAGAAATGAGGGGGATAGATAGAGTAGATGTGCAGAGACTAATTCCTCGGGTGGATGTAGCTGTTACTAGGGGGCATAACTTTAAGGTTCATGGTGGGAGATATAGGAGGGATGTCTGAGATAGATTCTTTACTCAGAGAATCGTTGGGGTGTGGAATGCACTGCCTGCTGTGATAGTGGAGTTGGACACTTTAGGAACTTTCAAGCAGTTATTGGACAGGCACATGGAGCACACCAGAACACAGTAAAAAGATCTCCAAGAAGATTGCGCACAGACTTTTTACTGTGTTTACGCCAGTCCAACGCCAGCATACCCACATCATGCACATCAGAATGACAGGGAATGGGATAGCTTGATCTTGGGTTTGGACATAGCTCAGCACAACATTGAGGGCCGAAGGGCCTGTACTGTGCTGTACTGTTCTACGTTAACAGGCTTTTGTAGAAAAAGAGTTGGAATTTCAAGTTTGTGTTCTGGTGTCACAACTAGGCTTACATTAACACTGCAAGGAAGTTACTGTGAAAATCTCCTATTGTTCAGGTACACTATGGGAGAATTTAGCATGGCCAATACATCTAACCAGCACCCCTTTCAGATTGTGGGAGGAAACCAGAGCATGCAGAGGAAACCCATGCAGACATGGGGAAAATGTGCAGACTCTGCATGGACAGTGACCAGGCATAGGAGGCCATTTAGTCCAAAGGGTATGTGCCTGCTCTCTGCGGAACCCTGCAAATTATAGCTTGGAATGATTCAGCTGCCTTTTGAAAGCTGTGGTTGAATCTGCCTCTACCACACACAAAGGCAGAGCAGTGCACATTCCAACCATTCTGGAAAAAGGTTTTTCCTCTTGTTACTCTTCAGTCTTTTCAAATTTTGTTCAGAGACAATACTTTCATTGAGGCCAAACCAGTGTTTTATCTTTAATGTTTATCATGTTTCCCTTGCTTTTTCACTCCATTCTCTTATGAATATAGCTTACCGTATGCTGTTTTAACTGCTTTCTCAACTTGTCCTACTACCTTCAACTATTTGTTCACAGACTCCCAAGTTTCTCTGATCCTTATTTTATTCATTCAAGGGATGCGAACTTTGTTGGCTCCTCCAGTGTTTATTGCCCATCCCTAATCGCCCTTGAGAAGGTGGTGGTGAGCTGCCTTCGTGAACTGTTGGCGCCCAAGTCGTGTAGGTACACTCAATGCTATTAGGGAGGAATTCCAGGATTTTAATCATGTAACAATGCAGGAACAGCGATGCATTTCCAAGTTAGGAGGGGAATCTCCAGATGTTGGTGTTTCCAGGTCAAGGGTTATCAAAAGAACCTTGGTGAATTGTTGCAATGCATCTTGTAGATGATACATGTGGCTGCTGCTGTGTGGAAGGCATTCATACTTGTGAAATAACTTCACTGCAGTGGTAATGTAAGCCTATTTATAACACTAATAAATAAACTTAAACTTAGCAATCAAGTGGGGCTGCTTTGTCCTGGATGGGTTTGAGCTTCCTGAGTGTTGCTGGTGCTGCATGCATCCAGGTAAGTGGGGAGCATTCCATCACATTTGTGACTTGTAGATAGTGGACAGGTTTGGGGAGTCAGGTGGTGAATTACTTGCCACAGGATTGGACCTGCTCTTGTAGCCACGGTATTTATATGGATAGTCCAGTTGCATTTCAGTTAATGGTAACCCCCAGGATATTGATGGTGAGAGATTCAGCGATGATGGTGCCATTGAATGCTATGGGGTGATGATTAGATTTTCTTTTGTTGGAGATGGTCATTGCCTGGCACTTGTATGTGCCTTACTGCAATTGTGCAGGGCTTTGGTGAGGCCACACAATGAGCACTGTGTACAGTTTTGATCTCCTTACCTAAAGAACTATATAAGGAGTGGAATAAGGGATTCATTAGATGCGTTCGTAGGACCGGGAGATTGCCCTAAGGGGAGAGATTTCATTATCTAGGTCTGCATTCGCTTGAAAATATTTCCCTCATTGAAACATAACATTCTAAAGGAGGATGATTTTCCCAACTATAGAATTTAGAAAGAGGGATCACGGTCTCAGAATAAAGGGTCACCATTTAGAATTGGGATGAGGAGACATTTCTTCACTCAAAAGGTTAGGAGTGTTTGGTATCCTATATTCAAAAAGGTTGCAGATGCTCAAACCTTGAGTATATTCAACACAGATTATACACTATTTAAATATGAAGGGAAATGAGATATAAGGAGAGTGTAGGAAGGTACAGTTGATCAACCGTGATTCTTCTGAAGAGCGAAGCAGGCTTGAAGGCCTAAGATGTCTATCCTGCCCCTATTTACGTTTTGAATGTTGGAAAAGGCTCAAAGCTCAATGGTCTATCCCAATACGTTCAGGTGAGGCATTCAACATGCGTGGTTTCATTGGTCAAAACATTGAACACAGGAGTTGGGACATCTTGTTTAAGTTGTACAAGCCATTGGTAAGGTCACACTGACACACCTGCCCACTTACTTTTACTGTGTACATTTCTGGTCACCCTATTATAGAAAGGATATTATTAAAATAGAAACAGTGCAGAAAATATTTACTAGGCTGCTATAGGGACTTGGTTTGAATTATAAGGAAAGGCTCGATAGACTGGGATTTCTTTCCCCTGGAGCATAGGAGGCTCAGGAGTAATCTTAGAGGTCTATAAAATACTGAGGGGCATAGATGAGATAGATAGTCAACATCTTTTCCCGAAGGTAGAGGACAAAGTAGAGGACATAGGTTAAGATGAGAGGGGAGAGATACAGAAGGGTCCAGAAGGGCACTTTTTTAACTCAGAGGGTGCTGAGTGCCTAGAACAAGCTGCCAAAAATATTCGTAGAGGTGGGTACAAATTGTCTTTCATAAAGTACGTAGACAGTTACACAGATAGGATGGATATAGAGTAATATGTGCCAAGTGTGGCAATTGGGACTAGCTTAGTGATAAAAAATGGGCAACACAGACAGGTTGGGCCAAATAGCCTGTTTCCATGCTGTAAACTTCTATGACTATGAGAATGGGAAGGGGAATTGGAAAAGAAAACAAGTAAATGGAATTCAGATTACTTTCTTGTAGACATCTTCCATTAACCTCAATCCAAAATGTCACTTACCCCAAATTGGCAAATCATCAATGTACATCTGGTACCAGTAGTGGTTCTTGATAGCATAAACAAAGGCATCCCGTTTTGGTTTATCCAGCTCAATTTCACAGTAAGTACTTTGCATGACATCCTCTAGATAAAAGAAATGCATTGAAGTATATTAATCATTGTCACAAATGGACCGGAATATAAATATCAAACTGGATATCCTTAAATTATACATTTCACACTACTATTGTGCCGTTACCTTCTGATATGCTGGGATCTCAAGTCAATAAACCTTAGACCTTACTAGGCTTCCCCATGGTTCCAAATGCAAATTGTATAGAGCATGAAATAAAAACAAGTGCTGGAAATGGTTAGCAGATCAGGCAGCATCAGTGGAGAGAGAAAAATGATCAATATTTCAGGTCCACGAACTTTCATCAGAAATGAAAATTCAGAGCTGGAACGTTAACTTTTTTTTCCCCTCCATTGATGCTGGCAGGCCTGCTGAGTGATCCCAGCATTTCTGTTTTTACTCAGATTTCCAGTATCCGCAGTATTTTGTAATTTTATTTTGTGGATCATGAAGGAACTGCAGTTGAATAGTATGACTGCCATTTCACTTTTGGGATCTGGATTCACATTCAATTAGACTAAAATTTCTATGTAACACTATGTAAATAAAGTTTTACAGCAGCATAAAAGTACAAAAACATGTCGTTAAATGTAATCGTCAGTGAAAAACATCCCAAGCTGTTTAACAAAAGAGGTTGATTAGACGTGGGAATAAATAGGGATATCTAAGGAAGGTGACAAAATGGTATATTTTAATGATACTCTTCAAAGTTAAGCTAATATAGGGCGCCATGGTAGCACAGTGGGTTAGCACTGCTGCTTCACAGCTCCAGGGACCTGTGTTCAATTCCTGGCTTGGGTCACTGTCCGTGTGGAGTTTGCATATTCTCCTCGTGTCTACGTGGGTTTCCTCCGGGTGCTCCGGTTTCCTCCCACAGTACAAAGATGTGCGGGTTAGGTTGATTGGTCATGCTAAAATTGCCTCTTAGTGTACTGAGATGCTTAGGTTAGAGAGATTAGTGGGTAAAATATGTAGGGATATGGGGGTAGGGCCTGAGTGGGATTGTGGTGCAGACCCAATGGGCCGGAAGGCCTCTTTCTGCACTGTAGGGTTCTATGAGCTATTCTATGATCTAATATGGAGAGAGGCTAGTAGATTTAGAAAGGAACTGCAAAGTACAAAGGTCACAGGGTTGAAGTACCTGCCACTCATTGAGTGCACAGATTCACTGCAGCTATAAAGAGTTTTCGCATGGCATAATAAAGTGCTCAAGAGGCCACTTCGGACATGGCGTAATTAAGCTCTGATCAGCAAACAGCAAAAAAATTGTGGCTATATATTGCTGGATTCAGTCTCAGCAACCAGCATCTAAGGGGAATGAGTAGAATTTCTGATAATAACTAAACATGACAGCTTTGGTATTCCCAACTGAACTGACAAGTGTTCTGGCTCATCCATGGTTCTATGCAGTCAGATGACAGAGCTTTCGGGTGGCATGTTACTCAGACAACGGTTGGCGACCTAGAGGTCACAATGAATGTTATCAACATGCATCAAGGCTCCTGAAGAATAGGAGGTGCTAAGGTTATGCTGGAGTCACTGATCATGGTGTAGGAGAAAGCACTACTAGAGATTTTCTGATTACCTAGGGATAGGGAGGAATTGGAACATGAAAGGCCATGCCCCAGCAATGAATGACACAGGAAATGTCATGGAGGAGGATGCAGTGACTTGGGACTTCTGAGAAGGGATAACAATGCTATTGCAACCATGCAATGTGAACGGTTTGCTATGTGGATTCATTTCCAAGGAACCAGTGTGCTAATTTCAAATGGATGCAGCTTTCGTAAACTCGAGATAATTTCATGCAAGTTAAGTGATACAAGAATAGTGATGTTACACAAAACAGTCCTTTTGGGTTTTTATTCATCATCCTTGCATTTTTTGGCTGCTGTGTTAAGAGTTGGATCCAGGTTGAAGTTAAATTTCATGAAGTATTGATGAAAAATCTTCAAATGTTTTGAATCAAAGGTGTGATTGAAGGAAGGAGTTGATGAAGGCCAGTCACTGAGCAAAGACAGTTACAGAATATGAAAGAAACGCAAAATTCTCTGGATGCTGGAATCGAACAAAAACAGAAAAATGCTGGAAAATCTCAGCAGGTCTGACAGCATCTGTGGAGAGTAGAGCCAACACTGAGTCTAGATGACTCTTCGTCAACAAGACCATGGTTGATCAATTCTGGGCTAGCCTTCACTTTCTTATCCCAATAGCCTGTCTCCCTTGTAGATCAAATTCCATCTCACTTAGCTTTGAATATATTCAATGACATAGCCTCCTTAGGCAAAGAATTCCAAAGACCAATGACCCTCAGAAATTCCTCTTCTGTCTTAAACAGGAGACCCCTTTGCTTTGAAACTGTGATGTCTAGTTACAGATTCCACCCACATCTCCATCAAGATGAAACATCCTTTCAGCATCTACCCTATCACACCCCTTTAGAATTGTAGATGTTTTAAAAGGTTCATTTCTCAATTTTCTAAACTCCAATGAATATAGGCCCGACTTTTTCTCATAAAACAATCCGAACATCAGGCGAGTCTGTCTTCTCTGATCAGCTTCCAATGCAAGTAAATCCCTCCTTAAGTAAGGAGACTAAAATTTTACATTGCACTCTAACTGCAATCTCACCGATGCCTGTGCAGTTATAACAAGGCTATTCTATTACAATACTCTAGCCCTTTTGCAGTGAAGGCCAATATTCAATTTGCCTTAAATAAAAGATGCGGGAAATCTAATATCAAAACAAAAAATGGTGGATAAACTCAGCATGTCTGGCAACATCTGTGGAGATAAAAACAGAACAAGTTCATGCAACTTTTCACAGAACTGAAGAATAGAAAAATAATGAATTATATAGTTGGTGGGGTAGGGGGAGGGGGGTTGGGGACAGAATGATGATTAACGATAGGCTGGAGAGACAGTCCTGCTGGGGACGGAGTAAAAGCAACAAACCAAGGGAATTTAAAAAAGGATCAAGATGGAGGGGAAGTTCACAATATAAAGTTGTTGAACCCAACGTCGAGTCCAAAAGATTGTTAATGTGCTTAGTCGGAAAATGAAGTGTTGCCTCTCCAGTGTGTGCTGGACTTCACTGGAGCTTTGCAGTAGGCCAAGCATGGACATGTGGGCATGAGAGCAAGATACGGAGTTAAAATGGCAAGCAGCAGGAAGGTTGGAGTCATGGTTGCGGATGGAGTGAAGGTGATCCACAAAGTGGTCACCCAGTCTGTGCTTAGTCTCTGAACGTAGGGGAGAGCACATTGGGAGCAGTGACCAAATTGAAGGAGGTGCAAGTGAAACACTGCTCCCCCAGCTATTTGGGCCTGACAATGAGGGGAGAGGGGGCTGGGTAACGGGACAGGTGTTACACTTTCTGCAACTGCATGGGAAGGCGTCATAGCAAGAGGATGAATGGCTGGGAGGCAATGGAGTAGACCATTGTCATATAGGGAGTGATTCCTGCAGAATGCTAATGGGGATGGGAGAGGAGGAGATTCGTTTAACAGTGGCATCGTGCTGGAGTTGGCACAAATGAAGGATAAGGTTGTTCCTCCAGTTTGTGTTGAACATACAATTTCCCTTCTCAAATACCTGATAAACCTGTACTAACTCTGCAAACAATGAACAAGGAGAGCATCCTGCAGTCTTACCATTTGAAACATTCAGTTTTTCTATCCTTCCTGTCAAAGTAGAGACTTCACATTTTTCCATGTGATACATGTTCTGCCAAATTTTTGCCCACTCATTTAACTTATTCCTTGTAGATTCTTTATATTTTCCTCAACTTTCTCTTTCACAACCTCCTCTACTACCTTTGTATCATCCACAAATTTGGCTACATTGGTGTTTTTACCCAAGTCATTAATATCATAAATATTAAGCCCCAGCACAGACAGTGACCCGAGTCAGGAATCGAATTTGGGCCTCTAGCTCTGAGAGGCAGCGCTGCTAACTACTGTGCCACCTTAACCAGTAATTCAGGTATAAGCTTGACAAAATGAATACTGGAGCCATTAAATTTGAGGATACTCAAGAGGCCAGAATTAGATGAGCATAGATATCTCAAAGAAAACTGTAGGACCAGAGGAGATCACAGAGATAGGGAAGCATGGCCCTGAAGGGATTTGAAAACAAAGATGTGAACTTCAAAATCAGGTCATTGCTAGAACAGGTCAACAGCATGGGAGCAATAATTGAAAAAGGTTTGATGCAGGTTAAGACACAGCAGAATTTGGGATAACCTCAAGTTGTGCACAAACCAATGGTCATTCCATGCTGACCAAGGACTGTGTAAATAGAGACTTCTGCAGTACCTGAAGGACAGTTTCTACAGTACCAGAATGCAAATTCTTCTGCAAATTCAACCTGGGTTTAGGGATATTGTCAATAAATGCTGCATGAAAACAATATTAAACTGACAGCTTGCCTAGAGAAAATATTAAGAACTGTATGTATTCAATTTAATATACTAAGATAAAGTTCCTGATATCTATACTCTAGATTTGCCATCTACTAGCTTCAATCTGGGATTCTTGTCCTCTCTTACAGTTTTATAAATTAGGTTTCCAGATGTATCTTTGCCATAATTGTTTGTTTGATACCTTTTTTCCACACTGAATGTTTCTTCAGGCTTTCCTCATAAATCAGACCGCTAAGGTGAAATCCATACACCATCCTAGCTTAACACTCATATCCCAAGAATGAACTTTGTCTTCCATTTTATACTGATTAACAACTTATTTGCCCGACACATTTCACAGCTTTGCACACTTGCTTCTTAAAATAGTCTGTTTCTGATTAATCTGAAGGTTTTGTATTCAGGTCCCACAACAGAGAGTTAACCCTACAGGTTTACGCTTACACCCAGAGGAAGCACTGTATTACTTTGGGTGAATGTTAAACTGGGCCGAGAGGTGGCGGATGGAGTTTAATGCGGAGAAGTGTGAGGTAATTCACTTTGGTAGGAATAACAGATGTGTTGAGTACAGGGCTAACGGGAGGACTTTGAATAGTGTGGATGAACAGAGGGATCTAGGTGTATGTGTACATAGATCCCTGAAAGTTGGGAATCAAGTAGATAGGGTTGTTAAGAAGGCATACGGTGTCTTGGCGTTTATTGGAAGGGGGATTGAATTTAGGAGTCGCAGCATCATGTTGCAACTGTACACAACTCTGGTGCGGCCGCACTTGGAGTATTGTGTGCAGTTCTGGTCCCCACATTACAGGAAGGACGTGGAGGCTTTGGAGAGGGTGCAGAGGAGGTTTACCAGGATGTTGCCTGGTATGGAGGGGAGGTCCTATGAGGAGAGACTGAGGGATTTGGGGTTGTTTTCGCTGGAAAGAAGGTGGCTAAGAGGGGATCTTATTGAAACATATAAGATGATTAGAGGTTTAGACAGGGTAGATAGTGATAGCCTTTTTCCTCAGATGGAGAAAGCTAGCACGAGGGGGCATGGCTTTAAATAAGGGGGGGTAGTTATAGGATGGATGTCAGGGGTAGGTTCTTTACCCAGAGGGTAGTGAGGGATTGGAATGCCCTGCCTGCTGCGGTTGTAAATGCGCCTAGTTTGGGGGTGTTTAAGAGATCCGTGGATAGGTTTATGGACAAAAAGGGATTGGTTTAGGTTAGTGGGTCATTGTTTTTTAACTGGTCGGTGCAACATCGTGGGCCGAAGGGCCTGTTCTGCGCTGTAATGTTCTATGTTCTATGAAATCTCACCTGCTCTCTCAGCTGCATGCAAATGATCTCAGGACACTATTTTGAATCTGAGCAGGAGAATCATCTCCAATGTCCTGCCAAGTATTTGTTCCACAATCAACATGATTAAAAACAAGTGATTTGATCATCATCACACTGCTGTTCAATTATCATGTTTCCTACATAACCATCATGAATACATTTCAGAACTATTTCATCAGCCTAAAATCATCTTGCATCAGGGAGCTCTACCCTGAATCTAACCACGTGCTGTCTGTACAAATGCTCTTTCTCCAGGGTACTTGGCACATGCACGGGGTTATTCAGAATCGATAAGGAATCAACAAATATCTGGTGGGAAAACTGTTACTAAGTAAATTCACAGGCCAACAGTGGACTCGAACAACAAATCAAGCACATGGTACTGCAAGTGAGGGAGGTAATTCTGAGGTGATGTAACGATGGTGCTAAAGAATGGTTTGAACCAGTATTAAACACAGAGCAACAACAGATACAAGGTCAAAGAACACAAACAAGAATGACAGCTGCAACAAAAAGATACAAAAAAGGCACATATGAAAATATATTTATGAATTCATGGGTTCTGGTGAAGGGAATATGAAATTTAAATTAAGAAGGTAGCTCAGGCAACTTTTTTGTTATTTGTTTCTGGGACATGGCCGTTGCTGGCTGGCCAGCATTTATTGCCCATCCCTAGCTGCCCTTGTTCAGAGGGCAGTTGAGAAACAACCACATTGTGGCTCTGGAGTCACATGTAGGCCAGACCAAGTAAGGGCAGCAGACTTCCTTCCCGAAAGGACATTAGCGAACCAGATGGGTTTTCCCGATAAACAAGAGGTTTCACGGTCATCGGTAGATACTTAATTCCAGATTTGTTTTACTGAATTCAAATTCCACCATCTGCCATGGTGGGATCTGAACCATAGTTGATTTTTCCGGATTAACAATCTAGCAGTAATACCACTAGGCCATTGCCTCCCTTAACCCTTTACACATGTTTGAGAGAATGGTCAAATCTCCACTCTAGAAACATTAGATAGTGAGTAAGGTTAAGGGATATGGAAAAAAGTAGGAATTAATAATAAAAAGACTTAACTAACATGGGCTGGATGGCATCCTACAACTAAAACTGTCACATGTCTAGATGAGTTGGTGGAGTGGGGGGTAAAGTGGCAGATGAATTTTAACACAAGCGTGAGATAATGCATTTAGCAAGGTCAAACAGTTATAGGGAGTGCACAATAAATGGGAACATACTAAGAGGTGTAGAGTAAGTGAGAGATCTTGGCATACAAGTACACAGAACCCCTAAAGGCAGCAGTTCAAGTAGACCTGGTTGTTAGGGTGGTAGGGTAGCACAGTGGTTAGCACTGTTGCTTCACAGCTCCAGGGACCTGGGTTCAGGTCCCGACACGGGTCACTTTCTGTGGAGTCTGCATGTTCGCCTCATGTCTGCGTGGGTTTCCTCCGGGTGCTCTGGTTTCCTCCCACAGTCCAAAGATATGCGGATTAGATTGATTGATAATACTAAAATTGCCCCTTAGTGTCCTGAGATGCGTAGGTTAGAGGAATATGGGGGTAGGCCTGGGTGGGATTGGTCAGTGCAGATTCAATGGGCCGAATGGCCTCTTTCTGCACTGTAGGGTTTTATGATTCTAAAGAAGGCATCTGGAATGCTCTCCTTCATTAGCAGAGGTATAGAATACAAAAGCAAGGATATAATGTTGGAATTGTATAAAACATTGGTGAAACCACAATCGCAGTACTGTATGCAGCTCTAGTCACCATATACGTAGAAGAAAGACGTAGAAGCTATTGAAAGGGTGCAGAGGAGATTTACAAGGATGTTGCCTGGACTGGGAGGCATGCCTTATGAAGATAGGTTGAGGGAGCCGGGACTCTTTTCCCTAGAGAGGCGAAGATTGAGAGGCGACCTGATAGAAGTTTATAAAATGTTGAGAGGAATAGATAGGGTGGACTCTCAGAGGCTATTTCCCCGGGTTGAAATGGTCGCGACGAGAGGACACAGATTTAAGGTGCGGGGAGGGAAGTACAGAGGTGATGTTAGGGGTAAGTTTTTCACTCAGAGGGTGGTGAGTGAATGGAATCGGCTGCCATCATCGGTGGTGGAGGCGAACTCGCTGGGGTCTTTTAAAAGACTTCTGGATGAGTATATGGGGTTTAATGGGATTGGGGGTTATAGATAGGTCTATAGATTGGTGGGGTTGATGTGATCGGTGCAACTCGAGGGCCGAAGGGCCTGTTTGTGCTGTAATGTTCTATGTTCTATACCAGGAAGGACATAACTGAGAGAGAGTGTGCAAGAATGTTGCTAGGGCAAGGAAAGTGTAGCTGTGAGAGACTGGATAGGTTGGTGTCATTTTCCTTGGAACAAAGACTGAGGGGTGACGTGATAGGGGTGTACAAAATTATGAGGCCAAGAAAGAGAGTGGGCAGAATAAAATCGTTTCCCTTGGTGGAAAATTCTAGAACCTCAGGTCCCAGATTCAAGGTAAGTGGCAGAGGTGTAGAACATAGAACATAGAACATTACAGCACAAACAGGCCCTTCGGCCCTCGAGTTGCGCCGATCGCATCAACCCCACCAATCTATAGACCTATCTATAACCCCCAATCCCATTAAACCCCATATACTCATCCAGAAGTCTTTTAAAAGACCCCAGCGAGTTCGCCTCCACCACCGACGACGGCAGCCGATTCCATTCACTCACCACCCTCTGAGTGAAAAACTTACCCCTAACATCACCTCTGTACTTCCCTCCCCGCATCTTAAATCTGTGTCCTCTCGTAGCGACCATTTCAACCCGGGGAAATAGCCTCTGAGAGTCCACCCTATCAATTCCTCTCAACATTTTATAAACTTCTATCAGGTCGCCTCTCAACCTTCGCCTCTCCAGGGAAAAGAGTCCCAGCTCCCTCAACCTATCTTCATAAGGCATGTCTCCCAGTCCAGGCAACATCCTTGTAAATCTCCTCTGCACCCTTTCAATAGCTTCTACGTCTTTCCTATAGTGAGGCGACCAGAACTGCGCACAGTACTCCAAATGAGGCCTGACGAGGGTCCTGTAAAGTTGCAGCATTACCTCCCGATTCCTAAACTCAATCCCTCGATTAATGAAGGCCAGTACACCATACGCCTTCTTGACCACCTCCTCCACCTGTGAGGCCGATTTAAGAGTCCTGTGAACCCGGACCCCGAGATCTTTCTGCTCTTCAACGCTACTAAGATCCCTGCCCTTAATAGTGTACTCGTTCATCCCGTTGGTTCTGCCGAAATGGACGACTACACATTTATCCGCGTTGAAGTCCGTCTGCCACTTCTCCGCCCATTCCTGCATCCTATCTATGTCCTGCTGCAACTTTTGACATCCTTCCAGACCATCCACAACACCGCCGACCTTCGTGTCATCAGCGAACTTGCTAACCCATCCCTCCACTTCCTCATCCAGGTCATTTATGAAAATGACAAACAGCAAGGGTCCCAGAACAGATCCCTGGGGCACCCCACTGGTGACTGACCTCCATTCCGAAAAAGACCCATCCACAACCACTCTCTGCCTTCTGCAGGCAAGCCAGTTCTGGATCCACAAGGCCAAAGGCCCTTGGATCCCATGCCCTCTCACCTTCTCAAGAAGTCTTGCATGGGGGACCTTATCAAAAGCCTTGCTGAAGTCCATGTACACTACGTCCACGGCACTTCCTTTGTCAATGTGTTCAGTCACATTATCGAAGAACTCAACTAGGCTCGTAAGGCACGACCTGCCCTTGACAAATCCATGCTGACTATTCCTGATCATGTCAAACCTCTCCAAATGCTCGTAAATCTTGTCCCTCAGAAGCCTCTCCATCAGCTTACCAACCACTGAGGTCAGACTCACCGGGCGGTAATTTCCCGGGCTATCTCTGTTCCCTTTCTTGAAAATAGGGACTACATCCGCAATCCTCCAATCTTCCGGAACCTCTCCCGTCTCCATTGACGACGCAAAGATCATCACCAAGGGCTCTGCAATCACTTCCCTGGCCTCCCACAGTAACCTGGGGTACATCCCATGTGGTCCCGGCGACTTATCTACCTTGATAGAATTCAAAAGTTCTAACACATCCTCCTCCTTAATGTCCACGTACTCAATCTTTTCCACCTGCTGCAAGTCCATAGCAAGATCTCCCAAATCAGCTTCCACTGTGAATACTGATGCAAAGTACTCGTTAAGCACCTCCGCCATTTCTTCTGGTTCTACACAGACCTTTCCCCCTTCATCTTTTATAGGTCCTATCCTTTCCCTTCTCACCCTTTTACCTTTCACATACTTATAGAAGGCCTTGGGATTTTCCTTAATCTTACCCGTCAAGGTCTTCTCATGACTCCTTCTGGCTCTCCTAATTTCCCTTTTAACCTCCTTTCTACAGTCCTTATATTCTTCAAGATCCTTAACCTCTCCTAGTTCCCTGAACCTTTTGTACACCTTCCTTTTCCTCCTGACTAGGTTCAACACAGCCTTCGTGCACCACGGTTCCCGCGACCTACCAAAACCCCCTTGCCTTATCGGAACATTGTCATGCAGAGCGCCAGACAAACATTCCTTGAATATCCGCCACCTTCCTTCGGTACTTTTCCCTAAGAATGCCTCCTTCCAGTTTATTTGTCCAAGTAACTTCCTGACTTCTTCGTATCTCCCCTTACTCCAGACAAACACCTTCCTAGCCTGTCTGATCCTATCTCGTTCCAATGCAATTGTGAAGGAGATAGAATTATGGTCACCATTCCCAAGATGCTCTCCTACCGAGAGATCCATCAACTGCCCTGGTTCATTCGCCAGTACCAGGTCAAGTACTGCCTCTCCCCTCGTAGGCTTGTCCACATACTGTGTCAGGAAACCTTCCTGAACACACCTAACAAACTCCTCTCCAGCCAAACCCCTTACTCTAGGGATATTCCAGTCGATGTTTGGGAAATTGAAGTCTCCCATCACGACAACTCTGTTTTTAATACAGAGGATAGGTGTAGAGAGGATACAGGGAAGAGCTTTATTACGTAGAGGGTAGTGGGTGTCTGGAATATGCTGCCGGAGTTGGGATGGAGACAGAGACCCTAAACTCTTTAAAGAAGTACTTGGATCTGCACCTTAAGTGCTGTAAGCTGTGGGCTGTGTGCAGGAAGGTGGGATTAGAAAGAGCACTGTGGGTGTACTTAGGCCGGCATGGACAGGATAGGCAAAATGGCCTCCTTCTTGTCTGTAACCTTTCTATGGTTTGAAAGACTCACTTTAGCAGTGCATTTTTGCATAGCACATTTGTAAAACGAAGGTCCCAACGTCCCCATAAATATGGCTCCCACTATCGTGTGCTGACTGGGAAATTTATAAAAATATCCCAGTGGTCCAACTAATACCCAAAGTTGATAGAGATTCAAAGCCACCATTCTATGTTAGATTTGAAATGATTGTATTTTTGACTGTCTCTTGATTGTTTGGACCAGACCAGGGTTCCCTCTGTCTAGTTCCTCCTACCAGTCAGTCATTTGGCCATCTTTCGGGCAAGGGATGGAGCTTAAAGATGTTAGAGTTCTCCACATCCTTTTTCAGCCTCACTTGTATCCTCCTTGCTTCCCCATAAATATCGGGGCCTGTATATATGTACCCAACCTTTTGTTTAACAACATGTATTGCAACAAGCACAGAGAGTCTACTACCTTCCTAATGTTTTATAAAAAAAGAGTAAATCAATATTCTTACCTTTAAATTTAATATCAAGACCACTGAACTCCAGCTCTACTCCTTGAAGAGCTTCTCCTAATGTTTCATGGTAATGGTTGATAGTCTTTTTTTTCCCAGCACAAAAAGGTAGGGAAAAGTACTTATATGTTTCTTGCCGATTATGGTAGGGTCCAACAGTGTTCATCCATAGAACCACTTCCTCTTTGTCTGCGTACTGGAAAAATAAAATCAGAAGATTGAAATGAATTGCATGTCAGCTATACTATAGACAATATAACAAATAACTTAACTAATTCAACTAACACAAAGTTACATTTTGAGTAGTGCATTGCAAGATATTTTGGAAAATTAAATTTCTAATAGAAAGTACCATGCAGAGGTCAAATAAATCTACTCACTTAACAGCAATCTCTAAAGAAGCTGTCGACGAGGCTATCAACACTACTGATGGGAGGAGAAAGAATCAAAAGGGATGTTCCTTTAGTTAATGTAACTAGCTTTATAATTGAAGTGTCATGCAATGTTTGACAGCAAACCACTGGGGATTCATATTCCATACAATGTTCATCCCATAATGCACAGGTTTCTATTATTTACATTGAAATGTTTCAAATTGTCTGCTCCCAAAATATATCAATAAGCAAGCAGTACTGACTTGTAGGTTCAAGGCTCAATGCCAAGTCTGAACATAATTCACATACCTACTCGTAGTCCATCCTTTGCAACCATATCCAGATACAATCCCGGTGTCAGCACCATATTAGACTATTCACACAATCTAGGTAGAGTTGAACTTTCCTGGTTCAATTCGTACCTAATCATAGCCAGGTATAATGACAATGGCTTCTGCACCATTACCTCCAGAATCCCACAAGAATCGACCCTGGACTCCATCCAATTGCACATGCTGCCTGAGTGACATCATCCAAAAATCATTTACGCTGACGCCACCCAACTCTAACTCAGGGCCACGTTTCTCTACTCCTCTGCTGCTAAATTATCAGATCAATTTTCCCACACCCAGTACTGGAGGAGCAGAAATTTCCTATAATTAAACATCGTGAAAATCATTTGCTTCATAGATCATAAAATTATGACATGCAAAAGGCAGTCAACCAGACAGCAATCCCACTAGGCCCTACCCCCATAACCCCATGCTAGTCCCCCGAAACTACGGGGCATTTTGCATGGCTAATGAACCCAATCTGCATATTTTTGGAGTGCATCTTTTTAATTTATAAAAAACTCCGTAGTCCATTCCCCCCTCCCGGCAACAGTCTGACATGAAGTCAGTCTGTTTGCAACCTTGGTGTAACATAAGACCCAGAGAGGAACATTGAACTAAGATCACTTTTTATTCCAACAGAGCACTGCTAAACTCCACCTTTCCCTCAGCTTACCTGCTACTGAAACCCTCATCCCTGTATTTGTACCTTTAGACAAAATTATTTTCACACACTCCAAGCTAGTCTCCCACATTCTACCTTCCACAAATTTGGCCATTCAATGCTCTGCCACCAATGTCCTTCCACCCACCAAGTCCTGTTTACCCATCACTGCACGTGTTGACGTACACTGACTTCTGATTAAGCAATGACCCAATTTTAAAATTTCCACCCTTACTTTCAAAGCCCTCCATAGCCTTGTCCCTCACTATCTCTAATCTCTTCCAGTCCCAAAACCCTCTGAAATATCTAAGCTCCTCCAACAGCATTCACAATTTTAATTACTATACCACTGGTGCCTTCAGTTTCTCAGCCAAGTTTTGGAATTGTCTCCCTATACCTCTTTGCCTTTCTTGCCTCCTTTAAATCATTCCACTTTATCAGGCTTTCTGCCATTCATTGTAATATTGCACTGTGTGACTTGCTGTCAAATATTGTTTAATAACACTCCCGTGATGTGTGGGGAATATTTCAATATGCTGAATAAAACAAAGAAAAGTACAGCACAGGAACAGACCCTTCGGCCTCGAAGCCTGCACTGACCATGCTACCCAACTGAACCAAAACCCTCTACCCTTCCGGGGACCATATCCTTCCATTCCCATTCTATTCGTGTAGTTGTCAAGACTTAAAAGTCACATCTTATCTGTTTCTAATTCCTTCCCCGGGCAGCGAGTTCCAGGCACTTAACAACCTCTATAAAATACCTGCCTCATACATCTCCTTTAAACCTTGCCCCTCACACCTTAAACTTATTCCTCCCAGTAACTGACTCTTCCACCCTGGAAAAAAGCTTCTAACTATCCACTCTGTCCACGCCCCTCATAATCTTGTAGACTTCTATCAGGTCACCCCTCAACCTCCAACGCTCCTGTGAGAACAAACCAAGTTTCTCCAACCTTGTCCCATAGCTAATGCCCTCCACACCAGCCAACATCCTGGTAAATATTTTCTATACCCTCTCCAAAGCTCCCACGTCCTTCTGTTAGTGTGGCGACCAGGATTGAACACAATATTCCATGTGCGGCCTTATGTTCAATAAAACTGCAACATGACTTGCCAATTTTTAAACTCAGTGTCCCGGCCAATGAAGGCAAGCATGCCACATGCCTTTTTGACTACCTTCTTCACCTGCGGTGCCATTTTCAGTGGCCTGTGTACCTGTACACCCAGGTCCCTCTGCCTATCAATACTTTTAAGAGCTCTGCCATTTACTGTATATTGCCTATCTGTATTAGACCTTACAAAGTGCATTACCTCACATTTGTTTGGATTAAACACCATCTGCCATCTCTCTGCTCAAATCATCAACCGATCTATATTCTGCTGTAGCTTCTGATGGTCCTCATCACTATCCACAAATCCACCAACCTTTGTGTTGTCTGCAAACTTACTAATCAAACCAGTTACATTTTTCTCCAAATCATTTATATATATATTACAAACAATAAAGGTCCTAGCACTGATCCCTGAGGAATTCCACTTGTCACAGCCCTCCATTCAGAAACACACCCTTCCACTGTTACCCTGTCTTCTATGACCAAGCCAGTTTTGTATCCACCTTGCCAGCTCACCTCTGCACCAGTGCGCCCATGAGGGATCTCATTAAAGCTTTTACTGAAGTCGATGCAGACAACATCCACTGCCCTAACCTCATCAATCACCTCTGTCACTTCCCTAAAAAAGCTCGATCAAGTTAGCGAGACACAACCTTCCTCTTCACAAAACCATGTTGCCTCTCGCTCTCACATCCGCTTATTTCCAAGCGGCAATAAATCCTGTCTCGAAGAATCCTCTCTATACAAATACAACTCTATGATTGTTTAAATA
The DNA here is from genome assembly GCA_037974335.1 of Prionace glauca. Taxonomy (NCBI): domain Eukaryota; kingdom Metazoa; phylum Chordata; class Chondrichthyes; order Carcharhiniformes; family Carcharhinidae; genus Prionace; species Prionace glauca. Next base: position 1,731,843 of record CM075752.1, on the reverse strand, counting down.
CGTGTTACACTCACAGTTTGTACTAACCACAACCTAGGACACTGACCAATTCTAACAACCAAACTTTGCTGGGTTCAGATTCACCATCTTAGGACAGATATGGGATTGAATTTGGAAAAACGTTGAGGCTTGGGCTTATAAGTTGAAAATCAGGATGGAATCTGAACAGAGTAGTGATAAAATTGGGAGGAAGTAGGAGAACCCGAGGGCACAAATTAAAGGTGAATGATAAAAAAAAACAGGAAAACACAAGAAAAGAATTTTTAAATGCAGCAAATGGTGAGGATCTCGAGCAAATGGAGGCATTTTATCGTGGTTTTTAAAAGCAAATTTGCTAAGCCCTGAAAATAACAAAAGTCAGCAAGATAAATGGGGAAATGCAGGGAGTTGGACCAGCTGAACTGTTCTTGCAGAGATCCTGTATGCACTCAATGGGCCAAATGACCTCCTCCTGTTTTGTTACCATGACTCACAACTGGCCCTTTATATAGAACATAGAACATTATAGTGCAGAACAGGTCCTTCGGCCCACGATGTTGCGCCGACCAGTTACAAAACAATGACCCACTAACCTAAACCAATGCCTTTTCGTCCATTATGCCCCCAAACTAGGCACATTTACAACCGCAGCAGGCAGGGCATTCCAATCCCTCACCACCCTCTGGGTAAAGAACCTACCCCTGACATCCGTCCTATAACTACCCCCCCTTAATTTAAAGCCATGCCCCCTCGTGCTAGCTTTCTCCATCCGAGGAAAAAGGCTATCACTGTCCACCCTATCTAAACCTCTAATCATCTTATATGTTTCAATAAGATTCCCTCTTAACCACCTTCTTTCCAGCGAAAACAACTCCAAATCCCTCAGTCTCTCCTCATAGGACCTCCCCTCCATACCAGGCAACATCCTGGTAAACCTCCTCTGCACCCTCTCCAAAGCCTCCACATCCTTTCTGTAATGTGGGGACCAGAACTGCACACAGTACTCCAAGTGCGGCCGCACCAGAGTTGTGTACAGTTGCAGCATGACGCTGCGACTCCTAAATTCAATCCCTCTACCAATAAACGCCAAGACACCGTATGCCTTAACAACCCTATCTACTTGATTCCCAACTTTCAGGGATCTATGTACACATACACCTAGATCCCTCTGTTCATCCACACTATTCAAAGTCCTCCCATTAGCCCTATACTCAACACATCTGTTATTCCTACCGAAATGAAATACCTCACACTTCTCCGCATTAAACTCCATCCGCCACCTCTCGGCCCAGCGCTGCAACCTGTCCAAGTCTTCCTGCAAACTATGACACCCTTCCTCACAATCTAACACACCTCCGACTTTGGTGTCATCAGCAAATTTACTAATCCACCCAACTATACCTTCATCCAGATCATTAATAAAAATTACAAACAGCAGTGGCCCCAAAACAGATCCCTGAGCTACACCTTTGTTTCAACCCTTTATGTGACTCGATGCCACCTGCCAGTGAGTACTCATTTGAATGTATTGAACCACTAAAGGCCCTCAATGTATGCTTTACAAATGCAGTTAGCTTCAGGCAGATCTTGTACTCTATTAGAACAGGTGCTAGGAAGTCTCAAGTTCAGATAGGGAAGCAAACAAATTTTAAAGACTGCAATGTGACTTCAATGTTTACCGAATTATCTTGCTCAGTCATCAACTTGAGGATTCCGGACCATAGAACATAGAACATTACAGCACAAACAGGCCCTTCGGCCCTCGAGTTGCGCCGATCGCATCAACCCCACCAATCTATAGACCTATCTATAACCCCCAATCCCATTAAACCCCATATACTCATCCAGAAGTCTTTTAAACGACCCCAGCGAGTTCGCCTCCACCACCGACGACGGCAGCCGATTCCAATCACTCACCACCCTCTGAGTGAAAAACTTACCCCTAACATCACCTCTGTACCTCCCTCCCCGCACCTTAAATCTGTGTCCCCTCGTAGCGACCATTTCAACCCGGGGAAATAGCCTCTGAGAGTCCACCCTATCTATTCCTCTCAACATTTTATAAAGTTCTATCAGGTCGCCTCTCAACCTTCGCCTCTCCAGGGAAAAGAGTCCCAGCTCCCTCAACCTATCTTCATAAGGCATGCCTCCCAGTCCAGGCAACATCCTTGTAAATCTCCTCTGCACCCTTTCAATAGCTTCTACATCTTTCCTATAGTGAGGCGACCAGAACTGCGCACAGTACTCCAAATGAGGCCTGACAAGGGTCCTGTAAAGTTGCAGCATTACCTCCCGACTCCTAAACTCAATCCCTCGATTAATGAAGGCCAGTACACCATACGCCTTCTTGACCACCTCCTCCACCTGCGAGGCCGATTTAAGAGTCCTGTGAACCCGGACCCCGAGATCCTGCTGCTCTTCAACGCTACTAAGACCCCTGCCCTTAATAGTGTACTCGTTCATCCCGTTGGTTCTGCCGAAATGGACGACTACACATTTATCCGCGTTGAAGTCCATCTGCCACTTCTCCGCCCATTCCTGCATCCTATCTATGTCCTGCTGCAACTTTTGACATCCTTCCAGACCATCCACAACACCGCCGACCTTCGTGTCATCAGCGAACTTGCTAACCCATCCCTCCACTTCCTCATCCAGGTCATTTATGAAAATGACAAACAACAAGGGTCCCAGAACAGATCCCTGGGGCACCCCACTGGTGACTGACCTCCATTCCGAAAAAGACCCATCCACAACCACTCTCTGCCTTCTGCAGGCAAGCCAGTTCTGGATCCACAAGGCCAAAGGCCCTTGGATCCCATGCCCTCTCACCTTCTCAAGAAGTCTTGCATGGGGGACCTTATCAAAAGCCTTGCTGAAGTCCATGTACACTACGTCCACGGCACTTCCTTCGTCAATGTGTTCAGTCACATTATCGAAGAACTCAACTAGGCTCGTAAGGCACGATCTGCCCTTGACAAATCCATGCTGACTATTCCTGATCATGTCAAACCTCTCCAAATGGTCGTAAATCTTGTCCATAGTTGGGCCAATTCTTGGAGTATTCAAATAACTTATTGTTTTTAAAATTTCTTTATTTTGGCTGCCAGTTTTTTGATAATCCTCTTAGATTTACGAGCATTTGGAGAGGTTTGACATGATCAGGAATAGTCAGCATGGATTTGTCAAGGGCAGGTCGTGCCTTACGAGCCTAGTTGTATGGGATTGGGGGTGATCTAGGTAATTGGATCAGGAATTGGCTAGCAGATAGGAGACAGAGGGTGGTGGTTGATGGGAAATATTCGTCATGGAGTTCGGTTACGAGTGGTGTGCCTCAGGGATCTGTTTTGGGGCCACTGCTGTTTGTAATTTTTATTAATGATCTGGATGAGGGTATAGTTGGGTGGATTAGTAAATTTGCTGATGACACCAAAGTCGGAGGTGTGGTAGATTGTGAGGAAGGGTGTCATAGTTTGCAGGGTCACTTAGAAAGGTTGCAGAGCTGGGCTGTGAGGTGGCGGATGGAGTTTAATGTGGAGAAGTGTGAGGTAATTCATTTCGGTAGGAATAACAGATGTGTTGAGTATAGGGCTAACGGGAGGACTTTGAATAGTGTGGAGGAGCAGAGGGATCTAGGTGTAAGTGTACATAGATCCCTGAAAGTTGGGAATCAAGTAGACAAGGTTGTTAAGAAGGCATACGGTGTCTTGGCGTTTATTGGTAGGGGGATTGAATTTAGGAGTCGCAGCGTCATGATGCAACTGTACACAACTCTGGTGCGGCCACACTTGGAGTTTTGTGTGCAGTTCTGGTCCCCACATTACAGGAAGGATGCAGAGGCTTTGGAGAGGGTGTAGAGGAGGTTTACCAGGATGTTGCCTGGGATGGAGGGGAGATCCTATGAGGAGAGACTGAGAGATTTGGGGGTTGTTTTCGCTGGAAAGGCGGCGGCTAAGAGGGGATCTCATTGAAACATATAAGATGATTAGAGGTTTAGACAGGGTAGATAGTGATAGCCTTTTTCCTAGGATGGAGAAAGCTAGCACGAGGGGGCACGACTTTAAATTAAGGGGGGGTAGTTATAGGACTGATGTCAGGGGTAGGTTCTTTGCCCAGAGGGTGGTGAGGGACTGGAATGCCCTGCCAGCTGCAGTTGTAAATGCACCTAGTTTGGGGGCGTTTAAGAGATCTGTGGATAGGTTGATGGATGAAAAGGGTTTTGGTTTAGGCTAGTGGGTCATTGTTTTGTAACTGGTCGGCGCAACATCGTGGGCTGAAGGGCCTGTTCTGCACTGTAATGTTCTATGTTCTAGTTGAGTTCTTCGATAATGTGACTGAACACATTGACGAAGGAAGTGCCGTGGACGTAGTGTACATGGACTTCAGCAAGGCGTTTGATAAGGTCCCCCATGCAAGACTTCTTGAGAAGGTGAGAGGGCATGGGATCCAAGGGCCTTTGGCCTTGTGGATCCAGAACTGGCTTGCCTGCAGAAGGCAGAGAGTGGTTGTGGATGGATCTTTTTCGGAATGGAGGTCAGTCACAATGGGGTGCCCCAGGGATCTGTTCTGGGACCCTTGCTGTTTGTCATTTTCATAAATAACCTAGATGAGGAAGTGGAGGGATGGGTTAGCAAGTTCGCTGATGACACGAAGGTCGGTGATGTTGTGGATGGTCTGGAAGGATGTCAAAAGTTGCAGCAGGACATAGATAGGATGCAGGAATGGGCGGAGAAGTGGCAGATGGACTTCAACGTGGATAAATGTGTAGTCGTCCATTTCGGCAGAACCAACGGGATGAACGAGTACACTATCAAGGGCAGGAGTCTTTGTAGCGTTGAAGAGCAGCAGGATCTCGGGGTCCGGGTCCACAGAACTCTTAAATCGGCCTCGCAGGTGGAGGAGGTGGTCAAGAAGGCGTATGGTGTACTGGCCTTCATTAATCGAGGGATTGAGTTTAGGAGTTGGGAGGTAATACTGCAACTTTACAGGACCCTTGTCAGGCCTCATTTGGAGTACTGTGCGCAGTTCTGGTCGCCTCACTATAGGAAAGACGTAGAAGCTATTGAAAGGGTGCAGAGGAGATTTACAAGGATGTTGCCTGGACTGGGAGGCATGCCTTATGAAGATAGGTTGAGGGAGCTGGGACTCTTTTCCCTAGAGAGGCGAAGGATGAGAGGCGACCTGATAGAAGTTTATAAAATGTTGAGAGGAATAGATAGGGTGGACTCTCAGAGGCTATTTCCCCGGGTTGAAATGGTCGCTACGAGAGGACACAGATTTAAGGTGCGGGGAGGGAAGTACAGAGGTGATGTTAGGGGTAAGTTTTTCACTCAGAGAGTGGTGAGTGAATGGAATCGGCTGCCGTCATCGGTGGTGGAGGCGAACTCGCTGGGGTCTTTTAAAAGACTTCTGGATGAGTATATGGGGTTTAATGGGATTGGGGGTTATAGATAGGTCTATAGATTGGTGGGGTTGATGTGATCGGCGCAACTCGAGGGCCGAAGGGCCTGTTTGTGCTGTAATGTTCTATGAGCCATCCTAATGCTTTTTGCAATCTTACCATATGAGCTAGCAAGATAATAGATCAACATCGCTGCCCTCAGTGAGGCACACTTTCCTGGGGACAGCAGGCAGGTGAAGGAGCAAGTAAGAGCTACACCTTCCACTGCAAAGACTGAAAGTCATCCTCTTGTCCACAGAGAGTTTTGTCATCCAGGCTGGGATCTAGGATGCACTGTGAGAACTCCCCAACTACATCAATGAAAGCCTCATGACACCACCTAAAGCTTAGCCGTAACCAGTATGCCACCATCATTAGTGCTTTGTTCTGATCCTTGATTGCAATGAAGACATGAATGGAAAATGCTATTTTGCTGAACTTCTTATTGCCGACCCAAGAGAAAAAAAATCATCCTTCTTGGAGACCTCAATGCCAGGAGTGGTTGTGATTCAATGTCTTGAGTGGAACCATTGAAAAAAACTGCATGGGGAAAAGCTAATGAAAATGGTGCCCTCCTGCTGACCAAGTGCACTCAGCATGGTTTCATTACAACAAACATCCTCTTCCACCAGAAGGACAAAACCACATTGTGGCCACCTACATCAAAACCGTGGCACATCCTCGATAATGTCAAAGATCTAAGTGATGCCTGTGTCACACTCAATCCATGTGGGAAGACTGATGGCTGCTGCGCAAACCAAGCCTTGCCCAATCAGTGATGAACATCCACCGAGGACCAAATGTTCAAGAGGAAAATCACTAATGTGCTACCGTGAAAGCAGTCAAAAAAAGACAGGAATTCCAAGTACAGCCTATAACCATTCCAAAAAATCTTTGCACATCCAAGTCATATACTGAGCCGTAGGACAAAATAAACTCCTTTGTCCAGACAACTGGGTTTGAGCATCATTGTCAGCAGGTTCAATGAAAACGATTCTCCAATATGTGAACTCCTGTGGCATAAAGTTGCCTGGCATATCAACTCAAGGTTAAGCAGGAAGCATTCCAATGTTCCAGGATGATGTCCAAAGACAATTCTAGAAGCTAAAGGATAAAGGTGGCAAGAAAAAGCCCAAGAGATCCAACAGTTTGTGAAATCATGGCATGAAGATTTTTTGAAGCCACCAGGGCCATCTACAGATTAAGATCAAATGGACAAAATCTCCTTCCCTCACAGGATAGTGTTTCTCTTCTTAAGGATGATAATGCTGACCATCAATGCTGGAAAGAACATTCAGAACAACTCAGCTGTAAACCCAGTGGCTGCTGATACTCTCCAGGTGATCCCTCAGTACCCCAGGTTAGAATCCATGGGTGAATCACCATCAATGGGTGAGCTGCAAGAAGCAATCCAATGGATGAGAAACAAAGCCTGCGGCCCTAATGGCATTCCAGCTGAAGTCTTCAAAGCTGATCTTCAACACTTCTGCTCACATCAAAACTCCATGCACTCATTCTATGGACGTGAAGGAAGAAGAATTCCCTACTCCACCTCAACTTTAGGAATGGGGCAATCATAACCATTTTTCAAGGAGGAAGATAAGTCATACTGTGGAAACTATTGTGGTATTTCCCTCTTGCCCAAAATGGAGATAATCCTGACACATTCTTCTGAATCACCTACCCTGGCTGAGGGAATCCTCCAGACAGTATGGCTTTCAACTGGGTTTGTCCATCCCAAAGCCGAGAAAGCCCCTCTAGGTGACCCCCAAGTTGGTTGGTGAAACTGCCAGTAAGATGGATTAATAAGTTAGAAGATTTCTGTAGGGGACTCCTACTCCAAATCACATACTGATTCTCTCCTACATTTGGCTAAAAGGCTGTTAGGGTCCTGGACCAGAAACCCAAGTTACATTAGGATATCAGACTGGACCCCAACAATTTTTCTATTTTGGCATAAACATGACAATAGGATGCTTCACTCCAGGAGTAATTTCACTGACAAATCAGGGACCTTTTATATTAAAACAAACTTTACTTAATAACAATTTAAAAATATCTCTATCAAATGAACCAACTTAACTATTAACAGTTGGGCAATATTTAAAAATGAAAGGAAACAACTTTAATTTCTAACTTGTCTGTTTCAGTTCCAAATAAGCAACTTATTACAGACTTAAGGGCTACTTTATGTATAGTTAGCAACAGCTCTAAGTGTAGACAGTCTTGAAGCTTTCAGAGAAAAAAAATATGGTTCAAAATAACTTGTAACTTGTCTTCAAACAAACTTCAGCCAGAACTCAAATTTGTTTCTCTATCATGGACCTAGCCCTCCCATTAACCACATCTTCACATGACCCTGCCGATCTAAACCCACATTCCGTTCCCTGAATCAAAAAACCCCAGACAGTCCTGTTAAACATAAATATATGTCACAAGGCTCATTACACGAGTGAGCACCAAGCACGGGTGTGCGCTGGACACATTCAGATGCTAATGGTCGCTTATATTTATTTACACATTTTCAAATGTATCAATTTATTGTTGAAACTTTTATTTGTTCAGCAATTAGTTTAATTTTCTAGAACAGTTTTCTTAAATTCATCTTTGGTGTTCGGCCAAATTTCGTCTTTCCAAAATTTCCTTGCTGCCACCTGAAAAATTGAAATGTGAACCCCCTGTGTGAAAAAGTTAAACATGCCAACCTTTGGCATAGAACCATTGGAATATTACAGTGCAAAGAGGGCATTCAGCCCATCATGTCTGCATCAGGCAAAAAAAACTAGCCATTCATTTTAATCCCACTTTGCAGTACCTGGTCTGTAGATTACAGCAGCACTTCAGATGCAGCTCCAGGTACCTTTCAAATAAGCTGAGTGTTTCAGCCTCAATCACCAATTTGGTCAGTGAATTCCAAGCTGCCACCATCCTCTGGATGATAATTTTTTTTTTCACACGTTCCCTCTAATTTCTTTCCCAATCTCTCAGCTGGGGAAACAGTCTTTCCTGTCGAGCCTATCTGGGCCCCTCAAATCCGTGCACCTCAATTAGGTCACCCTTCTTCCTCCTCTATTCTAGCCCATCCAATCTTTCCTCATTGCTGCAATTTTCAAGGTCTGGCAACATCTCCTCTGCACTCTCTCCAGGGCATCACTTCTGAACTTCCCTCCCTGTACCTTAAATCTGTGTCCTCTCGTAGCAACCATTTCAACCCGGGGAAATAGCCTCTGAGAGTCCACCCTATCTATTCCTCTCAACATTTTGTAAACTTCTATCAGGTCGTCTCTCAACCTTCGTCTCTCCAGGGAAAAGAGTCCCAGCTTCCTCAACCTAACTTCATAAGGCATGCCTCCCAGTCCAGGCAACATCCTTGTAAATCTCCTCTGTACCCTCTCAATAGCTTCTACATCTTTCCTATAGCGAGGCGACCAGAACTGCGCACAATACTCTAAATGAGGCCTGACAAGAATCTTATAAAGTTGCAGCATTACCTCCCGACTCCTAAACTCAATCCCTCGATTAATGAAGGCCAGTACACCATACGCCTTCTTGACCACCTCCTCCACCTGCGAGGCCGATTTAAGAGTCCTGTGGACCCGGACCCCTAGATCCTTCTGCTCTTCAACACTACTCAGACTTCTGCCCTTGATAGTGTACTTGTTCATCCCGTTGGTTCTGCCAAAATGGACGACTACGCATTTAACCGCGTTGAAGTCCATCTGCCACTTCTCCGCCCAATCCTGAATCCTATCTATGTCCTGCTACAACTTTTGCCATCCTTCCAGACCATCCACAACATCACCGACCTTAGTGTCTTCAGTGAACTTACTTACCCATCCCTCCACTTCCTCATCCAGGTCATTTATGAAAATGACAAACAACAAGGGTCCTAGAACAGATCCTTGAGGCACTCCGCTGGTGACTGACCTCCATTCAGAAAAAGCCCCATCCACAACCACTCTCTGCCTTCTGCAGGCAAGCCAGTTCTGGATCCACAAGGCCAAAGGCCCTTGGATCCCATGCCCTCTCACCTTCTCAAGAAGTCTTGCATGGGGGATCTTATCAAACGCCTTGCTGAAGTCCATGTACACTACGTCCACGGCACTTCCTTCGTCAATGTGTTCAGTCACATTATCGAAGAACTCATCTAGGCTTGTAAGGCACGACCTGCCCTTGACAAATCCATGCTGACTATTCCTGATCATGTCAAACCTCTCCAAATGTTTGTAAATCTTGTCCCTCAGAAGCCTCTCCATCAGCTTACCAACCACTAAGGTCAGACTCACCGGTCGGTAATTTCCCGGGCTATCTCTGTTCCCTTTCTTGAAAATAGGAACTACATCCGCAATCCTCCGGAACCTCTCCCATCTCCATTGACGACGCAAAGATCATCGCCAGGGGCTCCGCAATCTCTTCCCTCGCCTCCCACAGTATCCTGGGGTACATCTCATCTGGTCCAGGCGACTTAACTACCTTGATAGAATTCAAAAGTTCCAACACATCCTCCTCCTTAATATTCACGTATTCAATCTTTTCCATCTGCTGCAAATCCATAACAAAATCTCCCGGATCAGCTTCCACTGTAAATACTGAGGCGAAGTACTCGTTAAGCACCTCTGCCATTTCTTCTGGTTCCACACAAACCTTTCCCCCCTCATCTTTTATAGGTCCTATCCCTTCTCTTCTTATCCTTTTACCTTTCACATATTTATAGAAGGCCTTGGAATTCTCCTTAATCTTACCCGCCAAGGTCTTCTCATGACCCCTTCTGGCTCTCCTAATTTCCCTTTTAAGTTCCTTCCTACAGTCCTTATACTCCTCAAGATCTTTAACCTCTCCTAATTCCCTGAACCTCTTATACACCTTCCCTTTCCTCCCACAGTCCAAAGATGTGCAGGTTAGGTTAATTGGCCATGCTAAAATTACCCCTTAGTAGCTGAGATGTGTAGACTAGAAGGTAAAATATGTAGGGATATGGGGGTAGGACCCTGGTGAGATTGTGGCCAAAGCAAACTCAATGGGGCAAATGGCCTCTTTCTGCACTGTAGGGTTTCTATGATCTGTCCTGTCACTGTCAGGGTCCTGAGGACCACCAAGAATACTTAATTGCATTTATCAACCTGACCAAAGCATCTGACTCAGTCGATCATGAGGGTCTGTGGATTTTAACATCCAAAAAACATTATCACAATCCTGCAATTGCTTCATGATGATATGGCTGCATCTGTCGACTGAGATCGGAAGCAAACATCTTCAAAATCCAGACCAGGGGCAAGCAAGGATGTGTGAAACCTCTCATATGATTTACAAACTATCTGACAGCGACTATTCATCTCAAAAGTTTAACTGCCCTCTCATATCAAAATCAAATACTGTCTAGATGTGAAGCTTGTTAACCTCTGTGCCAAAACTAAACTGATTACCAGAATTTATGATGTGTAGTTAATGGATGATGCTGTGTTGTTGCCCACTCTGCTCTAGATTTGCAAGTCACTCCTAAATTCTCCAAATCAGCAAACAAGAAATTGGGCTTTTCCTTGAATAATGATAAAAACAAACTCAGGTCAACTCACTGTTGGTCAGCCAAATATTCTACCCCCCATACATGTTAAAGAGACTGAATGTATTGAGTATTTCCCATACCTTGGCAACCATCACTCTCAAAAAAAGCGCTATTGACGAGGGCAACACTGGGTAGCTGTGGCAGCTTAACCTTCGGCAAACTACAGGAACAAATGCTCTGACAACAAATTTCTCATTGCACAGAACAATTGTGGTCAATATTCCCTTTCTCTCTATGACCAAATTGTTGTAATTCTTGGTTCCTTTAAGACTGCCATGTAGCCATACACTCACACACAGCACATTTGATTGCTGCGAGGCCACCAACCCTTGCAGTTTCTGTGCTGCATTGGGACCTGTTCTGTGCATCATGGACACACAGCAGTAGAGAAATTCCACCAGTAATGCCTCTGCAAATGGGAGGACAGGCAAACAAATGCTAATGTCCTTCTTAAAAGTAGCTCCCCAAGCATTCAGGTAAAACTCCTGGATTGGAAACTGTGTCCAGATGGCTAGAAAATGTCTACCTTGCCTGTTTCCCCAACACTCAAATTGCCAAGATTCTAGGATAGGATGAGGAAAACACTTCAAAGTCATTCAGGAACTCAGCATTGATGTTAATGACTGGAAAGAGTTTACAACCAATTGTTTAAAATGGTGAAAATGTGTCCATCAAGCTACAAAATGTTGAGGAATAATGAGACAGAGCGAAGGCAGAAAACGGACTTAAAAGAATTGGCTTGAGATAGTTAATGCAATGGTTTTAATTTTCCAAAATTACTTAGAATCCAGGAAGATTTAATTAGATTTAAAAACATCAAATATAACTCATGTTCAAAAAGGCAGACTGAAAACAGGAAACTGCAGTTAGCTTAAAATTTGTCATAGGGAAAATGTTAGACGCTATTATTAAACATATTATAGCAGGGTATTTTGATAAATTCAAGGTAAAACGGTAGAGTCAACATGGTTTTTTAAAAAAGTTTATTAATCATAAGCAGTCTTACATTAACACTGAGATGAAGTTACTGTGAAAATCTCCTAGTTGTTACATTCCGGCGCTATCCAGGAACACTGAGGGAGAACTTAGCATGGCCAATGGATATAACCAGCACATCCTTTGGACTGTGGGAGGAAACTGGGGCACCCAGAGGAAACCAAGCAGACACAGGGAAAATGTGCAACAGACAGTGACCCAAGCTAGGAATTGAACCCGGGACTCTGACACTGTGAGGCAGCAGCGCTAATCACTATGCCACCGTGCCACCCCAGGTGTGAAAGGGGAATCACGTTTAATAAATTTATTGGAGATTTTTGAAGAAGTAACAGGTGTGGATAAAATGAATCTAGATTTTCAGAAGGCATTTGATAAAGTGCTTATGAAAGGTTATTGTGAAAAATAAAAGCTCATGGTATAGCGGATAACATACAAATAGAAGACTGACTGGTACAAATAGAAGACTGGCTAGCTAATAGGAAACAGAGAGTAGGCATAAATGGGTCCTTTTCTGGTTGTCAAGATGTACCGAGAGGTTTGCCACAAGGATCAGTTCTGGGACTTCAATGTTTTACAATTTATATGAATGATTTAGATGATGGGTCTGATGGTATGGTTGCTAAATTTTCTGATGACAAAGATAGTATCCAGAACTAGGAGCCACTGTTTAAAAGTAAAGGGTAGCCCAATTAAGATAGATGTGGAAAGTTTTCTGAGTTGAGACATTTTGGAATTCTCTTCCTCAAAAGGTAGTGGAAGAAGAGTCTTTTAATATTTTTAAGGCTGAGCGAAATAGAATATTGATTAGCAAGTGTGTAAAAGGTTATCGGAGGGTGCGGCAGGAGTGTGGGGTTGACGTTACACCAGGTCAGTCACGATTTTTTGATTTGAAAATTCCTTTAATATATTTCTGGTCCAATTTTGTAAGCTTGTAAACTTCAAGAAGGTTTTTGATGTCTCATTGCTGATCCAAACAACTTGACTGTTAGGTGCGGGGAGGGAGGTACAGAGGTGATGTTAGGGGTAAGTTTTTCACTCAGAGGGTGGTGAGTGATTGGAATCGGCTGCCGTCGTCGGTGGTGGAGGCGAACTCGCTGGGGTCTTTTAAAAGACTTCTGGATGAGTATATGGGGTTTAATGGGATTGGGGGTTATAGATAGGTCTATAGATTGGTGGGGTTGATGCGATCGGTGCAACTCGAGGGCCGAAGGGCCTGTTTGTGCTGTAATGTTCTATGTTCTATGTTAGCAGTTAGATGGGAATCTTATATTCTGAAGAATTGACGTGATAACATAGCACATTTGTGCTGAAACAATCAAGATTACAGAAACTACACAATATGAATTTAGCCAATAGCTCACTGTTTAGTGGTTGGCCCAAGCGGTCTAAGGCACTGGATAAAGCTCTAGTCTCTGTGGAGGCATGGTTTTGAATGTGTGGAGTCAGCACTTTCTCCCAGTGTGTGCGTGGATTTCCTCTGGGTGCTCCCGTTTCCTCTCACAGTCTACAGATGTGCAGGTGTGGTGGACTGGCCACACTAAATTTTCTCTCAGTGTACCTGAACAGGGGATTGTTCTAGGGAACTAGGGGATTTTCACAGTAACTTCACTACAGTGTGAATGTAAGCCTACTTGTCTCAAATAAATTTTTGATTTTAAGAGATTTCCAGTTTAAAACTAGCAAGATTTACCAGTTTATTAAATTCCCAAATACATGACATTTATGTGCAAATCTAGTTTTTTCTTCCCTATTGGATGTTTCTTATGTTCAAGAAATGAAGGCAGCAGGATAGTTAGATAAAGTGGTTAAGATGGCATATGCCTTTATTAGCTGAGGGATAAAATGTAATCTCTACTTTCTCAGGAGGCTAAGGGAATTTGACATGTCAGCTACAACTCTAACCAACCTTTACAGATGCACCATAGAAAACATTCATGCTAGTTGTATCACAGCTTGGTATGGCTCCTGCTCTGTCCAAGACCGCAAGAAATTACAAAAGGTCGAGAACGTAGCCCAATCCATCACACAAACCAGCCTTCCATCCACTGACCCTGTCTACACTTCCTGCTGCCTCAGCTGAGCAGCCAGCATAAGGACCACACACACCTGACAGTCTCTCTTCCATCAGGAAGATAGATAAATAAGTCTGAGGTCACATACCAACTGACTCAAGAACAGCTTCTTCTCTGCTGCCATCAGACTTTTGAATGAACTGCATTAAGTTGACCTTTCTCTACACCCTAGCTATGACTGTAATACTACATTCTGCATTCTCTCACTTCCTTCTCTATGAATGGTATGCTTTGTCTGTACAGTGTGTAAGAAACAATTCTTTTCACTATGTTAATAAATAATAAATCAAAAAATGTAAGAGAAGGGAGGTTATGAGCGCTGTATAAAATGCTGGTTAGGCCATAAGTGCAGTTCTGGTTGCCACACCATAGGATGAGATTGCTCTAGAAAGGGTGCAGAGGAGATTTGCCAGGATGTTGCCTGGGCTGGAGAGTTTCAGCTATGAAGGGGCTGGTTGGGCTGGGGCTGTTTTCCTTAGAGCACAGAATTATGCGGAAAGATAGATAGAGAGATTCTTCCTGCTCAGAAAGGATAGCAGGACTAGAGGGCAGAGCCTCAAGATAAGGGGGGGGGGGGAGCAGTTTAGAACAGAGTTGAGGAGGAACTTCTTCACTCAATGGGTGGTGAATCTCGAAGTCTCTGCCCGTTGAAATGGTGGAGGCTGCCTCGCTAAATATATTTAAGACACGGGTAGATAGGTTTTTGGTAGAACATAAGAACATAAGAAATAGGAGCAGGAGTAGGCCATCTGGCCCTTCGAGCCTGCCCCGCCATTCAATAAGATCATGGCTGATCTGTCGTGGCTCAGCTCCACCTTCCCGCCCTCTCCCCATAACCCTTAATCCCTTCTCTTATCAAAAACCCATCAACCCGTTTCTTAAAAATATTTAGCGAGGCAGCCTCCACCACTTCAACGGGCAGAGAATTCCAGAGATTCACCACCCTTTGAGTGAAGAAGTTCCTCCTCAACTCTGTTCTAAACCGCCTCCCCTTTACCTTGAGGCTGTGCCCCCTAGTCTACTGTCTTTTTTGAGCGGGAAGAGTCTCTCCACCTCTATCCTATCCATCCCATTCATCATCTTATACGTCTCAATGAGATCTCCCCTCATTCTTCTAAACTCTAACGAGTACAAGCCTAGTTTATTCAGCCTCTCCTCATAGCTCAATCCCCTCAACTCCGGTATCAGCCTAGTAAACCTCCTCTGCACTCTCTCCAGGGCCAAAATATCCTTGCCCAGGTGCGGCGCCCAAAACTGCACACAGTACTCCAGCTGCGGCCTCACCAATGCCCTATACAGCTGCAGCAAGACCTCCCTACTTTTATATTCAATCCCCCTCGCTATGAAGGCCAGCAATCCCATTCGCCTTCCTGACCACCTGCTGCACCTGCAAGCTGGGTTTTTGCGACTCATGCACAAGGACCCCGAGGTCCCTCTGCACCGTCGCCTGCTGCAGTTTTTCGCCACGTAAGTAATAGTCCTTCCTACCATTCCTCCTACCAAAGTGGACCACCTCACACCTGCCAACATTAAATTCCATTTGCCATTTCCTGGCCCATTCGCCCAGCCCCCAGGCAAGAGAATTAAGGGTTATGGGGAGAAAGCAGGAAAGTGGAACTGAGTCACTTCAGATCAGCCATGATCTTACTGAATGGCGGGGCAGGCTCGAAGGGCTAGATGCTCCTGCTCCTACTTCTTATATCTAGGGCGGGGGGGGGGGGGTTCTGAAAGGTGCAGAAGTAGAGATGAATACAGAGCTGCAGTAATCTGCAGTAATCTCCCTGATATCCACAATGAGGTGAAAAAGGAAACATTTGAGGAATCAAGTATCTTCATTTGAAAGAAACAATGCCAAGTCTATTGTGATGACAAAAAATAAGAAGTCAGGGATAAAGGCTTTAGAGAAGAAGTTAATGTGAAGTTCAAAATGTTCCAACAATGGTTTCAGTGATCCTGCATCATTCAGTATCAGTGAAGATAACATCTTTATCATCTTTAGGATGAAGCAATCATTTTTCAGTAAATTTACCAGCTTGAAGCAATAGATAAACCCTGCCCACAATTTGATTTTGTTTGGATACTTGTTAGAGCCAAAGTTCCTCTAAATAATCACTAAGCTATTAAGCAGAGCTCAATTCATTCATATAAAAGCAAATTATTGCAGATGCTGGAATCTGAAACCAGAAGAGAAAATGCTGGAAAATCTTAGCAGGCCTGGCAGCATCTATAAGGAGAGAAAAGAGTTGATGTTTCAAGTCCAGATGACCCTTTGTCAAAGCTAAAAGGCACAGACACTGAGAGATGTGGTGGTGGAGGTGGCGGGCAGGCAGAGAGAGGGAGAGAGAGAGAGAGAGAAAAAAGGGTAAAATGTAGAAAACTGGAACAGTGATAAAGTAGGAGGGAGAAGAAAAAAGCAACAAAATAAAAGGTAGAGAACAAGAAAACAGAACGAAAACAAAGGGACCAAAGTGGGGTACAGCAAATCATCTGAAGTTGTCGAATTCAATATTGAGCCTAGAAGGCTGTAAAGTGCCGAGCTGGAAGATGAGATACTGTTCCTCCAGTTTGCGTTGAGCTTCACTGGAACACTGCAGCAGGCCAAGGACAGACATGTGGGCAAAGGAGCAGGATTGTATGTAAAATGGCAAGCAACTGGAACACCAGGATCTCCAAGAAGATTGCGCATATCGACACAGACGACACCAGCAACTGGAAGGTCAGGGTCCTGATTGCACACAGACTGAAGGTGCTCAGCAAAGTGATCACTTAGTTTACATTTGGTCTCTCCGATATAGAGGAAACCACACTGGGAGCAGCAAATGCCATACATCAAATTGAAAAGAGGTGCAAGTGAAAGGCTGCTTAACCTGAATATATGTTTTGGACCTTGGATGGTAAGCATAGAAGAGGTAAAGGGACAGGTGTTACACCTTCTGGGATTGCATAGGAAGGTGCCATGAGTAACAGGAGAGACGGTGGGTATAATAGAACATAGAACATTACAGCGCAGAACAGGCCCTTCGGCCCACGATGTTGCGCCGACCAGTTACAAAAACAATGACCCACTAGCCTATACCAATCCCTTTTCGTCCATAAACCTATCTACAGATCTCTTAAACGCCCCCAAACTAGGCACATTTACAACTGCAGCAGGCAGGGCATTCCAGTCCCTCACCACCCTCTGGGTAAAGAACCTACCCCTGACATCCGTCCTGTAGCTACCCCCCCTTAATTTAAAGCCATGCCCCCTCGTGCTAGCTTTCTCCATCCGAGGAAAAAGGCTATCACAGTCCACCCTATCTAAACCTTGAATCATAAGAACATAAGAAATAGGAGCAGGAGTAGGCCATCTAGCCCTTCGAGCCTGCCCCGCCATTCAATAAGATCATGGCTGATCTGAAGTGGATCAGTTCCACTTTCCCGTCCTCTCCCCATTACCCTTAATTCCCTTGTCTTTCAGAAATCTATCTACCCATGACTTAAATATATTTAGCGAGGTAGCCTCCACCACTTCAATGGGCAGAGAATTCCAGAGACTCACCACCTTTTGAGTGAAGAAGTTCCTCCTCAACTCTGATCTAAACTGGCCCCCCCCTTATCTTGAGGCTGTGCCCTCTAGTCCTGCTATCCTTTCTAAGCGGGAAGAATCTCTCTACCTCTACCCTTTCCATCCCCTTCATTATCTTCTATGTCTCTATAAGATCCCCCCTCAGCCTTCTAAACTCCAACGAGTACAGACCCAGTCCATTCAATCTCTCCCCACAAGCCAACCCCCCCATCTCCGGTATCAGCCCAGTGAACCTCCTCTGCACTCCTTTTCTTGACTACTTTAAAAGAAAGAAGGCGGCTAAGAGGGGACCTTATTGAAACATATAAGATGATTAGAGGTTTAGATAGGGTGGACAGTGATAGCCTTTTTCCTCGGATGGAGAAAGCTAGCACGAGGGGGCATAGCTTTAAATTAAGGGATGGTAGATATAGGACGGATGTCAGAGGTAGGTTCTTTACCCAGAGGGTGGTGAGGGATTGGAATGCCCTGCCTGCTGCGGTTGTAGATGCGCCTAGTTTGGGGGCGTTTAAGAGATCTGTGGATAGGTTTATGGATGGAAAGGGATTGGTTTAGGTTATCTTATATGTTTCAATAAGATCCCCTCTTAGCTGCCTTCTTTCCAGCGAAAACAACCCCAAATCCCTCAGTCTCTCCTCATAGGACCTCCCCTCCATACCAGGCAACATCCTGGTAAACCTCCTCTGCACCCTCTCCAAAGCCTCCACATCCTTCCTGTAATGTGGGGACCAGAACTGCACACAGTACTCCAAGTGCGGCCGCACCAGAGTTGTGTACAGTTGCAACATGACGCTGCGACTCCTAAATTCAATCCCCCTACTAATAAACGCCAAGACACCGTATGCCTTCTTAACAACCCTACCACTTGATTCCCAACCTTCAGGGATCTATGTACACATACACCTAGATCCCTCTGTTCATCCACACTATTCAAAGTCCTCCCGTTAGCCCTATACTCGACACATCTGTTGCTCCTACCGAAGTGAATGGGAGAGTGGACTAGGTTATCCCCAAGGGAACGGTCTCTGCAGAATGCTGACAGAGGCAGTGAAGGGAAGATGTGTTTGGTGGTGGCATTTCGCTGGAATTGGCAAAAATGGCAAAAGATTATGCTTTGCGTACAAAGGCTGCTGGGTGAAATGTGACAATGGGGGGGGCGGGGGGAGGGAGTACTCTATCCTTGTTTCTGGAGGCGGGGGGGGGGGGAGAAAGGGGTGACGGTCGTGGCCAGGGAGATGGACCGTGTGCTGTTGAGGGTCCTGTCGATAACTGTAGATGGGAATCCATGATAGAGGAAAAAGAAGCACATGTTGGAAGCACCACTTTGGAAAGTGGCATCATTGGAACAAATGTGGTGGAGTTGAAGGAGCTGAGGGAGAGAGGGGGAGTTCTTATAGGATGTAGGGTGTGAAGTGCTGTAGTTCAGATAGCTGTGGGAATCAGTGGCTTGTAATGGATATTGGTAGTTTATTGCTTGAAATAGAGACAAAGGTCAAGGAAAGGAAGTGTCTGAGATGGACCAGGTAAAGGCGATGGAGGGGTGGAAACTGGAAGCAAAGTTGATAAATTTGTCAACGTCTGGACGAGAGAATGAAGTGGCACCAAAATAGTCATTGATGTATAGTTAAAGGAGTTGTGGAAAGGGAGCTGGGTAGGCCTGGAACAAGGCATGTTCCACATACCCCATAAAAGGAGAAGCGTAGCTAGGACCCATGTGGGTACCCACTGCTACTCCTTTGATTTGGAGAAAGTTGGAGAACTTGTTGAGAGAATAAGTTCAGCCAGGCAGAGGACAGCGATGGTGGATGGAAATTGTTTAGGCCTCTTTTCAAGAAAGAAGTGAAGAGCTCTCAGGCCATCCTTGTGTGGGACGGAGGTGTTGAGAGATTGCACATGGTGAACAGGAAGCAGTTAGGTCTGCAAACTGGAAGCTGTCAATAAGACAGGACATCACAGGAATCCTGGATGTAGGTGGGGAGGGAATGGATCAGGGAGGTGAGGATGGAGTCAAAATAAGAGGAAATAAATTCAGTGGGACAGGAGCATGCTGACACAATGGGTCTACCAGGACAGTCCTTTTTGTGGATTGTGGGAAGTAGGTAGAAGCAGGATTACAGATAGAACCATAGAACATTACAGCACAGAAACAGGCCTTTTGGCCCTTCTTGGCTGTGCCAAACCATTTTTCTGCCTAGCCCCACTGACCTGCACCTGGACCATATCCCTCCACACCCCTCTTATCCATGTGCCTGTCCAAGTTTTTCTTAAATGTTAAAAGAGAGCCCGCATTTTCCACTTCATCTGGCAGCTCATTCCACACTCCCACCACTCTGCGTGAAGAACCCCCCCCTTAATATTCCCTTTAAACTTTTCCCCCTTCACCCTTAACCCATGTCCTCTAGTTTTTTTCTCCTCTAGCCTCAGTGGAAAAAGCCTGCTTGCATTCACTCTATCTATACCCATCATAATTTTATACATCTCCATCAAATCTCCCCTCATTTTTCTACACTCCAGGGAATAAAGTCCTAACCTATTCAAACCTTTCTCTGTAACTCAGTTTCTCAAGTCCCAGCAATGTCCTTGTAAACCTTCTCTGCACTCTTTCAACCTTATTAACATCATTCCTATAATTAGGTGACCAAAACAGTGAACAATACTCTAAATTCGGCCTCACCAATATCATATACAACTTCACCATAACATTCCAACTCTTATAAATCAAAGTATTGAGTGTAAAGGCCAATGTTCCAAAAGCACTCTTTATGACCCTATCTACCTGTGACGCCACTTTTAGGGATTTACGTATCTGTATTCCCAGATTCCTCTTCAGTGTCCTACCATTTACCTTGTATGTTCTACCCTGGTTTGTCCTTCCGAAGTGCAATATCTCATAACTGTCTGCATTAAACTCCAAGATGCTGTCAGACCTGAGTTTTTCCAGCATTTTCTATTTTGGTTTCAACTCATTTGTACATTTTTAAAGATAAGATCACAAGCAACAGGAGGAATGGGCCACTTGTCCATCAAATTGCTATGCCATTCAATAAGACCAGAATCAGCTCAGCTTAACGACTGACAGCCCACCCCTACGTAACTTTTGCATCAACCAAAAATTTGTCTAACTTGGCCTTGAACATAGTTAATGACTCAGCCTCCACTGCACTCTGGGAAAGGGAATTCCAAAGACTAACGGCCCCCAGAGAAGAAATTCCTCCTCATTTTGATCTTAAATAAGAGACCCCTTACTTTGAAACTGTGCCCCTAGTTATAGAATACCCACCACCACTCAAGGGAAAACATCCTCTCAGCAACTACCTTGTCAAAACCTCAATCAGAGCAGGATATAGATGAGCTGGAAACTTGGGCAGAGAGATGGCAGATGGAGTTTAATCTGGACAAATGAAGTAATGCATTTTGGAAGGTCTGATACAGATATATAGTAAATATATCGTATATATACAGTAAACATACAGTAAATGGCAGAACCCTTAAGATTATTGATAGCCAAAGGGATCTGGGTATACAGGTCACTGAAAGTGGCAATGCAGGTGGAGAAGATAGTCAAGAAAGCAGATGGCATGCTTGCCTTCATCGGCTGAGATACTGAGTTTAAAAACTGGCAAGTCATGTTGATGTTTTATAGAACTTTAGAGAGGCCGCACTTGGAATATAGTGTTCAATTCTGGTTGCCACACTACCAGAAGGACGTGGAAGCTTTGGAGAGGGTACAGAAAAGATGGGAAGGTCTTATGAGGAAAGGCTGAGGGACTTGAGGTTATTTTCATTAGAGAGGTGGTTATGAAGTGACCTAATTGAGGCATATAAGATGATCAGAGGTTTAGATAGGGTGGACAGTGAGAGCCTTTTTCCTTGGATGGTGATGGCTAACACAAGGGGACATAGCTTTAAATTAAGGGATGGCAGTTATAGGACGGAGGTCAGACGTAGGTTCTTTACTCAGGGGGTAGTAAGGGCATGGAATGCTCTGCCTGCAGCAGTTGTGGACTCGCCAACTTTAAGGGCGTTCAAATGGTCAGTGGATAGGCATATGGATAACATGGAAATAGTTTATGTTCGAGGGTCATTAGATTGGTTCCACTGGTTGGCACAACATCGAGGGCTGAAGGGCCTGTACTGTTCTATGTTCTAAGATTTACCAGGGTGTTGCCTAATATGGAGGGCATTAGCTATGAGGGGAGGTTGAAAAAACGTGGTTTGTTCTCTTTGGAGCAACAGAGGTTGAGGGGAGACCTAATAGAAGTCTACAAGACTATGAGAGGCATGGATAGAGTGGATAGTCAGAAGCTTTATCCCAGGATAGAAGAGTCAATTACTTGGGTGCATAGGTTTAAGGTGCAAGGGGCAAGTTTTACGAAATACACGAGGCAGATTTTTTACACAAAGTGGTGGGTGCCTGGAACCCATTGCCAGGGGAGGTAGTGGAAGTGGATACGGTCAAGGGCGCCTTGACAAGTACATGAATGAGATGGGAATAGAGGGATATGGTCCCTGGAAGCGTAGGGGATTTTAGTTAAGTCAGGCACCATGGTCGGTTCAGGCCTGGAGGGCCAAAAGGCCTGTTCCTGTGCTATAATTTTCTTGTTCTTTGTGTATGCTTCAATAAGATAATCTCTGTATTTTAGCTCCAAGAAGATAGGCATAACCTTTTCTCACAAGGCACCCCTACAATCCAGGTGAATGAATCTTCTCTGATTTGCTTCCAATCCAAGTATGTCACTCCTTAGGGAGACCAAAGTTTTACAGTACTCCAGATGCAGTCTCACCAATATCTTGTGCAGTTGTAGCATGGCTATCCCATATTAAACTTCAACCTCTTTACAACAAAGGCAAACACTTAAGTTGCCTTCTTGATCACTTGACGAACCTGCATTAACTTTGTGATTCATGTACAAGGACACACAGATACCCCTGTGCCACAGCATTCCACAGCTCCTTTCTATTTAATACTTTGCTTTTCTTTCTTTCCTCCAGTGGAGAACCTCATGCTTTCCACACTATACTCCCACCTGCCAAATGTTTGCCCATTCATTTAACCTATGTCTGTATCCTTCTCACAACACACTCTGCTTCCTATCTTTGCATCATCAGCAAATTTTGCAAATGGCCAGTCCTTTCGTTAATATAGATCATAAATGGCTGAGGACCCAGCACTAATCCCTGCAGCATTCCACTAGTTCCATTATTTAGAAAATAATCCATTTATTCCAACTATGCTTCCTGGTAGTTAGCTAATCCTCTATCTATTTTAATATATTATCACCAACACCATAAGCTGTGTGACACCTTATCTATGATGCCTTTTGGAAATCCAAATACATTACATCTACTGGTACCCCAAACCATTTGTTACAACCTCAAGGATTAGAATACAATGTGATATAACAATTCATTTAGTTACCAAGCTGACTTCAATATAACTTGTTTCAAGAGTATTTGCACAAATACATGCAAGCTTGGAATCCTCAAGTTCAAATATCCTACCGAGTATCCAGTAACAAGAAAATGCAGTTACAAGTTGGAACAGTTTGGATCTGGAAGATTTCAGACAGGTCAACCATCACCAGCTGACTAGACAGCCTTGACCTGGTCAGCTGTGAGCAGAAGTCCAGGCTGTCAGTTGTTACTGAGCAAACTGACTGACAGTAGTACATTTATTATCTAGGTGTGTGAAAAGAACATATTTACATAACGAAACAAGCTTGCTCTAAGTAAACAAGCTGCATATTAGGTTCTCTATTAATATCAAACATGAATAAAGTGTAAGTCAGAACTGAACACTGCAAAGTGTTACAGAACAATTGCTGACTGATGTGATTAATCTTTCCTATTTGTCGAGTTTAACAATACTGTTTATTCAATGTTTCAGTCCGTCTCATTCTTGCATGAACACTGGGTCCAGATGAAGATTTGATGTATTCAGCTCAAACTCCTACACTCTTAGGACCTTAAAACTATGGAATTCCTCAACTTGTCTCATACCCAGACACACACACACACACACACACACACGCACTACGTTTTCAGCCTTTTAAAATACAAACTTGCCTAATTGCTGCATTTTCTTAAATGACCAACTCTATGCTTTTCAATCTTTGACATCTGCACTGTAAGCGTGGCAAATAAAAACTGCACAATTTCCTTAACTTCAAAACAAAGAACTGCCATCAAGTCAGGCGATGCCAATGATGGGTATCCTCACTGCCAGCATCAAGCAGTTCCACGTCACAAACTGCAAAGGTTACATGCTGGTTTAACCTCCGCTATACTAATTAACTAACATCCTGAATTAATACTTTCCCACACAGGAGTTAGAACATAGAACATAGAACATTACAGCGCAGAACAGGCCCTTCGGCCCACGATGTTGCGCCGACCAGTTACAAAAACAATGACCCACTAACCTAAACCAATCCCTTTTTGTCCATAAACCTATCCATGGATCTCTTAAATGCCCCCAAACTAGGTGCATTTACAACTGCAGCAGGCAGGGCATTCCAATCCCTCACCACCCGCTGGGTAAAGAACCTACCCCGACATCCGTCCTATAACTACCACCCCTTAATTTAAAGCCATGCCCCCTCGTGCTAGATTTCTCCATCCGAGGAAAAAGGCTATTACTATCCACCCTATCTAAACCTCTAATCATCTTATATGTTTCAATAAGATCCCCTCTTAGCCTCCTTCTTTCCAGCGAAAACAACCCCAAATCCCTCAGCCTCTCCTCATAGGACCTCCCCTCCATACCAGGCAACATCCTGGTAAACCTCCTCTGCACCTTCTCCAAAGCCTCCACATCCTTCCTGTAATGTGGGGACCAGAACTGCACACAAAACTCCAAGTGCGGCCGCACCAGAGTTGTGTACAGTTGCAACATGACGCTGCGACTCCTAAATTCAATCCCCCTACCAATAAACGCCAAGACACCGTATGCCTTCTTAACAACCTTATCTACTTGACTCCCAACTTTCAGGGATCTATGTACACATACACTTAGATCCCTCTGCTCATCCACACTATTCAAAGTCCTCCCGTTAGCCCTATACTCAACACATCTGTTATTCCTACCAAAGTGAATTACCTCACACTTCTCCGCATTAAACTCCATCCGCCACCTCTCGGCCCAGCTCTGCAACCTGTCTAAGTCTTCCTGCAAACTATGACACCCTTCATCACTATCTACCACACCTCCGACTTTGGTGTCATCAGCAAATTTACTAATCCACCCAACTATACCCTCATCCAGATCATTAATAAAAATTACAAACAGCAGTGACCCCAAAACAGATCTCTGAGGCACACCACTCGTAACCGAACTCCATGATGAATATTTACCATCAACCACCACCCTCTGCCTCCTATCCACTAGCCAATTCCTGATCCAATTCCCTAGATCACCCCCAATCCCATACATCTGCATTTTCTGCAGAAGCCTACCATGGTGAACCTTATCAAACGCCTTGCTAAAATCCATATACACCACATCAACTGCCTTACCCCTATCCACCTCTTTGGTCACTTTCTCAAAAAACTCAATAAGGTTAGTAAGGCACGACCTACCCGCCACAAAACCATGCTGACTATCTCCAATCAATTCATTACTCTCCAAATAACTATAAATCCTATCCCGAATAATTTTTTCTAAAACCTTGCCCACAACAGAAGTGAGACTCACTGGTCTATAATTCCCAGGGAAGTCTCTGTTCCCCTTCTTAAACAATGGGACAACATTCACTAACCTCCAATCTTCCGGTACTATACCAGGGGCCAACGACGGCCTGAAGATCAGAGCCAGAGGCTCTGCAATCACTTCTCTTGCCTCCCAGAGAATCCTGTGGTAAATCCCATCCGGACCAGGGGACTTATCTATTTTCAGACCCTCCAGAATATCTAGTTCTAATTTGATCTCATATTTCCTGTGTACTTTATAGAATATTTTGAAAGGATTCCCATGACAAGGCTAATAACACCCCGATTATTTATCTTCAGTTCTAGCTTTAGATGTTAACTCTGGATTAAATATTTCCACTTTCCATGTCAAAATTTGCATTGGAAAGGTCTATGGAAAAAAATAATTTTTGAAAGGGGCATTTTATCCCTAATGCTACTATTTCGTACTTTTGCATTTGTGTCATTTGGTTTCTGTTTTCCATCAGTAAATTTTATTAGTCAAATCAGTGGGCTGAATGGCTTTGTAAGCCCCTCTTCTGACAAGAGTAACAAGGATATGCTGGGAATCCCCACATACTTATGACAGCAGCAGGAAAATGGGAATTGAGACCATAACCATATCAGTTGTGATGTTACTGAATGGTGAAGCAGGTTTCAAGGGCTGAATGGCTTGCTGCCTGGCATATTTCCACCCCAAGTTGATATTCCCATAGTTTCCAGCAATTGATATCACAAATAGGTAACAGGTAGTCACACTTCATGTTTCTACACATACATAAAGGGTAAAAGAGTAACAAGGGAGAGAGTAGGGCCTCTTAAGGATCAACAAGTGTGGATCCAGAAGAGATGGGTGAGATCCTAACTGAATATTTCTCGTCACTATTATTGAGAAAAGCATGGATGTTAGGGAATTTGGGGAAATAAATAGTGATGTCTTGAGGAGTGTACATATTAGAGGTGGTGATGCTGGAAGTCTTAAAGCACATCAAAGTAGATAAATCCCCAGGACCCAACGAAGTGTATCCCAGGACATTGTGGGAGGTTAGGGAGGAAATTACGGGTCCCCTAGCTGAGATATTTGAATCATTGATAGTCACGGGTGAGGTGCCTGAAGATTGGAAAGTGGCAAATGATGTACCTTTGTTTAAAAAGGGCTGCAGGAGAAAGCCAGGGAATTACAGGCCAGTGAGCCTCACATCTGTGATGGGTAAGTTGTGGAAAGTATTTTGAGACAGGATCTAAAGGCATTTAGAGACGCAAGGACTGATTAAGATCAGTCAGCAAAACTTTGAGTAGAAAATCATGTTTCAAATTTGATTGAGTTTTTTGAAGGAGTAACCAAAAAGGTAGATGAGGGCAGTGCAGTTGATGTTGTCTACATGGACTTTAGCAAGGCCTTTGACAAGGTACCACATGCTAGGTTGTTACATAAGGTTAAATCTCTCGGGATCCATGGTGAGAGTATCTAAATGGATACTGAATTGGCATCTTGACAGAAGCCAGAGAGTTGTTTTTCAAACTGGAGGCATGTGACCAGCGGTGTGCCTCAGGGATCAGTGCTGGGTCTACTATTATTTGTCATTTCTATTAATAATTTGGAAGACAATACAGAAGGCATGGTTATTAAGTTTGCAAATGACACCAAGATTGATGGCATAGTGGGCAGTGAAGAAAGTTATCTCCAATTGCAGCAGGATCTTGATCAATTGGGCCGGTGGGCTGACGAATGGCAGATGGAGTTTAATTTAGACAAATGCGAGGTGATGCATTTTAGTAGATTAAACCAGGGCAGGACTTACTCAGTTAATGGTAGGGTATTGCAGAGAGTTACAAAACAAAGAGATCTAGGAGTACATGTTCATAGCTCCTTGAAAGTGGAGTCACAGGTGGACAGAGTGGTGAAGGCAGCATTCGGCATGCTTGGTTTCATCGGTCAGAACATTGAATACAGGAGTTGGGACATCTTGTTGAAGTTGTGCAAGACATTGGTATGGCCACACTTGGAATACTGTGTGCAGATCTGAGCACCCTATTATAGAAAGGATATTAAACTAGAAAGAGTGCAGAGAAGATTTACAAGGATGCTACCAGGGCTTGATGGTTTGAGTTATAAGGAGAGGCTGGATAGACTGGGGCTTTTTCCTCTGGATCATAGCAGGCTTCAGGTTGATCTTATAGAAGTCTACAAAATAATGAGGGGCACAAATCAGCTAGATAGTCAATATCTTTTCCCAAAGATAGGGGAGTCTAAAGCTAGAGGACATAGGTTTAAGGTGAGAGGAAAGAGATGCAAAAGTGTCTAGGAGCAATTTTTTCACAGAAGGTGGTGCATCTGAAACAAGCTGCCAGAATAGAAAAGGCGAGTACAATTTTGTCTTTTAAAAAGCATTTAGATAGTTACATGGATGAGTATAGAGGGACATGGGCCAAATGCAGGCAACTGGGATTAGGTTAGGGGTTTAAAGAAAGTTGATACGAAGGGCCTGTTTCCATGCTGTAAGCCTCTATGACTCTGGTCACAGAAGTGTAAAGGCGCAGCTTTCGATTCATAGTAGGAGTCTGCTGATTAACACCATATTTTCTTGGAGAACAACAGAAAGACATCAGGATGAACTATAACAATGGAGCAGAATTTCTTCTGGTGGCTCTAATTATGCTGTACTTCACTGTATCAAGTTCCAACAGTTTCCCTCTTCTTGGAATCACAGAATCATAGACTGCCTACATTGCAGAAGGAGGCCAATCAGCCATCGAGCCTGTACAGATAACAATCCCACCCTATTTCTGCAACCCCACATATTTACCCTGCTAACCCCCCAACACCAAGGGTCAATTTAGCATGGCCAATCAACCTAACCCCACACATCCTTTTTCCTTGAAACAAAATGGTATGATTTTAAATGGAGTGTTTGAACAGAGAGAGCTGGGGATATGCACGGATGTGTTTGACAGTGGCAGACTAAGTTGGTAACACCATTTTAAAAGAAATTTGTGGGATTCTTGGCTTTAGAGGCTGAGAATACAAAAAGCACAAGTACTGCACCACCCTATTTTTCACTCAGTCTGAATGTTGTAAGCTTTTAGAAATCACTGGTTCCGCCTTAGGTGGCAGATTTGTACAATTCTGGACACCAAACTTTAGGAAAGATGCTGTGTATCTGACAGGGTGCCGAGCAGGTTTGCTGCAATAGTACCAGAGATGAGGGACTTCAGCTATGTAAAGGGATAAAGAAGTAGGGATTGTTATTGTTTTACCAGAGACAGTTAAGGCATTCAAAATTATGAAGAATTGCAGTAAAGAATGGGGAACTAGTAAAAGGTTTGAGAAGAGGACACAGGTTTAAGGTCTGTGGCAAAAAGAACTGGGGGCATTTTTTTGGTTCATTTATGGGCTGCTGGCATCGATGGCATTTACTGCCCAAGTCCTGAGGGCGGAGGTGAGCTGCCTTCATGAACCACTGCGGTCATGTTATATACGTACTGTCAAAGTGCCATTAAGTGAGCAAGTTCCAGGATTTTAATCCAGCGACAGTGAAGGGACAGTGATATTGTTTCAAGTTAGGATGGTGAATAGCTTGGAGAGGAACTTCCAGCTTATGGTGTTGCCACGTATCTGCTGGCCTTGTCCTAAATGGTAGTGGTCATAGATTTGGAAGGAGATTTGGTGAGTTCCTGCAGAGAACCATGTACATGGTACACATGACTGCCACTGTATGTCAGTGTTGGAGGGAATGAACGTTTGTGGAAGGAATGCCAATCAAGAAGGGGGGGCCGCTTTATCCTGAATGGTGTCAAGCAGTTTGAAATTGCACGCATCCAGGCAACTGAAGAGTATTCCATCACACTCCTGACTTGTGTCTTGTGAATTATATACGGGTTTTGAAGAGTTAGGAAGCACATTACTTGCTGCTGGATTCCTAGCATCTGAGGGGAAAAGGCATACACATAGTGAGTTGTGATATGAAGTGCACTGCCTGAAAGGATGCTAGAAGCAGATTCAATAGTAACTTTAATAAAAGAAATTGAAGACTAACTGAAAAGGAAAACAATGCAAGGCCATGAGGGGAGGGGCAGGGGGAGAGAGAGAACGAGAGAACACGTAATAGGCACAGTTGGTAGCAGTGCTGCCTGACTGTGCCAGGGACTGGGTTCAATTACCTGCTTGGGTCACTGTCTGTGTCAAGCTTGCACGTTCTCCCCATGTCTGTGGGTTTCCTCCAGGTGCTCTGGTTTCCTCCCACAGTCCAAAAATGTGCGAGTTAGGTGAATTGGCCACACTAAATTGCCCCTAGTGTCAGGGGGATTACCAGGGTAATATGGGGTTACAGGCATACGGTTTGGGTGGGATCATTGTCAATGCAAGTTTAATGGGCTGAATTGTTGGAATTCTATAACATGATGGCCTGAATGGCCCACTTATGTGCTTGTATGATTCCAACGAAGCAACATATCAATTGAGCAGGCAGGGACACACAAGTACTGGACCAGAATAAGAGGCACAAGATCGGCCACTGGGAAATCTAGCTTCAAACAACTGCCAGGATCTTGGAAGATCCAAGATGGACAGGCCTCAAAAGACGAGAACAACGGGAAAAAATATTTTCTGCACTTACGAAAGCTAACTCTCATAGTTCAGTTTAATAACAGTGCTAAACCAGAAGTGTTGTGTTCACA
Source organism: Prionace glauca (assembly GCA_037974335.1). Lineage (NCBI taxonomy): Eukaryota > Metazoa > Chordata > Chondrichthyes > Carcharhiniformes > Carcharhinidae > Prionace > Prionace glauca. Next base: position 1,701,865 of record CM075752.1, on the reverse strand, counting down.
GCTTAATTTGTAATTGAGTTTCCCCACATCGTTGTGAAAACAAGATGGTAGCCAAAGGAATTTCAAACTAATTTTTCCTGCCTCTACTATGAAAGAATTATTTGCTTGCTGCAAGCCTTGGTGGATAGTTTTCATACCGCCTACAATTTTCCGATTAACCTCAAGTACACAGCTGGGGCTGGCTGACCAAACTTCCAGTTGGGAAATAAGAAAAACTTGAATACCACTGACAAGACCACTCTAAAAACTGAACGCCGCCAGCACAGATTTCTGTCCAGAATCAGGAGATCAAGGTGCAATGGCAGTGATAAAAGTTACTTTCGCAACCCAAGTAAGCAGACCTATCAACGTGGGACAGCAGAATTATTATTTTAAATCCCGCAAAAACAAGTTGTACTCAGCACATTAAGTGAAATTTGTAATAACTGTTGATCTGTACATTGTGTAGCACTGAATGCTTGTTCTGGCCTAGCTGCTCAGGCCATGAAATGTAAATTGCCCAGAAGTGCAAAGTCTATGTGCACATCAAGAGGGGCACATTGTTATGTCATTACACCACTATATAAGGAAATATTGGATACTGAGTCAATATTAATCCGAAAGTACAAAAATTACTGGCACAACAGCCCCCACTGAACTAGGTAAGGAACGTGTGGCAAACCTGCATTTAAAATATTGGATAAACAGGAAATCAATTTCATAGAACATAGAACATTAATTTCTTCAGATATCCTGTACATTTTTGTAGGGCAATAATGCCAAAGCTTTTTAACTTTCAAGAGTCATACTAGTAAGCTCCAGGAGTCATGCAAACTTGAACTCAGTGCCCCATTAATTTGCACCTTGATCCAGCTACCAACAGATCTTGGACTGACTCTTTACCCACCAGTGTCACACCACTGTCAAACAATGCCTTCTAAATTTCTAGATCTATGATATTTAGAGCAGAATAAAACAGTGAATAATAGCAGAAGGACAAATTATTGTGTCACTGAGCCTTGTCAGGGGTGAGAACGTTTATGGACTTGTTTCAATATTCTGTATCAAGACTGTTTTAAAAATGTACATTTTTAAATGCTTTATTTCATCCACAGCCATTTGTCAAATGTCTTTTTTCGGAATGGAGGTCAATCACCAGTGGGGTGCCCCAGGGATCTGTTCTGGGATCCTTGCTGTTTGTCATTTTCATAAATGACCTGGATGAGGAAGTGGAGGGATGGGTTAGCAAGTTCGCTGATGACACGAAGGTCGGCGGTGTTGTGGATGGTCTGGAAGGATGTCAAAAGTTGCAGCAAGACATAGATAGGATGCAGGAATGGGCGGAGAAGTGGCAGATGGACTTCAACGCGGATAAATGTGTAGTCGTCCATTTCGGCAGAACCAACGGGATGAACGAGTACACTATTAAGGGCAGGAGTCTTAGTAGCGTTGAAGAGCAGAAGGATCTCGGGGTCCGGGTTCACAGGACTCTTAAATCGGCCTCGCAGGTGGAGGAGGTGGTCAAGAAGGCGTATGGTGTACTGGCCTTCATTAATCGAGGGATTGAGTTTAGGAGTCGGGAGGTAATGCTGCAACTTTACAGGACCCTCGTCAGGCCTCATTTGGAGTACTGTGCGCAGTTCTGGTCGCCTCACTATAGGAAAGACGTAGAAGCTATTGAAAAGGTGCAGAGGAGATTTACAAGGATGTTGCCTGGACTGGGAGGCATGCCTTATGAAGATAGGTTGAGGGAGCTGGGACTCTTTTCCCTGGAGAGGCGAAGGTTGAGAGGCGACCTGATAGAAGTTTATAAAATGTTGAGAGGAATAGATAGGGTGGACTCTCAGAGGCTATTTCCCCGGGTTGAAATGGTCGCTACGAGAGGACACAGATTTAAGGTGCGGGGAGGGAAGTACAGAGGTGATGTTAGGGGTAAGTTTTTCACTCAGCGGGTGGTGAGTGAATGGAATCGGCTGCCGTCATCGGTGGTGGAGGCGAACTCGCTGGGGTCTTTTAAAAGACTTCTGGATGAGTATATGGGGTTTAATGGGATTGGGGGTTATAGATAGGTCTATAGATTGGTGGGGTTGATGTGATCGGCGCAACTCGAGGGCCGAAGGGCCTGTTTGTGCTGTAATGTTCTATGTTCTATGTCTTTCCATCTCTCCTCAAAGTTTCATTCCATAGAGTCTCATTGTGCTCAGATTCTGTTTTTCTCAGTCTTCCCAAACCCCAAAAATATCCTTTGACGAATTCTTCAGATTAAATTAAACTGCCATGCTAAACTGATAGAAATATTGGATCATTTGGAAATAAAGCACACTTTCTCTCATTTTTTCCTTTGTACCAGACTTGAATACAATCTCAGTTGAGAGCCCCAGTGCAATACTTAGGGAATTATTAAAAGTAGCTTACTGGAGGTGCTGTTGAAGCATGTCCTATCAGTTTGTCCAGTGGTTCGGGTGGGTTTTAAGAGATTTCACAGCACTAATTACAGCAGGCTATTCTCCTAGAAACAATTCTTTCCTGAATCATTATCCCAAAATTGCAGATACTAGAAATCTGAAAAAGCAGAAAATGTCTTATACTATAACTTGTCATTTAACCATTTCCTGTTTTCCATCTCATCACTTTACATATCATTCTTTCATTACATACTGTATGTGGCTGTCACAATCATTTTCCCTTGCTCTATTCCATCATAGAAACGCTTCATCAGTAATTCCATCCAGTTGTAACAAAGCAATATATCCAAAATGTTTACTCTTTGCTTTCTCTGATCTGCTGTATGTTACCATAAAAATCATCGCCTATCTGCAGAACCGTATTACATTCAAAATGGTTGCTATATTTACCTGTATATCAACAATGGCAAAATATGGGGCATTTGGAGCACAATAAGCTGTTTTCTCAGACTGTATTTCATTTTCTTTTTGTCTGCCTTTCCTGCTTCTTGCAACTTCTAAAATTAATATTTGTGCATTGTGGTTGATTTCACTCCAGTACTTCATCTTGAAACTACCCCTCTCCCCAACCTTCCCATATTTTAAAATGCAATTGTTTAAAAATGAAGCTCAACATCATGTACGGGCAGTTCCTGCTCTACCTTGCCTTTTCCACTCATTGCTTCAGTTACCTATGTCCCACACAATGAGCTGTCAGTTTACCTGCCTCAATAAATTCCTATTTTACATTTAATCCATTTATTTTGTTCTGTGCTTGACTCAATTTACCTTGATTACAAGCTAATGGTGGTACAAGCATTTAACTACTATTGTAAAGATTCCTGTTCTGCTTCTCAGGCACAAAGCTATTTTATATGATCACCAGCACTGCATTGCTACTAAACAGTGCCTAGCCCGTCAAAATAGCTTGCTTGTAAACATTTCATCTGCAAGATGAAATATTACATTTTAGTGAACATCTCCAAAGTAAATCGAACAGGAATGATGAGTAAATAGACATTCCAAGGTTTTGAAAGTATTATCAATAGTCATGTCTGCACCTTTTGATAGTGTAATTCCACCCACTCATATTGAGTGTAAACCGCTAGTTCAGAAGCACCAGCTCTGTTTTAACACCTGATCTATCACTCCATATTCATTTCTGATTCTCTTTTAATTCAGTGTAAAAACCAAGGGATGAATAAATAAAATCTGTATACTAAACTGGTATACCACCTGTATTATATACTGGGATTGCAGCACATAGAATAAAAACATGAGCAGCACAGTGGTTAGCACTGCTGCTTCAGAGCACCAGACACCCAGGTTTGATTCCTGGCTTGGATCACTGTCTGTGTGGAGTTTGCACGTTTTCCCTGTGTCTGCATGGGTTTCCTCCGGGGTGTTCCAGTTTCCCCCCCACAGTGTGAAAGACGTGCTTAGGTGCACCGGCCGTGCTAAATTCTCCCTCAGTGTACCTGAACAAGCACCAGAGTGTGGCAACTCAGGGAATTTCAAGTAACTTCATTGCAGTGTTAACGTAAGCCTACTTGTGACTAATAAACTAAGTTTAAAAACAATACTACTCCTTTAGGACTGAACAATTATCATTAGTTTCCTAAATTATCCTTCTGAGAACGTCCAGTGGGATTCTTCAGCCATGCTCGCCCCAAAACCTTTGCATGGCGCCCCCCGCCCCACCCCAATGTTTCCTGTGGCAGACGAGACAGGCGAATTCCCCCTCTAATCTTTGTTATAAGTGTTGGTGAGGCGTATCGATAAAAAAAAGAATAATTTCTGAATAAAACCATACATTAGCTAATGAAGGCTGGACTGCACGGTCATGAAATCCACTTGACCCCTTCCACCAACCAAAGGCATATTAAACTTCTAATACCCATTACATGTTCAAGTCACAACTACTGACCTACTGCAGACACTGGCTTACAGAATAATATGGAAACAATGGAAAAAATAAGAGTCCAATGACTAACTTGGTTCCAATTACCGGTCAGTTATGGACAGTGTGTTGTTGGGACACAATGGACCTCCCTGGATGATCAAATCTGCCACAGGGGATCAATGGCTCCAATTTCCCATTTTCAGATGTATTACCCAGTTTGGCCTAAATGAACAGAAGGCAAGGTTCCTATTTTCTGGGTATAAGATTTCCAATTCAAATAAGTTTGGGGAAATCACTTCCAGTTTCTGGTGGGTGTTAGCCTAAGGACAAACTCAGCACTCTGAATTGGGATTTAGATACGTGAGAAATTCATAAGAGATGGAAGAGATGTGGCACAGAGTTTGGGACAGAAAGAAAGGGAGCTTTACTCTGCAATAACCTTACCTGGCAGAGTTTGATGGCAATGGCAAGTGCCAAATAAATGTTCCATTCTCTTCTGTTAACATCCCTTAGCTCGAGGACAAAGTACACAAATTGTTTATGCAATTGCCAGTTTTCCACATTATGAGATTAAAAGAACTGAATAACCAAAGCTACTGGAAAAGCAGAGATTTAGCTGGTATTTGCACACCTGATTTTCTAGGCAATTGGTTAATTAGTTAATACTGGGTAATGGTTAATTTTGAGTAGTAATTTATAAAGAGGCCGTAAATAGTAGCTTGGTATGACTCTTGCTCTGTCCACCACCGCAGGAAACTGCAAAAGGTGGTGAATGTAGCCCAATCCATCATGAAAACCAGCCTCCCATCCATTGACTCTGTCTACACTTCCTAACATAATTAAGAAACCCACACCCCCAGACATTCTCTCTTCCATCGAGAAAAAGATACAAATATCTGAGGTCACGTACCAACCAACTCAAGAACAGCTTCTTTCCCGCTGCTGGCAGACTTTTGAATGGACCTACCTCATTCAGTTGATCTTCCTCTCCACCCTAGTTATGACTGTAACACTACAGTCTGCAATCTCTCCTTTCCTTCTCTATGAATGGTATGCTTTGTTTGTATAGCACATGAGAAACAATACTTTTCACTGTATACTAATATGGTGACAATATTAAATCAAATCAAAAAAATCACATATGTCTATAGGGACCCATAGCTTCTGTGCATTTCTTCTTCACCTTCCATCAGGATGACCATTCACTGCTCCATCAACCCATCTCTCATTCAGGCCCTGTGCTAACTCCAGATTTTATTTTGCTCCAAGCCATGATTATGCAATGGCACTCACCGCCTTTCTTCAAACCAAGTCAAATGACGAGTAACAAGCTATCAACCAAGATAAACACCAACGTTAGCACAACGCTGCACCCAACAAACACACAAATCAAATCACAACTTTCATCTCCAGAGCAACACTCGCTCACATCTGTGGACCTGTCAAAGCTGGTCATAACGTTTAGTCGGGCAGCACAGTAGTGCAGGGATTAGCCTCACAGCACCACAGACCAAGAGTCAATTCCCAGCTTGGGCCACTGTGGAAGCTGTATGTTCTCACCATGTCTGCATGGGTTTCCTCCAGGTGCTCCAGGTTCCTCCCACAATCCGAAAGATGTACTGGTTACGTGCCTGACCACGCTAAATTATCCCTCGGTACAACCCAACAGGCGCCGGAGTGTGGCAACTAGGGGATTTTCACAGTAACTTTGTTCCGGTGTTAATGTAAGCCTACTTGTGACACTAATGAATAAACTTTAGATTGTATGTATTTGTGGGGAGGGAGCAAGTTTCACTGAGTTACTCCCAACTGTTACATGCAGCAGAGTAAATTATCGTTCTAACAAATGTTTGGTTAAGTGTAATGCACTTTGTGCAGCTATGAGAGCAATGTGAATGTGATGAAGTGTTTTCTGGATATACAATCCACTCTGGATCAGTGATGGACAATTGACAATCTCTATCAGAGGCAGGGTGGTGACAGCCAGCCACTCAAACCCACACCCAGATCCACATCCCACACACTTGATAACCTCAATAACTGCAGCAGCCAGGAGGAAGTACAAGGCCTTTCCCCCAGTAACACTGCTGCTATTAGAGAGAGAGGCTGCAATCCCAGTGCCAACCTCCAGGCCCAGCTTCACCCCCACCCCCAGGGCCGTGTGCCCGGCCCAGGCCCGCACACACCCCGGCTCTGTGTTTCCCCAGGCCCCGGCTCTGTCTGCCCGGCCCAGCGTCCCCACACACTCCCCAGGCCGGGGGCTGTCAGCACCCCCGCCTCTCTGCCTCGACAACAGGCCCCGGGCACCAACTCGAGCCCGGGGACCGAGCGGGCCCGCCTGGGGCCTGGCGGGTCCCTCACACACACCCTCCTCCCTCCGCCCCGGATTGCCCTCAGCGCTTACCGTGTGATCGTGTTCATCGGCGCGGGCCCTCAGTGCAGCGAGGCTGAGGCAGGCGAGTAGGGAGGTCAGTGCGGTGGGGAGCATGTCGGCGGGCTGTTTGTGAGGAGGGGGGTAGGGGGGCTCTCACTCTCGGTGTGAGGGTCTGGGTGTCCCGGGCGGGCTGGCTCGCGCTCAGGGGCTCTCTGTCTCCGGCTCGGAGTCTCCGCCTCGCGCCGCTCGGCCTCAGCAGCGCTCGCGCCACAAGCCCGCCCGCTCCGCCAGCGCCACGTCACCGAGCACTGCGCGGAGCACGCCGGCGCAGGGGGCACGGCACGGAAGCTGGGGGCGGGGGCTTGGGAAATGGAGGCGGGGCCGGGAAGACGGGGCGGGGGCTAGGAAACAGGGGGCGAGGCTAGGGTGATGGGGGCGGGGTTAGGGAAATGACGGCATCATGGGGCGGGGGGGGCAAGGTACCAGGGTGCGGAGTTACGGAGTTAGGGAAATAAGGGCGGGGTTAGGGAGCTGGGTGAGGGAGGCGGGGCTGGGGGAAGAGGCGGGGACAGGGGCGGGGTTAGTGAGCTAAGGGCGGGATTAGGGAGCTGGGGGCGGGGTTAGGGAGATAGAGGCGGGGTTAGAAAGCTGGGCGGTGTTAGGGAGCTGGGGCGGGGCTAAGGAGCTGGGGGCGGGGTTAGGGAGCTGGAGGCGGGGTTAGGGAACTGGGGCGGGGTTATTGAGCTGCGGTCGGGGTTAGGGCGATGGAGGCGGGGTTAGAAAGCTGGGCGGGGCTAGGCGCGGGGTAATGGAGCGGCAGCCCCGCCCATAGATCACAAACCCCGCCCCTTCATTGACATAAACCCGAGTCACGTTAGCATAAAACACGCCCCATTATTAACATATCTCCACCCCTTCATTAACATAAACTCCACCCCGTTACTGTGAAGGAAGAATGGGGTTAGTGTAGATTGATATTTGATGGTCAACAGAGACATGGTCGGCCGAATGGCCTGTTTCTTGTGCTGTGTAACTCTATGACTCTAGAAACATCCACCTCCCCATTATTAACATCAATTCTATTCCTATAATCACAATGTTGGACCTCATTGGGCAGGGTTAAATGTGTTTGGGTGGTGAGGTGCCTGCTGCCCTTCATGGTAACTCACAGCACCATGTCCCCCCAACTCTGCCATTGCTTTCCTTCTCCCACAGAGACATAGCTGCAAGCAGCCTAATGCTGTAATGTCGTTCAGGGAACCTCTTCAAACTGTGAAGACTGTGTTCCCCCAAGGTCATGGAGGCAGTGTTCAGAGAACTTCTGTAGGCAGGGAGACTGTGCCCAGCAGCCCACAGAAGGAAGAAGGTGGAGAGACTCTTCCCGCTCAAAAAAGACAGTAGGACTAGGGGGCACAGCCTCAAGATAAAGGGGAGGCGGTTTAGAACAGAGTTGAGGAGGAACTTCTTCACTCAAAGGGTGGTGAATCTCTGGAATTCTCTGCCCGTTGAAGTGGTGGAGGCTGCCTCGCTAAATATTTTTAAGAAACGGGTTGATGGGTTTTTGATAAGAGAGGGGATTAAGGGTTATGGGGAGAGGGCGGGAAGGTGGAGCTGAGTCACGACAGATCAGCCATGATCTTATTGAATGGCGGGGCAGGCTCGAAGGGCCAGATGGCCTACTCTTGCTCCTATTTCTTATGTTCTTATGTTCTTTAAGAAGCCTCACAGCACCAGGTTAAAGTCCAACATAAATTTCCACTCACCTGATGATGGAACAGCGTTCCAAAAGCTTGTGGATTTACTACTAAATAAACCTGTTGGACTTTAACCTGGTGTTGTGAGACTTCTTACTGTGTTTAACCCAGTCCAACACCGGGATCTCCACATCACAGAAGGAAGAGTCAGAGCTAAGGCAAACAAATTGCGGAGTGTTGGCAAAATGTTGAACTCCAAATCAGTGTCTCCAAGACCAAGTTACATTTCAGCCATTACCAGTACACACCATGAAGCACAGCTATGCCCATCGAGAGCTCCAATTTCAATGTTGTAGAAAAATTTGCATATCTGGGTAGTGCGCACTCTGGGGACTAAAATCATATGGTACTAGGACAATACTGTTATATGATAGTGTAACATAAACAGGGCCTAGTTTAATGGCTGATAAAATTGGATATCCTAAATTAAAGAATTGGGCATATTAAAAATCAAACACAGTCAAACCTCAGGCAGGTCAGTTGTACAATACCCAAACCTGTCTGGGCCTGACTCATCAACCTCCTATCAAAGGTCATTGCACCCTGCTGATACTTAGCAGGAGATCATTGCACCCCGTTGAAATGCCCCAGCCTATTGTTAGAAGCCCAGATCGGGCCAGACTTTCTGTCACCACAAGTTCCTGCAGTTGGCTTAATCTGATAACCGGTTACATGTAAGCAACAGCATGGAGATGGACACCTGGGGGCGGACCCTGGTGTCCTGTCAGGCAGACATCAAGAAACCCACTGGGTATTGGAACCCTCCTGGGACCTCATTGGCTGGAAGCCAGAGAAGTTTCTGGAAAGGCAGGGGAGAAAGGAACACACTTTCAGACACCAGCAGTGAAGACTGGAGAAGACTCGATGAAGGAGGCGACCCTTGACCATTCGGAAGACTGACCAGAGAAGGAAGGAAGAAGCTGCCATCGAGACTCATCTTCGCGATGCTAGACCAGAGGGACTCAGAGAATCGGGCCTGCAGTTTTAGCCAAACCATCTTTGCAGGTAGTATATCTGATTTTGGGGTATCCTCATGTTTTATGTGGGTAATTTAAGGGTTAGTAGTGTTATTGTTAATAAACTTGTTGAACCTTTACTTGTGTTTGTCCTTTGTCCATCTTGCAAATAAGGACACCGAGATAAAACGTTGGAATAAGCAAACTGGTTGAAAGCATGAGAGATTTTAAAATTACAACAATAGTGTTTATGCCTGCACATCTTTGTAGTGTAAAGATGCTCAGCAGAGCAAGAGTGGTACTGCACAATAGTACTGTCCATGGTATGATGCTTAGAGTCACACGGTAATAGGCTTGTAGAACATTCTGGAAGGAGGCTGCTTGGAGGAACAGCACAATGTGTGGCAGTAACTGGAATTTGTACATAATTGAAGATTAACAATAAACAGTCATTGTTTAAATTTACAAGAGTCAGGGGCTAATCATTGAGAAACCAAACAGACTCATAACACAATACCTTTCACCCTACGATAGGGCACAGAGTCCTGAGTCTGTTATAGACGCTAGATCAAAACTCTGTAACTCTTCCACCAAAGTCATCTGAGCTCCTTCATCACATTTCAACAGCAGGTCAAAATCACAAGAGGCCCTCTTTCAAGAACAGCAACAGAATGGAGACCATACTGCAGGAAATTCAACTTAGATCAGCAAAACATGAGTAATCACAAAATCCCCAAAGAGATTTTCTATGGGGAACTGAAAGCCATTTGATACAATGCCATGCACAGTCTCATAAACAATGTGAGCTCATGGGATAAAAGGACCAGTAGCAATGTGGGCAGCACGGTGACACAGTGGTAAGCATGGCTGCCTCACAGCGCCTGGGACTCGGGTTCAATTCTGATCTTGGGTGATTTCCTCCGGGTGCTCCGGTTTCCTCTCACAGGCGAAAGATCTGCAGGTTAGGTGGATTAGTCATGCTAAATTGCCCCTTAGTGCTCCAAGTGTGTAAGTTAGGAGGATTATCCATGGGAAATGTTTGGGGAAGAGGGGCTGGGTCGGATACGTTGTCAGGGAGTCAGTGCAGACCCAATGGGTCAAATGGCCTCTTCCGTGCTGTAAGGATTGTATGATTCTAATGTGGCTGAGTAACAGGAAATAGAGAGTAGCGATCAATGGATGTTTGTCAGCTGGAGGAGAGTTTGTACTGGGAATTCCTCAGGAGTCAGTTCTGGGACATTTGCTTTTAGAACATAGAACATTACAGCGCAGAACAGGCCCTTCGGCCCACGATGTTGCGCCGACCAGTTACAAAACAATGACCCACTAGCCTAAACCAATCCCTTTTCATCCATAAACCTATCCACAGATCTCTTAAACGCCCCCAAACTAGGTGCATTTACAACTTCAGCTGGCAGGGCATTCCAGTCCCTCACCACCCTCTAGGTAAAGAACCTACCCCTGACATCTGTCCTATAACTACCCCCCCTTAATTTAAAATCGTGCCCCCTCGTGCTAGCTTTCTCCATCCTAGGAAAAAGGCTATCACTATCTACCCTGTCTAAACCTCTAATCATCTTATATGTTTCAATGAGATCCCCTCTTAGCCGCCTTCTTTCCAGCGAAAACAACCCCAAATCTCTCAATCTCTCCTCATAGGATCTCCCCTCCATACCAGGCAACATCCTGGTAAACCTCCTCTGCACCCTCTCCAAAGCCTCTACATCCTTCCTGTAATGTGGGGACCAGAACTGCACACAAAACTCCAAGTGCGGCCGCACCAGAGATGTGTACAGTTGCATCATGACGCTGCGACTCCTAAATTCAATCCCCCTACCAATAAACGCCAAGACTCCGTATGCCTTCTTAACAACCTTATCTACTTGATTCCCAACTTTCAGGGATCTATGTACACATACACCTAGATCCCTCTGCTCCTCCACACTATTCAAAGTCCTCCCATTAGCCTAGACCTTGGGGTACAGGGCATCTTTTCAATGTTTGTGGATGGTATGAAACTTGGAAGCATTGTGAACTGTGGTGTAGAAATATGAATTGATTTAATTTACTAAGAAGGACATGGAGAGAGAGAGAGACAATAGAAAATAAAGATCACAATTCTAAAGTGTGCGCAGGAGCAAAGGGACCTGGACATATGTGTGTAAATCATTGAATTGCGGAGGAAACTAATGGGAGTGAAGGCTGAGTAATTCCTGATTGGCTAGATCCTGGGCTATTACAGGAAATGGCCATGGAAATAACAGGTCCATTGGTTATAATATTCCAAAATATGGGAAGAGGTTTCAGTGGATTGGAAAAATGGATTGGATAACCAACAGAGAGTTGGGATAAATGAGTCTTTCTCAAATTGGTAAGATGTAACTAGTCGGGTGTCACAGGGTTCTGTCCTCAGGCTCCAACTATTTACAATCGATATTGATGACTTAGATATAAGGAACAGGAGGTATTATAGCTAAACTTGCAGATTATACCAAAATAGGTGGGATAGTAAGTTGCAATAAACAAATGACCAATTTATAAATGGATATGGATAGGTTAGGTGGGTAGGCCCAAATTTGTCCGATAGAGTTTAACTCGGAGGTTATTCATTTTGGTCAGAAAAATATAAATATAACTTATTATTTGAAAGGAGAGAAACTTTGGAATGCATCATTGCAGTGGGATCCGAGTGTCCTCATTCATGAATCACAGAAAACTGGTATTCAAAGAACAATGAAAATTACAGCTCAGGATCAGGCACTTTGGCCCTCCAAGCCTGCACTGACCACGCTGCCCAACTTAACTAAAACTCCCTACCCTTCCGGGACCATACCCCTCTATTCCCATCCTATCTGTGTAGTTGTCAAGACGCCCCTTAAAAGTCACTACCATATCTGCTTCCACTACCTCCCCTGACAATGAGTTCCAGGCACCCACTACTCTGCGTAAAAAATCTGCCTCATACATTTCATTTAAACCTTGGCCCTCACATCTTAAACCTGTGCCCCCGAGTAATTGACTCTTCTACCCTGGGAAAAAGCTTCTGACTGTCCACTCTGTCCGTGCCTCTCATGATTTTGTAGACTTCTATCAGATCGCCCCTCAACCTCCATCGCTCCAGTGAGAACAAACCAAGTTTCTCCAACCTCTCCTCATAGCTAATGCCCTCCATACCAGGCAACATCCTGGTAATTTTTTTCTGTATCCTCTCAAAAGCATCCACATCCTTCTGGTAGTGTGGCAACCAGAATTGAACACTATATTCCAAGTGTGGCCTAACTAAGGTTCGAGAAAGCTGCAACAATATTCAGGTGCTGCAGGTAAAAAGGAAGACAAATGGGAATTTGGCATTTATTACTGAAGGAATAGAATAAAAAGTAGTGAAGTGTTGCTGCTACTGTACAAAGCATTAGCTAGACTGCATTTAGAATATTATGTACAATTTTGGTCCCCTTACTTGAGGGGGGATATGGTTGCATTGGAGGCTATTCAGAGGCTATTCGTTAGATTGATTCCAGAGATGAGGGATTTGACTTATGAAGAGAGATTGTGTAGTGTAGACCTAACATAAGAACATATGAAATAGGAGCAGGAGTAGGCCATCTAGCCCTTCGAGCCTGCCCCACTATTCAATAAGATCATGGCTGATCTGAAGTGGATCAGTTCCACTTTCACTATATTCCACTATACTCTCTCTAGAGTTTAGAAGAATGAGGGGAGATCTAATTGAGGTATACAAGATGTCAAAGCAGATCGACAGGGTAGGTAGATGTAGAGAGGATGTCTTCTCCAAACAATAGATCATAGTTTTAGGATAAGGAACAGCAGACTTAAAACCCAGATAAGAGACTTCTCTTAAAAGGTGTTGAATCTGTGGAATTCACTACCCCAGAGTGCGGTGGATGCTGGGACACTGAGTACATTTAAGGAGGAGATACAGATTTTTAGGTAGTAATGGATTGAAGGGTTACGGAGAACGGGCAGGAAAGTGGAGACGGAACGGAGATGAAATCAGCCATGATTGTATGGAATGGCGGGGCAGCCTCGTGGGATTGGATAACCTTCTCTGCTCCTCGTTCTTATGTTCTTCTGAAGACAGCAGGATAGGCCGAGAGTACAGTCAACAAAACGTACAGTATCCTGGGCTTTATTAGTCAGGGCTTAGAGTAGGAGCAAGGAAGTCAGATTGAACTTGTATAAGGCATTAGTTTGGCTTCAATTGGAGTATTGTGTTCAGTTCCAGAGGAAAGATGTGAAGGGTTTTGAGGGAGTGCAGAAAAGATTGATGAGAATGGTCTCAGGGATGAGGAACGTGAGTTATCAAGATAGATTGGAGGATTTGGAACTGTGTTCCTTGGAGGAAAGAATGTTGAGAGAAAATTTGATAGAGGTGTTTAAAATCATGAGAGGTCAGGACAGGATAGACAGAGAGAAACTCTTACCATTCATAAACAGATTGAAAACGAGAGAGAACAAATTTAAAGTAATTGGCAAAAAATGAATGTGAAATGGGAAAATACATTTCGCCCAGTGAGTGGTTTGGATCTGTATTCTCTGCCTGAGAGATTGGTAGAGGAGCGATTAATCGAGGCATTCAAAAAGGAATTAGGCTGGTACCTAGGGAGGAAGGATGTGCAGGGTTATGAGGAAAAGGGGAAAATTGCCCTAGGTAAATTGCTTATTCAGAGAGCTGCTGTAGATATGATGGGCTGAATGACCTCTTTCTGCCCTGTAACAGTTCTGTGATTTTGTGAACTGTCCCAGGACAGACAACATCAATGTGGTCAGTACAAATGATACAAAAACACTCAAAGAAAGGGCCTTATAAACTTTTGTGTTGTGGATCTTATGGAAACACTGGAGCCGGCCAGTCCACACGGGAGAAGACACTGACATTTAGTTCAAGGAACAGCAAAGCCACAATGTCCAACATGTTCAGAGCAAGGCCAGGGGGGCCCAGCTGCAGATGTTCCCCCCCCGCAAGCACCAACAATGGCAACATGAACTATCGGTTAGTGAATATCCACGTCAGCCTCACATCAGAAGCTTCAGTCATTAGAACATAGAACATAGAACATTACAGCACAAACAGGCCCTTCGGCCCTCGGGTTGCGCCGATCACATCAACCCCACCAATCTATAGACCTATCTATAACCCCCAATCCCATTAAACCCCATATACTCATCCAGAAGTCTTTTAAAAGACCCCAGCGAGTTCGCCTCCACCACCGATGACGGCAGCCGATTCCATTCACTCACCACCCTCTGAGTGAAAAACTTACCCCTAACATCACCTCTGTACTTCCCTCCCCGCACCTTAAATCTGTGCCCTCTCGTAGCGACCATTTCAACCCGGGGAAATAGCCTCTGAGAGTCCACCCTATCTATTCCTCTCAACATTTTATAAACTTCTATCAGGTCGCCTCTCAACCTTCGCCTCACCAGGGAAAAGAGTCCCAGCTCCCTCAACCTATCTTCATAAGGCATGCCTCCCAGTCCAGGCAACATCCTTGTAAATCTCCTCTGCACCCTTTCAATAGCTTCTACGTCATTAAAAGGCCCACAAAAGACAATGAAGTCAATACTGTCCCCATTCTTAGCATCAACTTCACCCAAATCATTAACATAAACTGCGACAGCATTAACCATAGAACATAAGAAATAGGAGCAGGAGTAGGCCATCTGGCCCTTCGAGCCTGCCCCGCCATTCAATAAGATCATGGCTGATCTGTCGTGGCTCAGTTCCACCTTCCCGCCCTCTCCCCATAACCCTTAATCCCCTCGCTTATCAAAAACCCATCAACCCACATCTTAAAAATATTTAGCGAGGCAGCCTCCACCACTTCAACGGGCAGAGAATTCCAGAGATTCACCACCCTTTGAGTGAAGAAGTTCCTCCTCAACTCCGTTCTAAACCCTTTATCTTGAGGCTGTGCCCCCTAGTCCTACTGTCTTTTTTGAGCGGGAAGAGTCTCTCCACCTCTATCCTATCCATCCCATTCATCATCTTATACGTCTCAATGAGATCTCCCCTCATTCTTCTAAACTCCAACGAGTACAAGCCTAGTTCATTCAGCCTCTCCTCATAGCTCAATCCCCTCAACTCCGGTATCAGCCTAGTAAACCTCCTCTGCACTCCCTCCAAGGCCAAAATATCTTTGCGCAGGTGCGACGCCCAAAACTGCACACAATACTCCAGCTGCGGCCTCACCAATGCCCTATACAGCTGCAGCAAGACCTCCATACTTTTATATTCAATCCCCCTCGCTATGAAGGCCAGAAGCCCATTCGCCTTCCTGACCACCTGCTGCACCTGCAAGCTGGGTTTTTGCGACTCATGCACAAGGACCCCAAGGTCCCTCTGCACCATCGCCTGCTGCAGTTTTTCACCACGTAAGTAATAGTCCTTCCTACCATTCCTCCTACCAAAGTGGACCACCTCACACTTGCCCACATTAAATTCCATTTGCCATTTCCTGGCCCATTCGCCCAGCCTATCTAGATCCTTCTGCAGACTCTCCACACCCTCCGCACAATTTGCCGTTCCCCCAATCTTGGTGTCATCCGCAAATTTCGACACCCTGCACTCGGTTCCCTCCTCCAGATCATCTATATAAATGGTAAAAAGCTGAGGCCCCAGCACCGACCCCTGGGGCACCCCACTAGTCACCATCCGCCAATCCGAATAGCACCCGTTGACCCCCACTCTCTGCCTCCTATTTGACAGCCAATCCTCTATCCACGCTAACACCCTACCCCCAACTCCAAGTCCCCTGACCTTCTGCAATAACCTCTTGTGAGGTACTTTGTCGGTACTTTAGCAGCAGCCCTGTCATCAGAATCACACAGGACTTCATTATTAGAACAGTCCCTGTCATTAACACAAACACCAATCCCATCATTAACATTTATTACTAAATTCCGTTAATACTTGTCTAACACTGATGAAAGACATTAGGTTTTGTTTAGGGGATACAACAATATCCTGACTGCGTAAATTGCAATCCACTGACTTTCTGCTTTTTTCATCTAAAGGTTATTCAGTAGTTAGCATTTCTCATTAGAAATTACATCAGTACTTATAAACTGGTTTATTCCAACAATTATAAATTGAATTTTAACTCCCTTTAGTGACTCAACCTGTTGTCGCTATCATATCTTTAGCAGCTAGTAGTTTAGACTCAACATTGTATCGATCTTCAATACATTTGATTTTGATTGGATTTATTATTGTCACATGTATTAGTATACAGTAAAAGTATTGTTTCTTGTGCACTATACAGACAAAACACACCATACGTAGAGAAGGAAAGGAGACCGTGCAGAGTGTAGTGTTACAGTCATAGCTAGGGTGTAGAGAAAGACCAACTTAATGCAAGGTAGGTCCATTCAAAAGCAGCAAGGAAGAAGCTGTTCTTGAGTCAGTTGGTACGTGATCTCAGATTTTTGTATCTTTTTCCCACTGGAAGGAAGTGAAAAAGGGAATGTCCGAGATGCATGGGGTTCTTAATAATGCTGGCTGCTTTGGCAAGGCAACAGGAAGTGTAGACAGAGTCAATGGATGGGAGGCTGGTTTGTGTGATGGATTGGGCTACATTCACGAACTTTTGTAGCTTCTTGGTGTAATGGTGCACTGAGCTAATTTGATACAATCTGTTCTACATACAGTTGAAGTGCAAGCACTATCTAATACAGCACAGTTAAACGAGTTTGTTTTCAGGATGCCAACATGCCCAACATCAGCTCTGTAGTGCTGCTAGTTTACCCGCTCTGGTAAAGAAGAAAACAGCGGGGAGCTAGTCTGTTCCCAGTGCCATCCTGTGTGGCCTGTACCAATCATCATGCTGTGGAATGTCACAATAGGAGCAGCCACGCGTGCAATGGAAGCTGAAAGAAATCCCACAACACCAGTGCAATGAAAGCTAGCAGAGTAACCAAGCGGTGGCTAACTCTGATTTGGCACTTGACCTGCCAACTTGGAGCTGACCATTCCTGTCCATTCTCTGCCTTAAACGCACATGTAGTAATATGCATTCAAAAGTAGATGACCCCTACATCCACTCCCCATCTCACACCATCCAGGACATTTTAATCATGTCATCATTCAGTCAGCAGGTCAGGTGCTTTTGAGTCACACCTTGCTCTTGCAGAGTTTATTGACCTCAACGAGGCCCATATAGTTGGCCTCTTGGAATATGAGCTCCCTGATTGAGGTAATGATTGCCTTTACACCTTGGCGGCAGAGGTCCCCAGTGGAGGACCCTCTAGGGAGGGATCCTCTCCCACTGGGAATCTGGGTTGGAGGGTGGTGCATATGGCAGTTCTGTACAATATAGGTTAAAATGGTTCACGGATTCCCAACGACCTCCCCTTTTTGTAACCTTGTGGTGTCCATGGACCATGTCTATGTTCAATGTTATAGACTGCACACCTTTCTTAGTTTCCTCAAAAACCTTTTGTTGATGTTTTGTTTGCACTTCAACCCCTCGCTCCTGATCTGTGGACACCCGGTGCGGACGGCACAAGGTGAGGGTGGGGGGAGTGGGGGGTGGTGTGGGGGAGGACCTCCTTGTGAACCTGCTCCTGGGTTTGGCAAAATTCGCCATAAACAGATCCAGGCAGCAGGCGACCAAAGGGATCATCTACCCAAGTGTCCACCCATCCGCCGTGACTACATTCGTGGCGGGGTGTCCCTGGAGAGGGAGCATGTGTCTGATGGGCACCGTTAAAGTGTTCTGTGCCCACTGGGAACCACAGGGATTGAGGTGCATTATTGACCCCTCTAACCACATTTTGATTTGATCTTTCAGGTTTGCTTTCCCGCTTTTGTTCTGGGCAATTCCCCTCCTTTTGGGAGCTGCCCATTTTAATTTGTCGCCTTGCTAATTTAATTTAGTTTTATTTGGTCGGCCAAAAAGGGTGGTGATTATTGCATGCCCAATCAGGGAGTCTAACCCGTGTATAAACATTACTGACACTCTGGATTCTGACCTGAATCACTCTGAGGAGTGGGGAGAAGTTTGTAAATGAACGGGGATCTGGTGAGGCCTCTGGAGATTTATTCCACAGAGTAAGTGGAAGTAATGGATTGTTAGCGGAGTTGTGAGGAGTGGTTTCAGTCTGCAGGGATTGATCCTCTTGCCTGGGAGGAGTTTTGTATTTTGTCAGGTCTCTCAGCGTCCCACTCACCCCGTCAGCTGGGGGGAGATGCGGAGAAATACATTTTCAGTCTTCCTTGGCTGACAGATTCAGAGGGAGATGGAGGAGAGGCAGTGAATGAGATGTTACTCACAGCGCAGGAGGATTGAATTATAAATATAGATGTGAATATTTCATTTAAAGGAAGAAATCAAATTGTGTGCATTGTTACAAACAGCTCCTAAGCAGTTTCATAAATGCACTATATGATATTTACTTCCTGGTTGATCAAATATCGTCTTCCTGTAGAGTGTATATGTGTCCTGTTGGACATTATACTTAACAACACTCCTTGTCTGGTTGTGCAAACCACAACTGTGAGTTAGAGGCTCATTCCATGGCAGGTAAACAGGATGTCACTCCCTTATCAGCTTCCTAGAGGAATTGCTCAACCATTAGTGCTAATGTGGCTTGACTTTAAGTCAACAGTTGTTTCTTGTACAATATTTTCAATCAGTAACCAGCTCTTAGTTAGCACTTTCGGTGCAACTCCATTCGCAGGAACAACCTACTCCAACATTGTCCCAGGTGTCCAAATCACTGACAGCCTGTAGGTCCCTCCACGCTGACACTATAGTTAAGAAAGCCCCACCAATGTCTCTACTTTCTCAGGAGGCGAAGGAAATTTGGCAAGTCAGATCCAACTCTCACCAATTTTTACAGATACACCATAGAAAGCATTCTTTTTGGTTGTATCACAGCTCGGTATAGCTCCTGCTCTGCCCAAGACTGCAAGAAACTACAAAGGACCACGAAGGAAGCCCAATCTGTCACGCAAACCAGCCTCCTATCCATTGACCTTGTCTACACTTTCTGCTGCTTTGGAAAAGCAGCCAGCATAATTAAGGACCTTGCGTATCCTGGACATACTCCCTTCCACCTTCTTCCATCGGGTAAAAGATACAAAAGACTGAGGTCACGTACCAACCGACTCAAGAACAGCTTCTACCCTGCTGTCAGCAGAGTTTTGAATGGACCTACCTTAGATTAAGATGATCTTTCTGTATACCCTAGCTATGACTATAACACTACATTCTGCAACTTCTCCTTTCCAACATATATTAATGATTTGGATGAGGGAACAAAATGTAACAAGGTCATGAGAAGACCTTGGCGGGTAAGATTAAGGAAAATCCCAAGGCCTTCTATAAATATGTGAAAGGTAAAAGGATGAGAAGGGAAAGGATAGGACCTATAAAAGGTGAAGGGGGAAAGGTCTGTGTAGAACCAGAAGAAATGGCGGAGGTGCTTAATGAGTACTTTGCCTCAGTATTCACAGTGGAAGCTGATCTGGGAGATCTTGCTATGGACTTGCAGCAGATGGAAAAGATTGAGTACGTGGACATTAAGGAGGAGGATGTGTTAGAACTTTTGAATTCTATCAAAATAGATAAGTCGCCAGGACCAGATGGGATGTACCCCAGGATACTGTGGGAGGCCAGGGAAGTGATTGCAGAGCCCCTGGCGATGATCTTTGCGTCGTCAATGGAGGCGGGAGAGGTTCCGGAAGATTGGAGGATTGCGGATGTAGTCCCTATTTTCAAGAAAGGGAACAGAGATAGCCCGGGAAATTACCGCCCGGTGAGTCTGACCTCAGTGGTTGGTAAGCTGATGGAGAGGCTTCTGAGGGACAAGATTTACGAGCATTTGGAGAGGTTTGACATGATCAGGAATAGTCAGCATGGATTTGTCAAGGGCAGGTCGTGCCTTACGAGCCTAGTTGAGTTCTTCGATAATGTGACTGAACACATTGACGAAGGAAGTGCCGTGGACGTAGTGTACATGGAAATCAAACTTTTAAATAAGGTTCAGGAGCCTTGGGACGTCCCTGGGAATCAACTGATTCCTATGGACCTTCCAACATATTTACTGGCTCACTTGTTTTACTTTTGAGCTTCTGGGATTCCCTTGAATGTTTGTATAAAGATGTGCATGGTATTGATGTTTCTCTCTTTTAATCCACAGGTGCTTCGGTCCGCCTTGTTGTCCAACGAGGGACATATACGCGATGGGTCGTATGAGGGCTGCTCTTGGATGTTTCGAGAATAGCCTAGTACTTCATGTCGTTAGTGTACGTTTAAACTAGACCAGGTGCTGGGCAACACGACAGCTCAGTGACTATCACTGTTTGCTGTGCAGATACATGGATTTGGGCCGGTGTCTGTGGGAGTTTGCGCATTCTCCCCCGTGATTGCGTGGGTTTTCTCCGGGTGCTCCGGTTTCCTCCCACACCCCAAAGGTGTGCTGTTAGGCTGATTGGTGTAACAAATTGTCCCTAAATTAGTCTTCCCTCAATGTGGAATGCTTACCAATCAGCAGGACTCCAGGATGGTGTGTTGCCACACGACAGCGCAGAGTCGCTGAACAGAGACTGATAGCCAAGTTCCGCACACATGAGGACGGTCTCAACAGGGATCTTGGGTTCATGTCGCACTATCTGTAACCCCCGTGACTTGCCTGGACTTGCAAAATCTCACTAACTGTCCTGTCTGGGTTCAAATCCCAGTTTGGGTTACTGTCAGTGTGGAGGCTGAATGTTCTCCCTGTGTCTGTGTGGTTTCCTCCGGGCGCTCCGGTTTCCTCCCTCAGTCTGAAAGACGTGCTGGTTCGGTACATTGACCATGCTAAATGCTCCCTCAGTGTACCTGAACAGGTGCCGGAGTGTGGCGACAAGGGGATTTTCACAGTAACTTTGTTCCCGTGTTAATGTAAGCCTACCTGTGACTCTAATGTGCCAGGCTGCGATGCCAGGTGGAGAATATCAGGATGCCTGGTGGACAGCGCCAGGGTGCCAGGTGGGTAGTATCAGGTGGTCAGTGCCAAGTTGGAATTTGGACTATGCCAGTGTGTCAGGCAGTGCCAGGGTGCCAGGCTGGGGCATAGGCTGGGTCTGCCCCCGACCACTCGGGGATTTCAATAGCCTCCAGTCCCCACTGCTCCCCATTGGTGGGGACCATCTGTGATTCTCGCTGATGAGGATCTCAGCTGGTGAGGGGATAAGTACACGCCGAACCTGGACAAAAGCTTCTGGGACTCGTTAATGAGATGTAAATCATTTCATTAATATTGAAATCAGCCTTGTGCCTTTTCTGGGCGTGAGGCTGATCTCACCGATAACACAGGGCTGGTATGATTGGGAGAGGTGAGGAAGTAAGTGCAAACCCAACTTTCCACTTCTTGCCATATTTTCCCAGCTCACCACACCGATTGACTGGCGTGGCGAGAGGTGAAATCACGTCCCGAGCTCTGTTTCTCTCTCCACAGACGCTGCCAGACCTACTGAGGTTGTTCAGCAATTCCTGTTTTATTTCCGATTTCCACCAGCTGCAGTATTTTGATGTTCTCTCTCCAGATGGGGCTTAAGTAACAGGTTATCTTGTTAAATTTCCTTCCTTCAAATCCAAACCACATCTCATCTCTGATTTTGCCCCCATTTTCCCATTCCCATCGTTTCAACTCTTTGTTGGTAAATGGAAGATTTGAGTTAAGGAGCGACCAATATCGGTGACACAAACATGTGTGCTGGGATAAATAGTGAGGAAGAAATAGCAAGAGGATTTGTAAATTAGCATCAGAGTCCCTGCCCTAGATTACAGGGGGATATAGGTACAGTCAGCCAGGTTTGAATCAAAGTGCTCAGATTGACATGTGTATGGATTTGATAGCACCCTGTGTGTGTGGGAATCAGGCAGAGACGCAGAGTTCTGTGTGCCCACTCATTCTGGCAGTGTTCATCATTGGGGGTGGGTGAGTGGGAGGGCATGGAAGTTCTGGGAGGAGTGGGAAGAAGTTACTTAACTCTGAGCCCTGACAAATAATCCACTGCATTAATCATCAATGTAAAAAGTCTGACAACACCAGGTTTTAGTCCAAATGATTTATTTGATAGTAAAACGCACAAGCTTTCAAGGGGACTCCCTCTTCACCTGACGAAGAGAGAAACCTCGAAAGCTTGTGCATTTACTATCAAATAAATCGGTTGGACTAAAACCTGGTGTTGTCAGACTTTTTATTGTGTTTACCCCAGTCCAATGCCGGCACATCCACATCTTAATCATCAATGTGCAGTGCTCTGTGAAACCCCTGCTGTATTTTGTTTTATTCATTTGAGGGATATGGGTGTCGCTGTCTGGACCAGCATTTATTGCCCATCCCTAGTTGCCCTTGGAGGTCAGTTAAGAGTCAACCACATTGCTGTGGCTCTGGAGTCACATGTAGGCCAGACAGGGTAAGGACGGCAGATTTCCTTCCCTAAAGGATATTAGTGACCCAGATGGGTTTTCCTGACAATGGTTTCATGGTCATCAGCAGATTCTTAATTCAAATTCCACCATCTGCCGTGACGGGATTCGAACCCAGGTCCCCAGAACATTAGCTGAGTTTCTGACTTAAGAGTCTAGCAATAATACCACCAGGCCATTGCCTGGGGTGCTGTGTTTCGAGTAGGAAAGGTACCAGGAGGAGGTGATCACTTTCACAGCTGCTGGTAACATGGAGCTGCCGGTTCTGGCAGTGACTAAGGTGTTCTTAGGTGTTCTTAAGGGGAGAGGGCGGGAAGGTGGAGCTGAGTCACGACAGATCAGCCATGATCTTATTGAATGGCGGGGCAGGCTCGAAGGGCCAGATGGCCTACTCCTGCTCCTATTTCTTATGTTCTTCTAGGAAGTTGCAGATTTCTGTGACCACCTGAGGAGACAGTCGCAGCCTACGGAGGTTCTGCTCTCTTTGATATCAAAGCTGAGTCAGTATCTGAAAGTACCCCCTGCGGCCTCCACCCCTCTGCTGCTCCCCATTTCAACTTATAAAAGAAAACTGTGCCTCCACTTTTATCTTGACCTTTCTCTCTCTCCCAGTTGATGCTTGTTCAAAGCTCAGGAGTTTCTCCTACATTAAAGACATGAAATGGAATTGTACCAAGAGGCAGGGGAAAGTATCATCAATACTAAATACCAAAATACTAAAAATACTACAGTTAGAGACATCACTGACAGCAAAGAATATCATCAGAAGTTACAGGAAGGTGTTAATCAGTTAGGGAAGTGGGGCGAGGATTGACAAATAGATTTCAATACAGATAAGTGTGAGGTGTTGTATTTCGGAAAGTCGAACCAGGGTGGGGTTTATACAGTGAATGGTAGAGCCCTGGTGTCCGGGCCAACATTCGCCCTTCAACCAATGGCAGTGAATAGATTATCTGGCGGTTTTCACATTCTGGGAGCACACTGTTCACAAACCGACTACCGCATTTCTCTACATTGCAATAATGGGCACAATTCACCCGAATTGGCACTAGCCAGTGTCCCGTGCCAAACGGAAAGTTCACAGAGGTTTACAGCATGGAAACAGGCCCTTCGGCCCAGCTTGTCCCTGCTGTCCTTTTTTTTAAACCCCTAAACTAGTCCCAATTGCCTGTATCCCTCTATACCCATCTTACACATGTAACTGTTTCTTTAAAAGACAAAATTGTCCCCTCCTCTACTACTCCCTCTAGCAGCTTGTTCCAACCACTCACCACTCTCTGTGTGAAAAAATTGCCCCTCTGGACACTTTTATATCTCTCCCCCTCACCTTAAACCTATGCCCTCTATTTTTAGACTCCCCTACCTTTGGAAAAAGATATTGACTATCTCTCTGATCTGCACCCCTCATTATTTTATAGACCTCTATAAGATCACCCCTCAGTCTCCTACACTCCAGGGAAAAATGTCCCAGTCTATCCAGCCTCTCCTTATAACTCAAACCATCAAGTCCCGGTAACATCCTAGTAAATCTCTTCTGCACTCTTTCTAGTTAATAATATCCTTTCTATAATAAGGTGACCAGAACTGTACACAGTATTCCAAGTGTGGCCTTACCAATGTCTTGTACAACTTCAACAAGACGTCCCAACTCCTGTATTCAATGTTCTGACCAATGAAACCAAGCATGCCGAATGCCTTCTTCGCCACTCTGTCCACCTGTGACTCCACTTTCAAGGAGTTATGAACCTGTACCCTAGATCTCTTTGTTCTGTAACTCTCCCCAATGCCCTACCATTAACTGAGTAAGTCCTGCCCTGGTTCAATTGACCAAAATACATCATCTCGCATTTGTCTAAATTAAACTCCATCTGCCATTGGTCAGCCCACTGGCCCAATTGATCAAGATCCTGTTGCAATTGGAGATAACTTTCTTCACTGTCCACTATGCCTCCAATCTTGGTGTCATCTGCAAACTTACTAACCCTGCCTCCTATATTCTTATCCAAATCATTAATATAAATGACAAATAACTGTAGACCCAGCACTGATCCCTGAGGCACACCATTGGTCACAGGCCTCCAGTTTGAAAAACAATCCTCTACACCCACCCTCTGGCTTCTGTCAAGAAGCCAATTTTGTCTCCCATTTAGATACCCTCACCCTGGATCCCATGAGATTTAACCTTATGCAACAACCTACCATGCGGTACCTTGTCAAAGGCCTTGCTAAAGTCCATGTAGACAACATTAACTGCACTGCCCTCATCTACCTTCTTGGTTACCCCTTCAAAAAACTCAACCAAATTTGTGAGACATGATTTTCCACTCACAAAGCCATGCTGACTGTCCCTAATCAGTCCTTGTGTCTCTAAATGCCTGTAGATCCTGTCTCTCAAAATACCTTCCAACAATTTACCCACCACAGATGTGAGGCTCACTGGCCTGTAGTTCCCAGGCTTTTCCCTGCAACCCTTTTTAAAACAAAGACACAACATTTGCCACTCTCCAATCTTCAGGCACCTCACCCGTGACTATCAATGATTCAAATATCTCGGCTAGGAGACCCGCAATTTCCTCCCTGTCCTCCCACACTGTCCTGGGATACACTTCATCAGGTCCCGGGGATTTATCTACCTTGATGCGATTTAAGACTTCCAGCACCTCCTTCTCTGACATGTTCCCCATTGGTGTTTAGGTGGGATTTCGCCACCTGAAAACTGCAAATCCACGCCACACGACAATAAACATCCGTGTAAAACACCACACAAGCCCAGCTTTCCTCAGTCAGTGTCGGGAGAGCTCTCTGAGGTTCTCTGACTCACAGGAAAGGTATTTTGCACTAACTGTGGGGGTGGGTTTGAATGGGGCTTCAGGCAAAGAACAACACAGCACGGGAAACAGGCCCTTCGGCCCAACGAGCCCACACCACCAATCAGCAGACCTGCTAATTACATTTAAACAATGTCTTTGGGTAACCCCGTCTCGGTGGGAATCTGACTGGCGGCAGGCTGGATGGACAAAGAGGGGTTCGCTGCCCACTGGGAATACCGATTTCAGTGGGGGCCACTGGGCTTCCTGGCAGTGGTGAACAGGCCCAGTGAATACCCCCCCCCCCCCAATGACCACACTTCAAAATTTCAATTTAAAATTCTCTTTGTTTTCAAACCCTGTTGATTTGATTTATTATTGTCACACGCTTTTGTATACAGTGAAAAGTATTGTTTCTCGTGCACTATACAGACAAAGCATACCGTTCATAGAGAAGGGAAGGAGGGGATGCAGAACGTAGTGTTACAGTCATAGCTAGGGTGTAAAAGAGTTAGAGTTTTAAAGATATAGAGCAAGAGTAAGAGATAGAATGAGAGGGTCTGCTGGGGACAGCTCACTTCCCCCCAGCACCATCTTGGCTTATCAGATTTCTTCCATTGTCTCAATCAGTGGTTTTCTCTGGTTCCTCAGCCCTCTGAGATATCTCAGCTCATCTCATTCTCACCCCTCCTGAGCACCATTATTTCAATCACTCCATCCTTCAGCTACCTGGGCTCGAATCTCTGGCAGGATTTACAAGGATGTTGCCTGGACTGGGAGGCATGCCTTATGAAGATAGGTTGAGGGAGCTGGGACTCTTTTCCCTGGAGAGGCGAAGGTTGAGAGGCGACCTGATAGAAGTTTATAAAATGTTGAGAGGAATAGATAGGGTGGACTCTCAGAGGCTATTTCCCCGGGTTGAATTGTTCGCTACGAGAGGACACAGATTTAAGGTGCGGGGAGGGAAGTACAGAGGTGATGTTAGGGGTAAGTTTTTCACTCAGAGGGTGGTGAGTGAATGGAATCGGCTGCTGTCGGTGGTGGAGGCGAACTCGCTGGGGTCTTTTAAAAGACTTCTGGATGAGTATATGGGACTTAATAGGATTGAGGGTTATAGGTAAGCCTAATAGGTAGAGATATGATCAGTGCAACTTGTGGGCCGAAGGGCCTGTACACAGTGAGCACGTGA